>CP139509.1:426636901-426648763 GCA_021014915.2 Artemisia tridentata subsp. tridentata
TCAATGTTAGGAGTGATTTAGATTGTGTGGTATGAGATTGTTGGGCTTCTATTTGATCGCAGTTGACTAAAAAAGTCAAAGCTGACCCACATCAATTTTGACTTATGTCACTCAACATGAGTCAGTTGTTACTTAACCCGACCCACATTAATGTTTAGGGACATTTTTTTCAACAAAATTTCTATACAATAAATAGTGAAACCAGACCCCCAAATCTCCTCACCTAACTTATTTACTCAATTGTACTTTGAAAACCATGGTGAAAAAAGGTTACTATGTTTAATTGTGGTTGAAAATCTGAATATTTTATTTACTATCTTTGTTACTCTAGTTTCGTATTTTTTAGTTCATGCCTATCTTTTTTTTTTTTTTTTTTTATGTTTGCAGAAGGGATTTTCGTTGATTCTTCTGATACAAGCAGTGACATTGTATCATCAAGCAGTGATGAAGTCAATGTTCAAGCTGCCAAGTCTTCAAGCCCAATCTGTGAATGGGTATACTCAAGCAGTGATGATTATGATATAAGCAGTGACATTGTATCATCAAGCAGTGATGAACACGATGTTGAGACTATTAAATGGATTGATAGATGCACCTTTATGTGGCCATCAAAAAATGTTCCTGTTAAAAAGGTTCCAGCTCAAACATGTTCCAGCTCAAAAAATGTTACACATCAAAAAGTGTCTGCTAAATGCATACTAGCCCTGCCAGCACAACATACTTAGGATTGTATAGGTAATAAGACATTTGGAATAAAAAGATCCACAGATGATTTAGGAGCAATTCCAAATAATGACAGTAAAGGAAAAAGTAAGGTTGAAGTTACAAGTGGAAAAAGGAAGCTTGCAGTAAGAAAAAAAATGAAGAAATGACATCTCTGTTAAGTCCTTTGTGTTGCGCCAGTTAAGGATGAAAATTTTGATTTAAAAACTTTGTGGTAGTTGAAAAAACTTTGGTTGTATTTTGGTACTATGATGTAATGTATTTGTTTAATGGATTTGGATGCTAGTTAATGGTCATATGGTGTCCGAGGTTGTTTACCAACATATCAGATATTATAGTATCCAAAGAATTACAAGGCATAAACAAGTCAGGCTCAGAAGGCAATAATGCAGATTGCAGACCATAAAACAGAAATAAAGACATATTAATTGTCTTAATCACCATTGTTTAACAAACATAACAGAACTACAGAAATAGCAATTGTCTTAATCTAAAACTCACAAGCAACAATAAAACTTAAAGAAATTGTTTATCTCACTCATATATAAAGCCATTCAAATTGCGGCTTATTTGGAAGCCTTTCTGGTATTCTTTCTCCACTGACTACCAACCTCTTGGGTTGATTGTGAATCCATTGGTTGACTTGGTCGTGCATCAGTTTCAGTTGGTTCAGTGACTGCAGCACCCTCAGATCTTGCCTTCTTCTTGCCTTTCCCCTTTGTATTCTTCTTGCTTGGACGCATACAAGCTCTTTTGTTATGACCGGTTTTACCACATTTGCTACAAGTGACAGTCTTTCCTTTTTTTGAAAGCTTCTCACCCTTGACCATTTCCTTGAACGCATTCTCAGCCGTCTCACCTTTGGTCACTCTCATCTTCTTCATTGGTCTGCCAACTGGAACATGATGGTGTAGGGGCAATAAGATACTAGGGATGCTGCACTTGGGCCAAAATTTACTGTTAGCAACACATTCAATCTTATGCTTGTAGGTCTCCTTCCATGTTTTTAGCCAATATGATTGATGTACCCAATCCTCAGGTATACTTACCTCCCTACCATCATTTTCCATGCTATACATTGCTGCCACAGCATATTTTCATGGAATATCGGTTAGCTCCCATCTCCTACATGTAAATGTCCTTAACCTCATATTCACCACACATTGGTCATTCCATGGTCCCTTACACTGGTAATTGTCAGCCCCATTCCAAATAACATCATAGTCATTAGCTTCTCGCTTAATAAATTCATAAATGGATGTTGTAGTTGGGGTTAAGGGACCATCAGACTTTTCTATGACCTTTTGCACATTCACTATCCTTTTCATCAGATACTCCCTAATGTATTCCAAACACCCTATTATTGGTCTATCTCTACCATCTACCAACTTATTATTGAGTGACTCACAAAGGTTGTTGACCAGAATTTCACACTTAGCTCTGCCTGTTTTTTGATTAACGATTAAGGACAAGTTAATGTCCACTATATACACACTGTTATTACCTAAGAACACAACTTTATCACACAAGATATAAGATAGATCGAATGGTACAATAGAGAAGGAAAGATGAATCGTGTATATTAGATTAAGAAGAAGAAGAAAGAATACAAAACATACACACACTCCCACCTATTACCTCTCTAAAGCACACCTCTAAATGAGGTGGAAGTGGTGTATTTATAGTTACAAGGTAGACGCTCTATGGGCTTTGTGTTGGGCTAGGTTGGGCTTTGTATGGATTGAACATTTAAACAATACATGAACTAGTCTACTTAGTCCAACCATAAGCCCTTACCTACTATTCTATTATATTTTACACGACACAAGTACAAAGTTGTAAATTACGAAATGACCATCACTTTAATCAATGCTAACAATCTCCCCCTAAGGGATGGTCATTCAAATGATGTTCCCAGTGATAAGGTCTTTCGTCTTCGTTGTCTTGAATTTTTGTGTGTCGTTGTAGAATAGTCTTGGTTCCTCGTTCCTTTATGCTATGTGATCTTCAAAGTATCGTCTTTTGGATGTTCTTGCCTTGATCAACATTTTCATGGGATTATAGCGTCATATCCTCCAACATACTCATACATCTTGAACTTCATACTTATGTCTTCCTCTTTTGGTACATAAACTTGTTCTTTGACATCTTGATTAGCTCTTTGACTTTGTCGTAACACTTGGTCTTTAACTTGATCTTTTTGTCTTGAACATTTTTCACTTGAACTTGTTGAGGATGATCTTCATAAGTATGAGTATGAAGAGATGTTGATGTTGAGTTATATGATGATGGTTGATGGACTTTCTTCAGTACCTGCATAAAACAGTTAGTAATAAATTGTCCAGCGCTTATAGGTTCAGATTTCAAGATTGTTAACAACATAGTGTGAATACTTTCTCTAATCTTTACCAGGGCAGTTGTGAGCCGCTGAAGTATATCGGGGTATCACTTCATGACTGTAGACCGTTTGAAGCACATAACCATCATGATAGATAAGACAAGATCCGAAGATCTCATTAAGACTCTTACAACTTGTGTGCTTTTAGGCGAACACAAGTGTATTATATTGGAAGTGTTCCTAAAAGATTTTTTATGAATCTCATGGCTCTAGACTCGATAATGTGCGTTTTGGTTTTAGTAGTCGGAGGCATGGAGCAGAGTGCCACCTTTTCAATATCAACACATCTCGGAATGAGAGGCCGATAGATTATGCAGTGTTCTCCGTGAGAAATGAAACAAATATCTTTTAAGAGATATCTGAGTGGCTAGGAGGGGTTTGTGCAGCGCGTCACTGGGTCCATGACGTCTTGTCTTCAATATCAATATCAACTTTGTGAATACCGATAACAGATATATTGACCCAATTTCTGCCCTAAGTTTTCATGGAGGGCTATTTCTTTTCACCCTTTCATTAAACTTTTCTTTTTCATTCTTCAACCCCTTCTTTCCCTTTGTCATTTACTCATTTTTTCGATCTCTCCTAAGGACTTCTAATTCTAATCTATTGGAATTGTCCTTGGGTAGATCCCTCCGGCTCTGGCGGATCATAGGACATAACCTAACCATAATCACCTTATTACTCCATGATTATCCTAGATTTGTTGATCACATGCCATAAAACCTTTTGTGAAAATCTCTCAAAGTGTTTATGAATAAGACACATTTTGGTTAACACTTCGAGAGTTTTGCATTTTCTGAAATACTCCCCCTTCACATGTGCTCATGCATTTTAAGATAAGATTGCCCATGTTGGGTAGAGTTCGCACATTTGAAATGATTGATTTTCAGTTGATATGACTTTTGCGAGACACGTTTACATCACTAGATAGACTAGCATGAAATTATTACCCGTCCCGGTCATATCAAAAGATAATCTCTTGAATTGGTACATTCTACTCAGACAAGTCCTTTACGAGACACGTTTACATCACTGGATAACCAGCTTGAAATTATTACCCGTCCTGGACAAGTTTATTCGATTACTGACATTTAACTTTCGTCAATTCGAGGGTTCAGATCTGAGTCTTTTTGGAGAGCTCTTTTTGAGATTCAATCCATAATTTTTCAAAGTTGAGATTCGCTTTTGATCACATTTTAATCACGTCTTCTCCCCTTCAAAAATAGCATTTCGTGATATTTTTGATATCAAAGGATTAAAATAAGGCTTTTTGGAGAGAAAGACGGATCATTTTTAGCATGATTTCGGAACTCTTTGTTTTTAATTTTTATACTCCCCCTTAAATAAAGAATGTTTGGAGGGAGTTATCTTGAGCACTTTATAAAAGATTTTGAAAAAATCAAATTGAAAAAATCTTGAAGGAAATGTGCTCAAGATAGAGAAGATTTAGAAAATCTTTGAAGATATGATATAAGAATTATCTTCATTTGTTTTAGGATAAGTGTTTGAAAAAGATATTGGTTTTGCACAACACTTTCCTTTATTTGAAATTCGGGTTGTAAGCTGAAATACTTACAAGCCATAGAGATTTTTAGGATAAGTACTCGAAAACTTTTGAAAACCTTTGTTTTGATTAAGCACTTTCCTTTCATTGAAGCGCGGGTCCTGAACTGATGTGTCCAGAAGCCATTATGAAGAAAATTTTAAGAAACGACATGTTTTGAAAACAATTTTAGAGAACTCTCGCTCAAGCATCTGTATATGTCCGTATCATTGTTGAATGACATTTCTAGATACGTACAGAATATTTATTATACGAGAGACATGTCGTGAGAAGAATATTTTTTGTTTTTGATTTTATATTGTTTTTGTATTTTTGAAAATTTTATATTTTTGTATTTTGTTTTTGTTTGCTTTTCAAATTTTGTATTTTGATTTTGTTTTTATACAAGAAATGGAAAATCAAAAATAGAAGATTGAAAGAATGATTTTGAAGAATTTACAGCATTAGAACCCTCTGATGAATTGGGTTCTGAGATAGTTGAATCACCTGCAACCAAAGATGAGGAGTTTTCACAAATAACAGTATTAGAAGTACATGAATCATCACTCTGAAGGTGTTAACTATCAACGGTTGTAATGGTTTCTACTTCCTGTTGGTGATTTTCACTATTATTTGTCTTGGTGCAAGTATCAAAAATCTTCCCTGTGGGAATCCATCTAAGACCAACTGTTTTAAAAACTTTTCCCGTGGGAATCCACCTAAGGTAAGCTCTAGGAGTTGTTTTCTTTTCAGATGCAGCGGAAGTCTCATTTTGAGAAAAACTACGTCCTGTAGAGATCCTCCTACTAGGTTTCTTAGCCTCTTGCTTCTTATCAACGGGTGTGTTTCTATTTGGTGTCTTAGTGGATTGTGTCTGAGCACGTACATTTGCTTTCTTGAGATACTGTGCAACACATGCATCATGATTCGCTGAAAAGACACATTTTTTACATGTAGGACAAACAAATTCAACATTCTTGTTTAAAACAGCAACCTTAACTTTGTCACTACAGTCATTTGGAAATTATTTCTTGTTCGAAGAGGAATTTGAATTCTTACTGTTGCATTCTACATGCATAAAATTCTCTTTTGCGCAACTACTCTTAGATGCAAGCCAATCCCTAGTCTTTTGTTGAGTATTCCAAGGTAAAGGTTTACTACTACTAGCAGTGCCTTGTAATGTTGTAGAATTCATCACCCTAGGTTTTGTACCTAAAATTCCGTCTTTTTGAATCTGTGCCTTTTTCCTAGCTTTTTCTAGATAGTGATTGTGGACCATGTTGTTAGAACCAACAGATTCTTTAAAAGATTTTGTGGTCACATTCGGTGAGCTATTTCTAGAAAGATGAGGTGTAATGACTTGTGGTTCCTCGACAAACGATTTTACTTTTTCAACACCTTTTTCATCAATCTTTAATATTCTTTTCTTGATGGGCAAGGAATGTGGAGTGACTGGTTTTGACAAATCATTTTTCTCGTCAACTTTTGGAGCAAACCGGGAAATTGACATTTTTGGTTCAACCGTTTTTGAAGTGTTTGGTTTCTCCTCAGTCAATGATTTAGCAAACTTAGTGTCCACACCCTTCCTCTTTAGATTTTGCAGCTGAGTCCTCAAAAAATAATTTTGCTCTTGCATGTCCTTGTAGGCACGCTCATACGACACTTTGTCATACTTGCATTCCTCAGATTTTTGATCAAGTTGTTTGAAATAGGACACATTTTCTTTTTCTAGTTTAATAAGAGCATTTTCATATTTTCAAACAATTGCAGAGGTTTCAGCTCGCAGTCTTTCATCGTCTTCAACAGAATATGTTTGATAGATAATAGACATAATATCAGTTGACAGAACTGCTTCGAAGAGATTATCATTGTGTTTTTCCAAAACTTTGACGTGTTCAATGTTTTCATTAGCTTCCTTTACCAGGGATTTTTAGTCCTTGACAAAGTTGGTTGTTTCTTTCAAAAGAGCATTTTCAACATTAAGTACTCTCGCACTGATGGCATTTAGTAGAGGAATAATTTTTGAGTCAAACATCTTTTTCTGTTATGCATGAAAACTTGAATGCCAGTTGTTGATACTGATATTTGTTTTGGATGCAACAAGACCTTTGAAAATTTTCCATTCTCTTTTTAAGATCATCCAAATATCTTCTAGTTTCACTTGTGTTAAAAGGGTTGCTAGAGGACATTTGTTCCAAGTTTGAAAGATTTTTGGAAACAACTATTTGTTTTGTTGAAACAACTGGTCTTTTGAAAACCTTTGGTGTTTGTTGTTGTTTAACAAAATTTACTCCAGAAAGTATGTTCAGTTTGTTATAATCAATTGGTTTTATTTCTGGGTTCTTTTGTCTTATTTTGATTCTACTCTCTTCAGCAAGCTCAATCGTTTCATTAGAATCCCGAACCTCGGGAGGATCATGTTTAACAAATATCACATTACCATTATACAAAATATTCTGTTCTTTCTGAGCTTTCTTGAGAGTATAAGGGTTTTCACAACCGATAGCCATTTTCTTCATTGTGTATAAAAGCGGGTTTGGATCTTTAATTAGCATATGAATTGTTTAAGCAGAATGACCTGTTTTTACAAGCAAATCTTCCAAATTTTTAATTGTTTCTTGTTTGTCAATGATTTCATCAAGAAGATCATTTTCACGTTTTGAAAAATCTGCTTTCAACTATTTCTTTTCTTTTTCAAGATCAGAACAAGTTGATGTTTGTTTAGAAAGTTGGTTTTTGAGATCAGAAATTTTCGCGTTTAAGGATTTTATTTTCATGTTTAAATTCACATCAAGTGTGTCAAACTTGATTTGCAATTGTTTTTCTCTTGAAACGGAATTTCGATAACCAATTTCTAATTCTAACTGTCGTTGTTTATTAAACTCAAAATCTTTTTCGTTTTCCTTATTCCTCTCAAGCTCAGCGGTCAATTTCACATTCGCGGTCTTAAGATCGTTATTGACCTTTTTCACTTTTTCAATCTCAATGCGACAATTATTCAGTAATGATTCAAAGAGAGCACGGGTTTCCTCATCATTAGCATCATTTTGTGCAACTTGAACTTCATTAGGATCCATATATGGAGTTTCACAGTTAACATTGCTATTAACTTGCGCCCCCACATATGTATCATAATTAGGTTCGAGAGGCACAGAATGTGGCTTTTCATTAGCAAACGGATTTTGTACCTCATGGAGTGGTTCTGTGTCATAAGTTGGAGGAATTTCATAATCACTGCATGATGTTGTTTCTTGCTGATGAGCCATAAGGTTGAAATTTCCATCGAGATCTGCTGCATTATCATTAACTCTTGTTGTAACCATGAAGTCATATTCCTCAGCAGACAACGGTGTTCCCGACTCTTCTTTTTTTGCTAGCATCAACATGTACTGGAGCTTTTGAAGCTTCGTCATTGCATTGACATTGCAATCTCTACCAATATCACTACTGTGAATTTCAGATGTAGGTTCTTGAATCGTAGTCGTCAAACAATAATTCTCATTTTGATTAACCCAGTTTTGCTGATTCACAAACTGATCTATTTGATTTCCAATGTACTGCCCTGCATATTGCATCTGATTCCTCATCTGTATACCCATAGCATTTCCTTGCTGATTCTCAATAACTTCAACCATTTGTCCTTCTTGACCCATATATAACTGCGTATTGTCAGTGTACGATGAAATCCATTGGTTGTTATGTTGTTTGATTTTTAATGCCTTGGAGAATAAAGCAAAAGCATTTGCCAAATCAGTTGCGATATTGTCTTGGTGAGTTGCCATTGATGAAGTTTTGTATGATAAAGTTGATGTAGGATCGTTGCAAAGAAATAGGAGTTGTGTTTGTTGTTGGTTATGTTAAGGATATTGGTGATTTCTTATTTCCCTCCAAAAATAGAATTTGAAAAAAATTTCTCCCAGAATTTGAAATACACCATAAAATGAAATTCTAATGTTGCTAGAAAAATTTGAGTTTTAAAAATTTTGACACCAAATTTCACCGTAAAAATTCGAATTTTGACCTAAAAATTTGAATTTTGGGCCAAAATTTTCACCGTTATACCAAAATTTGAATTTTGCGTAAAAATTGAACGTTTAGTCTCTCCTAAAAATTAAATTTTACTCAATTTTTTTTTAATCCTTACTCGGTTCCTAACTCGGAGAATCCTAATTCGAAAAATCTTATAAAAATCCAAATTCGAAGAATCTTATAAAATCCAAAGTCGAAGAATCTTATATCATCCAAAGTCGAAGAATCTTATATAAATCCAAAGTCGTAGTCTTACAAAAAATCCAAAGTCAAAGTCTCCAAAATATGAGAGATAGTCGAAGAACCCAAGATACTCGAAGAACCCAAGATACTCGAAGAGCCCAAGATACTCGAAGATACCAAAACTAGGTGAGATTCTCGAAGACTCCAAACTCGGAGTGTTACACAAACTTAAAGAATTGAGAACAAATTCGAAGGATTCCAAGATACTCAAAGAAATATAAGAAAGTTGAAGGTTCCAAGATATTCGAAGAAATATAAGAAAGTTGAAGGTTCCAAGATACTCGAAGAAATCTAAGAAAGTCGAAGGATTCCAAGATACTCGAAGACTTTAAACTATCTTAGAAACTCGAAGACTTTAAGCTAACTTAGAAACTCGAAGAATTTAACTTCTAACTTTCACCTTCAAACTCGAAGAGACCAAAGTAGAAGCCAGAAACTCGAAGCCGCAACAAACTCGGAGGATTTCTAAGTTATAACTTCAAACTCGAAGAATTCGAACTTAGAAACTCGAAGGAACTAACTTTCACCTTCAAACTCAAAGGAATGAAACTCGAAGCCTTCAAACACAACTTCTAACTCGAAGTTACTGTTTGAAACTCGAAGGATTTCAACTTATAACTTCAACTCGAAGTCGGAAAGTCGAAGGATGGCGTCAATGAATAGTAACCGAACCAAGAAATTTTCTCCTAAATCCTTGTTTGGCTCTTGATACCACTTGTTATTACCTAAGAACACAACTTTATCACACAAGATATAAGATAGATCGAATGGTACAATAGAGAAGGAAAAATGAATCGTGTATATTAGATTAAGAAGAAGAAGAAAGAATACAAAACATACACACACTCCCACCTATTACCTCTCTAAAGCACACCTCTAAATAAGGTGGAAGTAGTGTATTTATAGTTACAAGGTAGACGCCCTATGGGCTTTGTGTTGGGCTAGGTTGGGTTTTGTATGGATTGAACATTTAAACAATACATGAACTAGTCTACTTAGTCCAACCATAAGCCCTTACATACTATTCTATTATATTTTACACGACACAAGTACAAAGTTGTAAAATACGAAATGACCATCACTTTAATCAATGCTAACACACACTTAAAGCACAAATATGAAAAATGATATACCTGAAAAATAAGGCCTTGACCATGAGGTTGGAGGTATCTTTTTTAACCACTCATGAGCTTTTGGGTCGTAGGATTTCAGATCCTCCATTAGTTGTTCAAACTGAGGCACAGTGGTTGTTGTTGCACACTTCCACAGATAATCCTTGTAAAACATTCCTTTAAAAATCTACTTCATGTTCTCATGGATGTGTCTAACACAGAATATGTGTTCTGTAGAAGGAAAAACCTCTTGAATAGCTGGTAGAATACCCTGTTACAAGTAAGACATAGTGGATTGAAACATTGCTTATATGTAACGAATTATTTTGTAATCAGTGTTAATGGAATTTATTATACCTTTTGTCTATCTGCAATGAAAGTGTAGTTATAGTTTGGTTGTAAATCAAGGTCATCACATAGATTTTTTAAGAACCATAACCAATAACTCTTGCATTCGGCCTCAACAATGGCATATGCAAGAGGGTAAATACCATTGTTACCATCAATACCAACAGCCGTCAAAATTCGCCCTGTAGATGGTCCTTTTATGAAAGCACCATCCAATCCCAATATATCTCTTCTTGTAGATCTATACCCAGCTTTAAGTGCACCAATACATACATAAATTCTTTTGAATACCCTTGAATAAAGAGTAAGATCTATGTTGGTTTCCACCTGGATCTTGACTGTTGTGTTTGTGTTTTTTTATTTGAGCTCCATAGCATAATCTCTAAGGAGGGCATACTATTGTTTGTAATCACCTGTCATCTTCTCCTCAGAAATTTCCTTTGCCCTGTAAGCTTTATCGAATGATACGTTTATTTGTAACCTTTATGTTAATTCAAGCTGTAATACTTTAACTGAGATTTTTGAATTTCTATAAAGAATCTGGACGACATAAGTTGACAGAAACCTAGCTGTAACAGCAGTAACATCTCTTGTTTAGATACATTTATGAGTATCAGTCAATGTTTTAACCGACCAATACTGCTCATTCCCCCACTTTGAGACGAGTAGGTCCCATGGGCAAGGGGGTTTATGATTCTTGATTTTATATCCTTTAGCACTAACACCCTTGCATTTCACGTCCTTATGCTTTTTGGTTTTCTCAAATTGGCCCCGTGTCTTTGAGATGGATGGCATATCCCCTTCTCTGCCATGTGTTGGATTGAAAGAAGTTGCACCAACCACAATACCGTGGCACTTAGCTCTGACCCTATTGTTATCATATATTAGAACTGGAATAGCTCTCTTTGACTGCAATGCATGCATCTTCACCTTTTCAGTCACTTCTTTTCTTGTAACAAACTCCTCTGCCACCTTAAATCACCTTCTTTGATTTTAGACTTATCATTATAAGTCTTTCTCAATAGCTTCAACCTTCTCCTTCTTAGACCTACACCCTGTTCAGTATCTGCTTCATCAGCACTATCAAGGTCATCTATTTCAAGTACAGGTTCAACAGACTCTTTCGGAGGAAGTTTGGCAGCAGCTTCTCTCCTACTGTCTTGAATGTTTGAATCCAGCTGAAATGAGAAACCACGCATGTCAACATTAGGTTCAGGTGTTGGCATGTCACTGTCAGCATGTTCAAAATCACTACCACCCCCTTCTGGTTCTGGTTCTTTCCTCTGGGCAAGGGCGTCTTCAATATCAAGTTCTTCCCTTTCTACAACTTCCTCATCAACCTCTTCGACAGTATTTCGAAAAATCACACCCCATCTTCTGGATAAATCATCAATCATTTCTGCAATATCTTCTGGCCTATCATCAAATCATGTATCCGGATCCAAATTATCTGCACTATCTTTCTA
>CP139509.1:426648863-426685001 GCA_021014915.2 Artemisia tridentata subsp. tridentata
GGAAATTATGAAATGTAATTAATACTCTTATTAAAACACCCCATTACTTAAAAGTACAATGATTTATACACAATGTACAACCAATTAAAACAATTAATACAAATCACAAACTTGGTTGACCCGGGACGCTTCAAACCCGACGGGTTGAACCGGTTTAATTTGACCCGTTTTCGACCCAACCTAGCAAGCTGACCCGGTTTAAATCGACCAAATTTTCGACCGGAACGGTTCAACCGGTTGAACCACCCGGGTCGAACCGGGTTTCAAAACATTATGTTTAATTACCAAATCTTCAAACTTTTATTATTTTTCATTTATAACCAATTAAAACAATTAATACAAATCACAAACCGGGTTGACCCGGGACGCTTCAAACCCGACGGGTTGAACCGGTTTAATTTGACCCATTTTCGACCCAACCTAGCAAGTTGACCCGGTTTAAATCGACCAAATTTTCAACCGGAACGGTTCAACCGGTTGAACCACCCGGGTCGAACCGGGTTTCATAACATTATGTTTAATTCCCAAATCTTCAAACTTTTATTATTTTTCATTTATAACCTATAAACTTTTTTTATCAATAAACTATGTGTCGCTATAAAATCCCAAACCGGGTTGACCCGGGACGCTTCAAACCCGACGGGTTGAACCGGTTTAATTTGACCCGTTTTCGACCCAACCTAGCAAGCTGACCCGGTTTAAATCGACCAAATTTTCGACCGGAACGGTTCAACCGGTTGAACCACCCGGGTCGAACCGGGTTTCAAAACATTATGTTTAATTACCAAATCTTCAAACTTTTATTATTTTTCATTTATAACCAATTAAAACAATTAATACAAATCACAAACCGGGTTGACCCGAGACGCTTCAAACCCGACGGGTTGAACCGGTTTAATTTGACCAATTTTCGACCCAACCTAGCAAGTTGACCCGGTTTAAATCGACCAAATTTTCAACCGGAATGGTTCAACCGGTTGAACCACCCGGGTCGAACCGGGTTTCATAACATTATGTTTAATTCCCAAATCTTCAAACTTTTATTATTTTTCATTTATAACCTATAAACTTTTTTATCAATAAACTATGCGTCGCTATAAAATCCCGTTGCTATGTACGGGTACTCGTCTAGATGTATTTATAAAAAAAGATGTATCTACCAAATATTTCTTCTTCTTATTTGAAACATATGACCAAAAAAATTTCTTATTTTTTTCATTTCAATAATTATTCTCAGTAGATCCTTTCCTATTTAGTCAATTGTAAATTTGAATAAATCTAATCATGCAACTCAGTCTAGTTACCACGTATAACATTTCTAGTTGCTATAAAAATAATTCACTTGATAAAATACTATGAATGTGGAAACAATTGCGAGTCTTTCAAGGACCGATAGCAAAATAATTTATATAAGTAAGGCACAAATTCAAATTTCTTTTAATGCTATCACCCGTTCCAATGTCCGTTTTCTTATATACTCTAGAAATCACCGCTTTCAAAACTTTTAACATGGTTATTAAAATAAAAACTTTTAACATGGTTATTAAAATAAAATTACGTGATAAAGAGTATCTATATGTATAGATATGACATAAAAACATGAAGTATAGTACCTAACATAGGCCCATACATTTCCAAATTAAGGAAATCATGTAGTTTGGTCAAGTTTTTGCTAAAAAATATCAAGCTACAATAATATCCTCAAAAATACTTTTCTTATTCGCTTACCCGGTTATGACGAATTTATACCTAAACCCTAAACCTTAAATTTTTTATTCAGATGTACGTGACGTGATCTGAATATTCCGTGATCATATCTGACTCTTTTCCTATCCATCTCTACTAAATGAATACCTAGTAAGAGCATACGGTATGGTAACTCAAATGTGAGTTATTGCTTAACTTTTTGCTGCGTTAAGGATGAGTTACCATACCAGCATATCGCGTTAAGACCTAGCGTTAAGGGCTGAGTTATGGTGGTAATGCTATGTTAAGCAGCTTTGAATAAAAATAATACGTTTTGGCCCCCTCTAACGGCTACTTTACTGTTTTAAATTCAAAAAAAAAAAAAAAAAAAAAAAAAAATTTACACTTTGCCCCCTCTAACGTTTATAAATGGGCAGATTCTTACAAAAATAATAATAATAATAATAATAATAATAATAATAATAATAATAATAATAATAATAATAATAATAATAATAATAAATCAAAACATTTTTTTCACCACTATAAATAACCATTTAACACACAATTTTTTTCACACTTCCACAACTCAATCTCATATACATATACTTCCATTTGCTTAAAAAAATTTCGAGATTTAACAACAACGACGATAATTTCTTGAACCTCATGGTGTGGAATAACCCAAACGCGGTTTCATCTTCAAACCCGAACGCGGGTTCATCATCAACCAACATACCTTTGCCTAACCCACTCGGCTTGTCGACCGATGAACTTTACCTACAACATCAACGATTTCTAATATGGCAACAAAACCAACAATACACGCTAAATAGCTAATTTCCAAAATCTACAATTCTAACAACAATCACAACCGCCATCCCAATCATCGCATACACAAACCGGAACAAATGAAGTATCTGAAGCACCTACGTCTCCTCCAAAGCCCAAAAGTAATGGTAAACGAAAGGCCAAAATATCCAAAGAACCCGAACCAATTGACGAAAATCCCGACGTGACCAATACTTCATTACGTTCGCAACCAAGTGAGGAAAAACTACTTGCAAAGTGTTATGTGGCCGTTACCAAGGATCGACAAGTCGGGCGTGCACAAGCTGGCGATACTTTTTGGAGACGGGTTATCAACGAGTTCAATAGACTCAATTTTCAACCACGAAACAAGGATATGTTAACAAGCAAGTGGAAAACGTTGAACCGTGATTGCATAAAGTTCAACGCGTTCTACAAACGTGCAAAACGTTTGGAAAAAAATGGGGAAAATGAGTTGGATAACATGAAACATACTAGACAAATGTACCGTGAAGAGCATAAACGTGTGTCGTTTAATAACGAGGATGCGTGGGAGGTTTTGCGTGCTCATAAAAAATGGGACGTGCTGGAAGGGGTTGATTTAACCGGCGATGTCACAAGCCAAACAAACGAGGCGTTATTCGGTCAAGACGCTCAACCACGTCCGATGGGCAAAAAACGTGCTTCGAAGAAAGCCAGATCCGAGAGCACGACAAGTACCGGGGGAGCGAGTACCAGAGGAATGAGCTCGTCAAGCCAATTCGGGGAGGCTATGACATCCGAGTATCGTATGAAACGGGAAACTGCCCAAGAGGCATATCAGGCGGCTAAAGAAAAAGATCTAACGATTATAAGGTTGGAAGAGATGAAATTTCTCGATACTGACACTTCCAAAATGGATCCAAACATTGCGTATTGCATAGGTTAAATAACTTTTCACCAAATCATTTTCTGGTGCTTCTAACAATAACTTGTGTTATTACATCTGCATAAATTGTTCAACCTATTTACATTAAGCATTTACACTATCTCCTTGTATTATGATTTTGAGTTAGTTGACTACGTAGCTACAGGGGCGGAGCTTGAACTGTTTCTTCAGAGGGGCCGAAGTATCAATGGTTAATTTTAAGGGGGCCAAATGGTAAAATAATTTATTTTTTCCTTTGATTTATGAACATAATACATTAAATACAAAAAATTGATGCGTGGGTTTTGCAACCTTACAACAGGTTTTACCTCTCGAGGGATCTCGAGAGGCTTACAACCCCACCAGGCAGTGTACCTGACCGATGTAGTATAGTGTAGTGGTAAGTACGGGGGATTGATCGTTCTCCACAGGGAATAGTGTTCGTTAGGTGTGAAAGGCTACTCTAATTAGGTCTAAGGGTTGAGGAAGATTCTTTTTATGTTTTTATAATTTTATGAAAGCAAGTAAAATCTCGGGTTTTGAAGGAGTGGGCGGAATTAGTTGCTAGTCAACTAACCCAAATTACTACAAATGCGAATAAAATAAAATAACAAAAATGAAAAGTGGTGAGAAACTTATGTGTAGAGAAATGTGTTTACTTAGATTTCCTTACTCCCTAACTATCTTTTACCGGTTAATTAGTGTGCATTAGTCGCGTGGATGACGGGTGTATTCCTTAATACCATTCGTGGGGTGGCGTACTTACTTCCCCAAACTCTACAAGCTCCTACTTCACTCCTATGTCGAGCCGGCTAGGAAGCTCCTAACATGGGATCACTAGAATTCGCTTGTGCATTAAATACAACCATAAAAACCTTTAGTACGCGTTTGGTTCATGTTTCTTAAGACGTTCAAGCAAGTTACCGAATAGGAAGTTAGCCAGTTTTCTTAAGCCTAACATAGATAAACAATCATCCAATACAACTAATAACACACTAACAACCAATAATCAATAGCTAGGTTTCATTAGATCTAAGCAAACACAAGATAAAATTAGCCTAACATGTTAAACAAAAGACAAGCATAAGATAGAATCAAACAACACATAGACATATTGAATGATTAATTGATAACTTATCTTTCAATGAAACATGGAAGATCTCAAGGCAAAAAGCCCTGAAAAAGTAGCTAAAATCGTCTTAGGGTTTTATCCCAAAATTCCACACACTAAGCTCTCCCTTTTATGACAAAAAATTAGAAAACTATATATAGACTTTGACATCTGACGGCGTCACCTTATGGATTGTGACGCCGTCACCTCGCCGCTTTTAGGGTTCCCGGATGACCATCTTGACGCCGTCCCTCTTTAGCTCTTCAAAAATCCATTCTGGCTTATCAAGGCTTGACGCCGTCGGATCCTGAACGTGACGCCGTCCCCTTATGATTTAAGCCGTGACGCCCTTGATTTAGTTAAAGCGTGACGCCGTCAGAATTCTCATGCAAACTCACTGGCCCGTCATGAGTAAATTTCACATCCAACTTTTCTTGCCAAGGCATGACGCCGTCCCATGTTAATTGTGACGCCGTCAAGAGTAATTTTTAGCCGATTCTTGAGACTTTGCCGTTTTCTTCACTTTAATGCTCCAAAAACGTCCAAAATGCCTCCTTTTCCAGATTTCTCCTCAAAAGTACCTAAAATGACAAAAGGAACGATTTAGGGCAATATTTGATCAAATAAATACGATTTCGGGCTTAAATGACCCCTTAAAAGCGGTACACTTTTCGCCTCATCAAATACCCTTACACTTGAGATTTGCTTGTCCTCAAGCAAATGCGCTTTTATTCTAATCAAAATACAAGTTAGGGGTCATTTAATGCAAACATAAAAGTAATTACAACAAATAATCGTTCCACTTCAATCATAATGAGCACGGAGATTATATACTAGCACCTCACAAGTAGTGTTTAGATACTCACATCTCTCAAGTGTCATCAAAATAAATCTCATAAATGAAAACGGAAAATATCTCTCACTACCTGTCATAGCAAATAGATTACCATAGGCTTGGGAAAGGATCGAAAACCTCCTCCACTAGGCGTAAGCACCTAAGATAAACTATCAAAGAGGGCTTTTAAATGGGTTATAACGTTAGGTGTAGGGAAAAGGAGAACACGGTTTGGTTGGATAAAGGATATTTTACTGGTGGCGAGTTAAAAATCTTGATCAATTACATGTACTATACAACGTTGCTAAGCCAAGACTAGACTCGATCTTAAGCTAATGAAAGAAAATAACAAAACATAAACATAAAATAAACATAAAATGAAACGGGATGGTAGTCCGTATGTTTTTTCTACTTTTCTTTTTCTCATTTTTTTTTGTATTTTTCTTGATTTTTTTTTTTTTTTTTTTTTTTTTTTTTTTTTTTTTTTTTTTTTTTTTGTTTGCATACACTCTTGCCCTACCATCCAAAATAATACATCATAGGGGCGTTGCATCCCCTTACACTTGAACTTTTACATAACTTTACAAATAACTATTCTAATGACTCGAATTAAGATAATTGAAAAACTTGGAGTACTTTTAAAACATTTAGCACATATGGGGGTAATAATGTTGTTCTTCCCCATTACTCCATTACACTAGTACTTTACCCATGAGTCCCAATCATCCCAAAATAATATGTACAAGGATATGACTCGACTTAGCAACCATGTAATCAATTAGATAATTAACTTGGGTTTAAACAAATGTTGTAACAATAATGCACTAAAAATGAGTGCATACAAGGTAGGCTAAGGCGATTTGGGTGTACATTTAAGTGGGGTGTAACAAATTCTTCCTTTAAGTAAAATGCTTAAAGGTCGAAACGAAAAGATAGGCTCTGAGGGGTGTACTAGGGGTATCGTGTACTAAAAATGAGTACAACGCAAAGGTGTGGGAGAATTACTTGACCAATGTAGCCAATGTAATTATAACAAAAACACAGGTGTAAAACATGGGTTAATCCTAATGCCTCTTATCATGTAGTAAATCTAACTACACGAATGTAGTCTCACTTGTGGCCTCGGAATGGTCCTAACGCAAGTTCTAGAATCTAAGTGCTACCGGTACACACATCATAGCATAAATGCTTTTCCTACCAATTCTAGGGGCGAACCTCACATATTTGGGGGTGGAAAATTTTTTAGTGGTACGGCTTTTGTGCTAGTCATATAACTCCTATCCATGAGACGCTTATTAGGATCAAAGTTTCACTCCTATATGTTGTAAAAAAAATTTAAATTTGGCACTAAAATTACCTTAACAAGTATTTCTCTCAGTTTTATTACACATCTACCATCAAACAAACAAAAATCAAGTGCAATTGTATTCTCTAAAATCGTACTTTTACCCTCCCCTTACACTTAAGATGAACATTGTCCCCAATGTTCAAATAACAAGATGTAAAAGAATAAAGTAAAAGAATGAAATCAAATACTCCCCTGATTCGCTCGTTGGATAATGAATTTACACGGTTAAATCTTCCTCCAAAGAGAATGTTGAAGCTCCATGACTAATGCATCGCCATAAGCTTGATTCAAAACATTTCCTTGTCCAAAATAACCTGTTGAACCTGAGAAAACAAACACGAAAACCTGCATAACATCGGCGGGATAAAATCTATATATAAGGATATAATGCTTGTGGAATGATAACTTTGCAGATTCCTGGAGATTATAAGTTGGAGATTTTAATAAAAACTTTTTATGAAAACAAAATTTTCAAAAATTTCTGGAAATTAAATCTGACGCCGTCAGGTTATAACCCCTGACGCCGTCAGAAATGACCTGACAAAAATTTTCGTTTTAAGTTTCCGGAAAATTTCTGGAAAAACCTTTAACTTACTTCCTGGAAATCCTGCAAAACATCATTATGACTCGATACAAGCATTTGACTCAAACAAATACGAATATGTATGTTAATTTAATATTATTACGATTCATGTTAATTTGTGTTCTAATAAACCGATTTAGATTTCCCTTACACTTATCTTTTGCAAAATACCTTTATATGTAGTTAAGACGAAGTTAAAAACAAAATAAAGCATTTTCACAAATTACTTTTGAACATGAATCAATACTAATAAAAATTAAACACACATACGGAAACAAATAAAATCAAACAAACAAATAAATAAACACACAAAGCAAATAAACCATGGGCTGCCTCCCAAGAGCGCTTGTTTTTGTTCGAGTCACGAGCCTGACTCTACCCTTATTTAATGGATAAAGGAGAGGTTTTCCCTACACTTAGGATTAAGTGCGGGTGATAGTAGCGATACACACCAGCTCGGTAGGAGTATGCCACGTGAGGAAAGAGTGGTGGATGAATTATATGCTCAAAGGGGTGTGCTCCTTTCATCATAACCTTGCCTAGTTCACTTTGGTCAATGGGTGATTTTGAGTTTCCTCCTAAAAAGGGATCATCTTCTATCAACTTCGAGAGACTCCTAGTTGGGAATCCATCTTGACCTAATAAACCCGGTTTAAACCCATAATGTTTCTTGCGGTCAATCATGAATGGGTGATGTAAGTATGTAAGGTCATGGTTCACTCCTATATTAGCTTCCTCACTACAAGGCTTAATGTCTACTACCTTAAACTTAAGATTACCCGGACTACATGGTTTGATGGGTGGATCGGGACCTAATTCAATTCCTAAGTTCACATTTAAGGATGGAAGATTAGGTAACGGTTTTGGTTGAGGCTCCGGTTCATCAAAACTAGGAACTTCCATAGAACTAAAAGAAAGGTTATGACTACAAGTATTCAAACCTATTTCTTCTAGTTTTGTTTGGTCCAAGGGCTCTACCTCTATTGGGGTTCCTATAGTCTCTTCTACTTCTTCCGGGTAAGTCATGGGTGGTGTGTATGCCTCAAATGATGGTAGGACTTGTGGGGTACTTGGTGAGCTTATGTTACTTACCTCATCATTTCTTATGTCAAGATCACCTATATCCTCATCATGTGTTTTAGTAGGATCTAACCCTAACATTTTCCCAAGTATCTCAAGTGCTTCTCTAGGCATCTTAACTTCTATATCCGAATCATAAGGATCATCCTCAATGTTATGACTGCTATATTCAAATTGCCCAAAAGATTCATCATGTGTTTCTTGAGATTCATCATCATCGATCATAAAACCTAGGTCTTTTTGATCAATGTGATCATGTTTGGCTAAATCCTCCATCACATCAAGGTCACCTATGTGTTTGTTTTGTACTATGGCATTACATGACAACCACTTAGGTATCTCAACACTAACATATTCATCCCCAAACAAACTTGTTTCATGATCCTCGAATTTTGTGGTCAATTGACTTGTACTAACGTTTGTTGGGTTGTCTACTATATAATAATATTGGGCACACTCTTCAATAGCTTCCCATGCTTTCTCAGCACTTAATTCCCTAATATCCCTGCCGGCAATATGGTAAATGTACCTTTGGGCTTGTCGGTCGACATGATTGTAAAAGAATTGAGTTAGGGACCAAAAATCGAAGTTATGATGAGGGACTTTTTGGAGTAAATATTTAAAACGAGTCCATGCATCATAGAGAGGTTCATCTTTATGTTGTTTAAACATCAAGATGTCATATGGAGTGGGTGAATTACGTGGTTGGTAGTATGGTGGATTCGCGTTCTCCATAATGGTGAACGGAAGAGTCAATGGAAATTACGAACAAACACACAAAGAAATAAGATAGACTAAAGAAAACCTAGAAAAATAAAATAAAAATCTCACTAGAAAGGAATCTAGTGAGTAGACCTAATAGAAATAAAAATTCAACCTAAACAATAACTATTCCCCGGCAGCGGCGCCAAAAACTTGATGCGTGGGTTTTGCAACCTTACAACAGGTTTTACCTCTCGAGGGATCTCGAGAGGCTTACAACCCCACCAGGCAGTGTACCTGACCGATGTAGTATAGTGTAGTGGTAAGTACGGGGGATTGATCGTTCTCCACAGGGAATAGTGTTCGTTAGGTGTGAAAGGCTACTCTAATTAGGTCTAAGGGTTGAGGAAGATTCTTTTTATGTTTTTATAATTTTATGAAAGCAAGTAAAATCTCGGGTTTTGAAGGAGTGGGCGGAATTAGTTGCTAGTCAACTAACCCAAATTACTACAAATGCGAATAAAATAAAATAACAAAAATGAAAAGTGGTGAGAAACTTATGTGTAGAGAAATGTGTTTACTTAGATTTCCTTACTCCCTAACTATCTTTTACCGGTTAATTAGTGTGCATTAGTCGCGTGGATGACGGGTGTATTCCTTAATACCATTCGTGGGGTGGCGTACTTACTTCCCCAAACTCTACAAGCTCCTACTTCACTCCTATGTCGAGCCGGCTAGGAAGCTCCTAACATGGGATCACTAGAATTCGCTTGTGCATTAAATACAACCATAAAAACCTTTAGTACGCGTTTGGTTCATGTTTCTTAAGACGTTCAAGCAAGTTACCGAATAGGAAGTTAGCCAGTTTTCTTAAGCCTAACATAGATAAACAATCATCCAATACAACTAATAACACACTAACAACCAATAATCAATAGCTAGGTTTCATTAGATCTAAGCAAACACAAGATAAAATTAGCCTAACATGTTAAACAAAAGACAAGCATAAGATAGAATCAAACAACACATAGACATATTGAATGATTAATTGATAACTTATCTTTCAATGAAACATGGAAGATCTCAAGGCAAAAAGCCCTGAAAAAGTAGCTAAAATCGTCTTAGGGTTTTATCCCAAAATTCCACACACTAAGCTCTCCCTTTTATGACAAAAAATTAGAAAACTATATATAGACTTTGACATCTGACGGCGTCACCTTATGGATTGTGACGCCGTCACCTCGCCGCTTTTAGGGTTCCCGGATGACCATCTTGACGCCGTCCCTCTTTAGCTCTTCAAAAATCCATTCTGGCTTATCAAGGCTTGACGCCGTCGGATCCTGAACGTGACGCCGTCCCCTTATGATTTAAGCCGTGACGCCCTTGATTTAGTTAAAGCGTGACGCCGTCAGAATTCTCATGCAAACTCACTGGCCCGTCATGAGTAAATTTCACATCCAACTTTTCTTGCCAAGGCATGACGCCGTCCCATGTTAATTGTGACGCCGTCAAGAGTAATTTTTAGCCGATTCTTGAGACTTTGCCGTTTTCTTCACTTTAATGCTCCAAAAACGTCCAAAATGCCTCCTTTTCCAGATTTCTCCTCAAAAGTACCTAAAATGACAAAAGGAACGATTTAGGGCAATATTTGATCAAATAAATACGATTTCGGGCTTAAATGACCCCTTAAAAGCGGTACACTTTTCGCCTCATCAACAAAATACATTAAATAAAAAAAAAATAGAGGGGCCAGAGCCCACCCCTGCCCCAGTAATCCTCCGTCCATGCGTAGCTATACTCGACTTTTCTTGTACCGTTACATTACAATTATTAGATGAAGACTAGTGGACTGAGGCCGTTCTATGGGTTTTTAGGTTTTCTATGCAATCGTCTTCTTTGTAATAAAATGAAGTCTCTCGGTATTTGTCATGCTTGTCAGCTTGGCAAACACGTGAGACTTCCTTTTTTAGTACAATTATTATTGTTAGGTCTTATTTTGATATTGTTCACTCGGACTTGTGGACTACCCCAATTTCGAGTCTTACGGGTTTTAAACATTATGTCTTATTTTTTGGATCATTATTCTCATTATTTATGGGTTTATCATTTTTATTTTTTTTGGTAAAGGGGGGTAATCCTGCACCCTGGTAAATAGATTAACCAAAAACGTTTAAGTACAAATGGAATATGGCTGAAGTACCATATTAACCTCAAGCTAAAAGGCTTGATAAACCACCTAACTCTAGTGCTTAAGACATGCCAAAAGCACTTACAAAACTAGAAACAAAAAATGCATATAAAAACAAGAACTAAAAAGCAGCTAGCTAGCAGAAAACGTGTGAGATGAACTTGCCCCTGTATTAGCAAAAAGATTGGCCGATTCATCAAACACATTTACCACTTGAGCATCACCATCTTCATCATCCATCACCAATGCAGCATACGGATTAGATGTAGTAACATTAACTTCCTTAGAAGCATTACCAGTAGACTTCAACTGAGACGATGGTGTAGATGCATTACCCATAGTAGGAGCTCCCTTCTTTGGTTCACTAGTAGCTGCCTTAGGAACAAATTTAAACTGTTTAACCGAAGTACCAACAGATTGATTCCCATTAGTAGCCTTACCTTTACCCTTCTTCTTTTTTTCCTTTCCCACCTTTTGAAAACCATCAGCATCCAACTCCACAGAAGGAGTAGCAACATGAGAGGTAGAAACAGTAGAAGGGCTAACCACTTGTGTAGGAGGCCTCACCTCCTGTTTAGGACATTGATCATGATTATGACCAAAAACTTTGCACAAATTGCACCTGGGGGGGGGGGCATCCATTCATATTCAACACGTAATATCTCTTTAATAAAACCCTTCCCATTAAGAGAAGGGAAACCAATCGTCACATCCTCCACAAGATCAGATTCAGAATTGACCTTGATAAGACATCTAGCAAAACTACTTCTACCCCATGAATCCTTGCACATCGAGCTAGTGTAAGAATCCATCATAACAAGCTTTCCAATGAAAGAAGCAATCAATCTAATACCCTCCTCTTCAAACACTTGAAGAGGAACATCATGCAATTTAACCCATACCGGAATGCTAGTCATTTCTTCCTTACGCAAACAAGTATCCGTAGACCATTTCTTAAGAATAATTGGAGATTTGCGAATCATCCAAGGGCCTTCTTCCAAAACAGCTTCTAGACCAACCAATGTATCAAATTTAAAGAAAAAGAAACGTTTGGAATTCATCATAATCCTTTTAAGACCATGTTTCGCCCAGTTAGTCCTAACATAGTATTCAACAACAGGTGTAACACCCCAACCCGATAAGGGTAGAAGTATTACGTTATGGTGACATATCAAAGCAAACAAAAGCATATGACTAAATAATACAAAATGAATTTCAAAGGTTACAAGGAGAAAATCTGAAACTACAAGGTTACAAATGAATTACAATAATTACTAAGTCTAAATATCGTCTCTTCTAGTCATCTCTAATCCGGAATAGCTTCTAAGTCAAAGACACTCTTCACTCATACCCAGCTTCCTACTAAAACCTGCCGCAGGAAAAAAAATGCGGCTGAGCTTAAAAAGCCCAGTGAACAGATATATACAAAGCATAACATAATGTAATAAGCATAAGCAACGAAGAAAATCAGAATACAAACGAAAGGTATAATCATGAAAGTCATACGAATTTTAAAGAGAACTAAGAGTCAAGAGTGCATGAGAACTGAATAAGTAATGAATCAAGAATGGAATGAAAATAATGAGAAGGGTCATATAAGGATGTGCCATAAGAACTCCATACAAAAATCCGTCAAATCATATCATATCATATCATAAAAGTGCACGAAGAGGGGAGACCTCTAAGTACCGAAAGTGTAAGAAGGAGTGTAAGGCACACACCACCTGGTCACCAAAATCATACATATACAAAAGTCCTAGGATGCATCCATACGCTCCCTAACAAAATATGTATGTCAGTTCTAGACTGATCACACATATGGGGTTGGCCAATAATGCGCATACAAATCAAATCAAAAGGGGGAACGCCGTAGATCTATCACACCTCTACGGGAGTGTCATGCCTAGGGTGCCATCCTAAACATGGTCCTAGTACCTCTAGAACTAGGTAAGCTCAGGCACGGATTTATCAAAGCATACATAATCATAATCTAATAAGCATGGCAAACATAATCATAGCATAGCATAGCAGAGACATTTAAACAAATATCAGAATGGATCAAATAGAATGACGATCATACAATGAAAGTCATGAATCAAATAAGGGGAAACATATCAGGCATCGGATCGAATAGAAATATCCCTACTGAAAAGGGAAAGAATATCTATACCTCGACAAAGCACACCAAAATCAAAGCAACGACAGAAATAGAGATGGATGATCACTCCCTCTTCACCCGATCTACAAATAATCATAAGTTCTCTTATAAGTTTCATATGATCGTAAGGTTTCATTTTAGTTCTCATTCCATTTTAGGTAACTTTGGTTATTAACATTCTGGTATGTCAAATTAAAGTATTAAAGATGATCATATTCGTAGTTTAAGATTCATAATGTCTTTTAAAAAAATTTAGGGTTCATAAAGTTTGTTTCCATGATTTAGGGTTTATTAGGTAATCATCATAAGTTTAGGGTTTAATATGCAATTCTCATAACTTTAGGGCGTAAAATGTAATTACTATAAAGTTACAGGTGTTCACAAGTTAGGTCCATTAGTTTTAGCAATTAACAATTTAAACCCTTTAGTTTATAAAATAAACACAAAACATCTTTTAATTTCCTTTTTAACCTTTTATAATTTCTCACAGTTTTATATACAAAATTGTTAGGTTTTTTATAAATTGTAAACCGTATAAGAACTCAGTAATAAAATTCCCAAAAATTCCCAGAGATTCTCAAATGTCTTAAGTGTTTTATCAAATTTTTCCAGATTTTATTAAGTAGCATAAATATGGATTAAAATTCACTTAAACCAACTCGTCCAGATTTCTGATTAATTTTACTATACGAAAAGTTATTAATTAGAAACCCTTTAAGAAAATTTCAAAAAAATCTACAAAAATTCCAGTAAGTAATAGACATCCTGAAGATTACCAGTTCAAAGGAAACCTCCTAATTCGACATGGTTTGTAAATTAAAATACAAAAACCCGGACTGATTTTCCAGACTCACAAATCCGATCAGACACATAATTTTCCAAAAATCAAAAGGTAACCTTCCAGGCCTCCAAAAATTACAAAATTAATTTTCCAAGGTAGCCATTTCATTGAACTTAGTTTTAAACTCTTAAAACACCAAAATATACGTTCACATCATTTATTTACAGCCGGTTAAAGTCGAACAAAATTCCAGATCAGTAGCAGTTTTCACAGCGTCAAGCATAAACTTAGGGTTTGATCATTCTAACTCCTTATATCTTACCACCAAACGATTTTAGATGAGTCCATAACATGTTTAAGTCAATTATCATAGGTCATAACATAATCAAAACGGATCAAAACCATCACACACCACTGAACCGATTTACTTATAAGATTTTTAGGGTTCTTGATTCATTATTTTATGTAACATCTTTTATCATTTTATGTGCTATCACAACTCGACAAGAACATAAGAATAGGACAAGGATTGAACAAAGGAGGATGATACAATACCCTCGTAGCGTGATCAAACACAAGAACAACACACGAATCAAGCCACCACGCTTCTTTCTTCTTCTTTGTGGTGATCGAACAAAAGAAAAAACAATATAGATCGATTAGGGTTTGTATAACTCGAATGGATTAATGTTTTATGTATATAATTACCTTGTTGGAATGAATAAGGGCAAAGATCAAAGCTTTCTTTGTGGTTTTGCAACTGATCGAGCAGCAATAAACAAAAGAGAGGGCAGCGGCAGTAACAAAAGAGAGAGCAGCAGCAGTTGGTCGACAATAGTGAGAGACAAGAGAGGGCAGCCGAAAAATTTGATGGTAGGAGGATTAGGGTTTGTTTTGGTTTCCTTGTCTTGCCGTACAAAATGAAGAGGGAGGGAGATGTTTTAGGGTTTTTGCCAAGAATATTCGGTATTATGGAGATGAGGGAAACCGTGTGTTTGATTATGGGTAATTAAGGAATGAATGAATTTTTATTATGGGCTTGGATCAATCAACATTAAGTGCATGATTATCTCTTGTTTGGGCCGAAAATATTGAAGCTTGTAACACATAGAATGTCGACTAGCTTAGTTGGATGTTGTAGGAATTTTATTTTGTACATAAGCTTATAATGCAAAGTTTTCATTCGGAGCTTAATTCATTACATAACATAAGGTCTTAATTACTTAGGTTAATTATAATAAATGTTACTTACATAATTTTATAAGTTCTCAAAATTTAAATTTGAGGGTATTTTTGTCATTTCGGATTATATTAATTTCGGGGTTTTACAACAGGAAACGCCATTCTTTTTCCAATAAAATAACCATATAAGGTATGTTCCAAACGAGAATTTACCTTATCAACCACATTACGTGGAATAGAGATGTTAACACCCTCATATAAGGGTTCCGGAACAGGAGACTCTTGAAACAATCTAAAATCAGCCGTAAACTTCACACAAAGACCTTTTAGTTCACCCATTACCCTTATACGAACTTCATTATCCAACAAAGCCCAAATTAGATATTTGCCCTCTTCAATTCTCTAAAGGAAATAATGAGCTTCCTCATTGCAAGTAATCGACACATCACCAAACAAAGCTTTGATATAATCAAGACCAGTAACACCATTAAGACCAGATTCATTTGCCATACTCCCAAAGGCAGAAGCATTAGCCATATCTGAGTTCGTGGTTTGAGAAGCATTATCCAAATCCGATCCATCCTTAGTAGCATGTATAACATCATCATGAGCATGAGAGACCTTCACCTTAGGATCAAAATATCCCGAAGAAGAAGTGACTCTAACCGAATCACTTGGTAAACCTTGTTGTATGATAGAAGTATCCTTCTCCCGACCTGGTTGAGGACGTCGCATAGTAACCTTAGACATATCACGTATGTCATCCACATTATTCCCTTCGAGCAACCTGGTCGCAGTCTTAGCAGCAACTGAGCGTAGAGGCTCAACATTCGACTCTCCCAAACTCTCCATTACAAACCTTAAGAAACCCTAAAAAAAGAAAAACCAATCGCAAACTGGAAACAAGAAGAGCTACGCCAAATCTTCACACGGGTAGATAAAACCATAGTTAAACTAGGGTTTATAGGCTTGAACGCACAGAAAATCAACCCATAAGCAGCAAAGTTTGATGGTTGTATTTGATAATCGATTTATCTTAATAATGCAATGATCGACCAATTAATGCATGCAACCACCGACCACGATTAAATCAAAAGTCAGTTAAATAACCATGCAAAAGTGATCATACAAATTAAACTAAGATACCACCGACCCACTAATTGATTAAAATAAAGAACATCAAATATAGCAATTGAGTGGAGCCAAAACCCTTTAACGATTTGTAAAGTAATCCCTACAACCGACAATAGTGATCACAAGAAATAAATTAACAACCGACCCACGATGATGGAACAATTGAAAAGATATTATTTAATGATCGACCAATAGTGAAAGTCGATTAAGGATAATCAAATCGCCAAGGGTTGGGAGAGTTTTTTAACACTTTATGTAAGGAGAGCTTTTATATCTTTTTTATGGGTTTATCATTTGCTTAACAAATCTGATGTGTTGTCTAAATTTGTCCTTTTTCGTATTAAAAACTCAGTTTAATTGTGAGATTAAGTCATTTCAGTGTGATCATGGTGGTAAGTTTGACAACAACAAACTTCACCAACTATTTGCTTCTAATGGCATTCAATTCCATTTTTCCTGCCCAAACATCCTAGCAGAATGGTAAATCCGAACATATGATACTTACCATAACCAACTTAGTTCACTTTACTTTTTCAAGCCCATCTACTCCCTTACTTTTGGGTTGAGGCACTTAACATGGCCATACATCTCTTAAATATTTTGCCTTCCACTTCTATAAATAATGATGTTCCCCACACCCGCCTTTTAGGCACGAAACCTAAATATACGCTATTCGAGTTTTGGGTTGCTTTTGTTATCCACACTTATATGCAAACCATAAAATCGAACCGCGTGCTACCCCTTCCAGTTTTTTGGGCTACCCATCTAATCATCATGAGTATCACTGCCTTGACTTGAACACTAATAAGATTATTTTGTCACGACGTGTTACGTTTGATGAAACTGTGTTCCCTTTTGGTTCCGTGACCTCCACTTCACCTCCTTCATATACATTCTTAGATACTTCTCCCAATATTGTTAATCAAACATTACGTAACACACTATTATACCAATCAACTGTTACCACTCAATCTCATGAGGATCCGGCCCAAACAACCAGTTCGGCCCAAACAACCACCTCGGCCCAAACAACCACTGATGAACTCAAATAAGTACATTTTATTACTATCATTTATCCTATTAATTTGACTTGTTTTACTATATTATGTATGAGGATTGATACTTAATCGTTTACTTTTGTAATTCTCAGGTAAAAACAAGCATTTGGTGAAACTTGGCGATTCTGGACTAATAATGGAGCAAAACGTACATAAAGTGGAAGTCTACTGACATGGACAAGATCAAGTCAATTCTGCTCCAGATGCGCCGCATCTCACTATCAACATGCGCCGCATCTCTATCAAGATGTCACCAGATACGATCCAAGATACAAGAGGACATGCGCCGCATCTAATCATGGAGTTACGCCGCATCTTCTGGCGGTGTACGAATATTCCTGAATATTATAATCTTGGACCCCACGCGAAGTTACGTAGATACGCCGCATCTATTTAGTAGATGCGCCGCATCTTCCCTCAGACACAAACTATAAATACCCCTTAGACCAGACGCATTAAAAAGTTCGGAGATTCGGAAGTTCGAAAACCTAAAGATCGAACAGAAGAGAAGGACGAATTCAGTCAAGGAGGCAGCACAAGACACACCCAAATCGAAGATACAAGAGCTGTAAGAAGGTGCTGCATGTATTTAATTCATTAAGTAGTTTTGTTTTATTGTTTTAGCAAACTTTAATTCATCAGGATTGGTGGCTTGTGTAATGTGACAACGGAAAGATTGCACTCCCTTTAATACTTGCTTTCCCATCAATTAAAGTTTATATGTTGATGTCTTTGGTTACTACTTATTAGTGCATTGACAACCTCTGTGTTTATTAGTGGCTTGCGGGCACCCGACTGCGGGACAAGGTGTGGCTCCCACGGTTGTTTCTAAATTGATCACTTAGGAATAACTTTTAGACATAAGTCGTCATTAAGGGTTTACTCGCCGATGAGAATAGGACCAACGAGAAAGGGTTAATTACATACACTTCATATAAAGCTATCAATAAAACAAGTGACAATCTACTTAATCATAAGGACAGCCCTCTTATTGTCTCAAGTATCTATCTGTGTACGTGTGTGCTACTTGCTGATTCGTGCCTATTTGTTTATTTTATTATTTAATTGCAAACAAAACTGTGCCAGTCTCTCAGGCTGAAACCCCCTTGCGTTAGGATATTAAAATACTGATTAGATTAACTAGATTATACGTTCCACTCTTAGTGATCGACACTCTACTTACCATTATCTTCATACTGACCGGGTACACTGCTCGTTAAGTGTGTGTGTTATTGATAAGTCGGCTAAATATAAATTTAAAACTTGAGTAGGCATTAAAACTGCTAAACCGCAACGACACATCACGCGCATCAAGTTTTTGGCGCCGTTGCCGGGGAGTGAATTGTTATTTTCTGTTAATTTGATTAGTATTTTAATTAAGTTATTTTTCTTTTTATTAGATTAATTGCATCATTGTACTATTTTGCATACTTGTTGTATTGTGTGTTATTTGTTTTTTTTTATTTTTGTGTGTTTTATTTTTTGTTTGGTGTGTTTAATTTTTATTTTTATTTTTCGTATTTTTCTGTTCTGCTATCGTTGTACTGTGCTAAATCAAACGATACGGCGCATCTGATCTCTCAGATACGGCGTATTGCGTTTAATTTTTTTTATATACAACGCGTTTAATTAATTCGATACGACGCATCTTTTCCCCAAGATACGGCGTATCTGTTTTTGATAAGAAAATTTTTCTAAGCGATAAAGTAATACGACGCATCTTCTTTTGAAGATACGGCGTATCTGATTTTGATAAAAAAATTTTTTCTGAACGTTAAACGCCATACGACGCATCTTCTTCTGAAGATACGGCGTACCTATTATTTTAATTAAAAACAGTTTGCGAATTATTAAACAGATACGGCGTATCGATCTCTGTCGATACGGCGCATCTTACTGAATCAAAAATCTTTTATTTTTAAACATAACGAAAATACGGCGCATTAACTTTCGTTAATACGACGCATTTAATTTTAATTAGATAAATTGATTTTTGATTGACTAATTCGATACGGCGCATTCATAAATCCAAAGCGGCGTATCTATTTTCTGAATAAAGTCTGATTAAATTTTTAACGATTATAAGATACGGCGTATCCAACTTTTTGGATACGGCGCATCGTCTGCAGATATCAGCTATTTGTATTCTTATATCCGTTTCTATATTCATTAATTTCTCTTCTAGCGAACAAATCCTACTGATGATTTTACCTTGGATGACAGATTTTGCTATGGAAGACATGTCAGTTAACGGATATCTTGCTAAGGAATGCTTGTTTTCAGATTCATTCAATGTACTCATGATCGATGCAGACTTATTCTCTTGGGAGACTCCTCTTGAAGCAGTTTTTAAGGAATTTATGCGTTTATGCAACATTGACAAAGAGGTATTCTCTTATGATGTATTTGTGAGGTACACCGGAGAAGAATTGTCGCTCTTATGGCCTAAGATTGAAGCAGAAGGATTGAACTGGACTACTATCGAAGAAGATGATGGGAAATTCTCTCTTGCATACATGGACTCAAGCAACAACAACTGTAGTGGAGACAATACCCAAAACTCTTACATGCCTTATTTCGAGTGGTACAAGGGATTAGATGAGAACTATCAGGATAATGACATGAATTATGCTTTGGCGGAATTACTATTTCATGGCAGAATAGTTAGATTGATAGACCTCTCCCTCAATGATTGGTTAGAACTCAAATATGGTAGTCCGGAATTTGCCCCTGCAAACGAAGTCAAGGAGATTGTGACTTCATGGTTGACTCGGAGTTTTAAGAAACAATTTAACGAGTTCATGGAGATAAAAAAGAATATGATTGGAAAGGTTTGCTTTGACGTTAACCATGACCCTAACGATGTTGATTTTTCAGAATGGTTAGCTAGTAAGTTTAATAACCATAAGAGCATGGATCGAGCTACTAAGGATGCATTATGGGTATATTGGATGAGAGGAGAAGACGAAGAAGTAGAAAGCGATTATAGGTTGTCACATCATGATTCAACAATCAATGAGGGCATTGAAGAACTTTTCAGAATTGACATTGATTTGTTAGAGTATGAGACACCCTTGTGCAAGCAGTTCAAGGAATTTAACTACCTTCTTCGAATCGATGATGATGTGCTTACTGGGGATCTACCAGGATTTAAGACTTATGACGATTTCAAAAACACCTGGTACTATGAATGGAATGACCAAGTACCATGGGTTTGGGATAAACCATGGGAATTTGAGCACATTAATCATACCTGTACACCCTTCGTTTTCAAAGACGGGAGTAGTGTTTGGCCAACCTGTGATTATAAAAGTGACGGAACCTGTAATGGGGGAAGTATAATTGGGATGAAAAGAGTTGGAAAGGATGTAACCTTTGAAAATTATGAGTGGTACGATAATGTTGAAGACTGCCCACGAAAATCGGAGGCTTTACAAGAAAAGGGCAGGATTGAACGCTTGAAAGGACTTAAGGGGACATCGGATACTACTTTCTGGGAATGGGTGCATAAACAGTTTGATGATTTCACAAAGCTTAGTCGACGGTTACAATATGACTTGGAAAGAGAATGGGAGGCGATTCAAGATGATAATAATAATGAGTCGTTGATTGAGGAACTAGATGACTATTTGATTAAGGATCCTTATTTTCAGTTTGTTGACAAGGACGAAGAAGAGTTCACCAAAAGAAAGTGTCAACTACTTGGGATTCCATACAATGAGCCACCCATGATTATTTCTGAAAAATTTAAAATCATCAAATATTCTTTGGGTCCTGATGAAGAATATACTGCTGTGATGACCAAGAGTTATATTAGATTAAGTCGAACGGAGGAAAACGTCGCAGAGATATACGGGAAAATCTTTCGGATGAAGGAAGAAGGATGGACCGTGACAAGGACCAAGTAAAGAGCTGAACGTGAGTCTAACTTGAAGACTCTGGAATAAAGACAAGTGCTTACCGGGAGACAACCCGGATTTATCTTTTATTATTCTGTTTTCTGTGTCGAGTCAGTCCAGGCCGCACGAAGATACGGCGCATCCCAGTCCTGAGATGCGACGCATCCTCTGCAATGGTCATATCTTATTTTATTTTTCTGCATTTTTATTTTCGACTTTAAAACTATTTATCAGTTTATTTTAATGCGGCGCATCCCTGGTTAAGGATGCGGCGCATCTTTATTCTGATCCGTATTTATTCCAGGCTCGATACGGCGTATCTTCTTCAATAGGATACGGCGCATCGACTGACCTGATGATTTTCAGTTTTAATTTTTAAGTTTTATTTTTACCTAACTACTAATGTATTATGCAAGTTGAACCTTTCTTATCTTAGGTGTGTTTTAAAGTGTTGGTGGTATTATAGTTTCCTGAATTTCCTGTGGATAAATCAAGTATGAAGCTTTAACGTTCTAATCCACAAGAAAGATGATTTTTGCTCTTACACAAATGGAGGATCATACCGAGCAAATCTCAGGGGAGTTTTCTGTTCTAATTCTTTTTATTTTCCAGTTTTTAACCTTTTATACAAACAACGAGGACGTTGTTTAACTTAAGTGGGGGGATAGGAGAATTAGAACACTTAACAATTACTTGTCCTAAACTTTTTCAAAAATTATGCTTAAATTGTGCTTAATATATCAAACTTAAAATTTTTTTAGCATGTTTTTGTTTAAGATCTAAGTTGCATAACTGCACACATGACATTATTTTCAAAAATTGTGATTTTCCAAAATTCACAAATCTATGAGTGTGCCGGTGACTTGTAAACTTTAGAACTTGGCTTGTATACTATTCGAGACCACCATAATGAGTATTATTTATTTAATTGGAATGACTTGTCTAACTTGGTAAAATTCTAGGATTACACCCAAAAAGCCTTTATATGTTATGTGTTATTAGCTAACTACACTGGTTAGTTAACCCCCGTATAAAACCTTTTGTTACTCTCACTTTTAGAGTAAGATACCCCTAGAAAAACACTCAGAGCCATTCCTTTCGTTTCTTACACCTATGTTTAAAATGTTTCGTTACACCTTAAACCTTAGCCTACCCTGTAGATTAAGATCCGTGGTTGGTTAATTGCTATAGGCAGAGTGTGTTTCCTTACATTACCTGTGTTCGCGTGCGTAATTCATTATATATGGTTAGGTCGGGAAATTGCACAATGCAATTGGAGTGAAAGTAAATATTGTATATTTTAGAGTTTATTTTTCGTGTGTTTACTACTTTCACTATTACCATTATTTCTGAAGTTATGAAAAGTATGAAAAAATTATCCGGAAAGAAAGTTGTAGTGATGTGGTGAAATTTTACACATCTATCTTTATGTTTCAAAAAAAAAAAAAAAAAAAAAAAAAAAGAAAAAAAAAAAAAAAAAAAGAAAAAGAAAAAGGGAGTGTTGGAAGTTTGTTATAACCAACGATGTAAAGTTATGTAAGTGGTCGATATCACCACTATTTGTTGTACTATATCTATGGATTGAATGGGAATTGGCAGTTATGGGAACGCCAATTAAGGTTTATTCTTTGATTAAGATCTTGTTGAGTATAATTCGTGTCTACCTAAAGCGTGTGTTTCAAGTGTTAAAAGCGTGAGTTATTCGATGATATGAGTCTTGTTCATGGGATGGTTGGGATAGTGATTAACCACACTTAGGATTTTAATTTATTTGTTTTGTTTATTTTTTTATTTTACACCAATTTATATCCCAAATGTTATCCATACCCTTCATTATTCTTTATCCAACCAAACCTTTGATTTATTGAGATTAGGGATTTGAGCAATCTTAAGTATCGTAGTCGTGGATTCGGCTATGTATTTATGATTTTGTCGCCCTTTTTGATATATTATTATTGGTGAAGTTTGGACCTATCTTTAGCCTATTCGAGTTAAGGATTTGAGCAATTGCAAGTATCGTGTTCGTGGATTCGATCATGTATTTGTGATTTTGTCGCCTTTTCTGGAATTTGAGATCGATAGTGTAAATAAGAATAATTAACCCTTAAGCCTAAAAACCCTTTTTACCGCTTTAGACTTGTTATTCCTTAGCTTTAGTGGTGGAGATGTGTATACTTGCCAAGCTTATGATAGAATATTCGTCGCGACTGGACAGTTAAACGATTAGATTTGCTTTTATCGACTTATTTTATTTTACTTCTAATTCGTTAAGTGTTTAGTTGTGTGATTATGAAATGAACGAATACATGCTTAAATATAAAAATAAATCCTAACATCTTTTAGGATACATTTTCATGAGATTTAATCTAAGGTTTACTTGGGGACAAGTAAAGTTCAAGTGGGGGGATATTTGATGAACTCAAATAAGTACATTTTATTACTATCATTTATCCTATTAATTTGACTTGTTTTACTATATTATGTATGAGGATTGATACTTAATCGTTTACTTTTGTAATTCTCAGGTAAAAACAAGCATTTGGTGAAACTTGGCGATTCTGGACTAATAATGGAGCAAAACGTACATAAAGTGGAAGTCTACTGACATGGACAAGATCAAGTCAATTCTGCTCCAGATGCGCCGCATCTCACTATCAACATGCGCCGCATCTCTATCAAGATGTCACCAGATACGATCCAAGATACAAGAGGACATGCGCCGCATCTAATCATGGAGTTACGCCGCATCTTCTGGCGGTGTACGAATATTCCTGAATATTATAATCTTGGACCCCACGCGAAGTTACGTAGATACGCCGCATCTATTTAGTAGATGCGCCGCATCTTCCCTCAGACACAAACTATAAATACCCCTTAGACCAGACGCATTAAAAAGTTCGGAGATTCGGAAGTTCGAAAACCTAAAGATCGAACAGAAGAGAAGGACGAATTCAGTCAAGGAGGCAGCACAAGACACACCCAAATCGAAGATACAAGAGCTGTAAGAAGGTGCTGCATGTATTTAATTCATTAAGTAGTTTTGTTTTATTGTTTTAGCAAACTTTAATTCATCAGGATTGGTGGCTTGTGTAATGTGACAACGGAAAGATTGCACTCCCTTTAATACTTGCTTTCCCATCAATTAAAGTTTATATGTTGATGTCTTTGGTTACTACTTATTAGTGCATTGACCACCTCTGTGTTTATTAGTGGCTTGCGGGCACCCGACTGCGGGACAAGGTGTGGCTCCCACGGTTGTTTCTAAATTGATCACTTAGGAATAACTTTTAGACATAAGTCGTCATTAAGGGTTTACTCGCCGATGAGAATAGGACCAACGAGAAAGGGTTAATTACATACACTTCATATAAAGCTATCAATAAAACAAGTGACAATCTACTTAATCATAAGGACAGCCCTCTTATTGTCTCAAGTATCTATCTGTGTACGTGTGTGCTACTTGCTGATTCGTGCCTATTTGTTTATTTTATTATTTAATTGCAAACAAAACTGTGCCAGTCTCTCAGGCTGAAACCCCCTTGCGTTAGGATATTAAAATACTGATTAGATTAACTAGATTATACGTTCCACTCTTAGTGATCGACACTCTACTTACCATTATCTTCATACTGACCGGGTACACTGCTCGTTAAGTGTGTGTGTTATTGATAAGTCGGCTAAATATAAATTTAAAACTTGAGTAGGCATTAAAACTGCTAAACCGCAACGACACATCACGCGCAATCAACCACCTCGGCCCAAACAAACACATAAGTGGCCTAACCTACTGCTTTTGATTCGTCACATTGATAACATCAAATAACATATAGTTTTTACTAACAATATCCCATATTATCTGCTCGTTATTCATATGTTTTTATACAAATTGATACTTAATTTCTTCCTATTTGAATAATTGGACTGAAATGAGCATTGAAGCGAAAAGACGTGGAAAAAACAAGAGACTTGAAGGAAAACGAAGAAAAGCTGGACCAGAGCTCTATACGACGTAGATGACCCGTAATGCCTACGCCGTAGTCAAGATAGCACTTCAACACCAAGTCATCCAGCACGACATATGATGTATTTATACTCATTGATATACGCCGTATACAATATGAAGTCTAATTGGTTGTCAAGTTATCAAGACATCTACGACGTAAATGGCCCGTATTTACGTCGTAGACAAGAAGAGCTACGAAGTATTTTTTTTTATCAGGATGATGTACGGCGTAGGTATACACTTAGACCTACGCTGTAACAAAGATGAAAAATTAAGAAGAATGTTTGATCAGAGATGTATAAGGCGTAGCTAATCACTTATACCTACGCCGTAACTAGTATGAGACAAACAAACACTATATATACAAGCCCTAATTCAGCCACAAAACATACACCATATCACACACAACTCCAAAGACAATTACGGTTTACTCCAAGATCGTTTTCCACCCCATTCAAGCTGCTTTTCAAGGGAGAATTCACCATCAATCACCGTCGAAGATAGATCGAGTTAGTGTAATCAATTCAATAACAATGTTTACTTTCATTAACGATTTTTACATTGTTTGTGCCGTGATTATTACCATGCTCGGCTATAACACCTAGTATGTTAGCCTAGTTATGATCCTTTTAATACAATGAACTGATTTCTTTAGTTTACTTTGCATTTTATTGGATATCTTATATGCTTGTTGCTTGATGCCCGCATTTTGGTAATGATTAGGACAATCTAGTATCTAATAGATAGTAATTAGGACACAAGATAAAAGCTAGACTATTAGGCTGACCAAGGGACTACCAATCCTTATTGGTTGCAAGGGGCAGACCATGTCTCGGGCCTAGATGAGAATAATTACTTAAAAAGTGAGGGTAAATGAATGTTAGTCATGAATAATAAGAGTTTAAATGTCAAGTAGTGGAATTGTTGACAATAATCAAGTCATATAGGGTACTTAGGAACTTAAAGACTATGAACTAGTTGATTAATCACTAAGACCTTAGGGTTAATAACTAGGGTTTTATAGATCTAGGTTACAATGACCGTAATTGGACCTAGATGACATAAGAACCACCATTGGAACTAGGATTAGACATTGCACTAGAAATCGAGTCATTGGATTAATTGAGGAGTAACTAGGTTAGCACTATTTCTCCTTATTGAATCGCATGCAACCATTTCCTTCATTTCATTCTTTAGTGAGTAAATTGCAAAAATCGTCCTTGTAGTTTGGCCAAATTGCACGTTTCATCCTTGTGGTTCAATAAGTGCAAAGATCGTTGGTATGTGCTTATTCACATACCTTTTATTTACCAAATTAAGACAAAAACGACCAAAAACCGACCAAAATGCCAAAAGATATTGTGTTTTTGTGTTTTTATATGTGCAGGGACGGATATCGAGAAAAACGACAAAAGACACGGAAAACACGAGAAACCGAGCACGGGATACGGAAAAGACTCAGAATCGAAGCCGGGAAAGACATACTTGGTCAAATGTCAAAAATCACCCTTAGATCAACTTTGGAATATTGACAATTTCAGTCCCTTAAAATCCAAAAATTACACAAATAGTCCCTATAATCCCTAAACCCTTAAAACTATTATACTACCTGGATTTAATATAATCCAACCCACACCCACCAACCCAACCCATACCAATAATAAACCCAGCCTACATCCCAAAACCTATACCCGACCCATACTTTTGCCTCGTCAAACACATATTAAACTCAGGTCAAATTAATATAAAAAATCCCAAACACACTACGCGCCCCCCAATTCTCAACAAACCCAGATTTTACTGTTACCCTAGAACCCTAAATTACCCGTACGGTTTTTACAACAATTAAGGACAAATTCGTCCAATCATTGGGGTTCTAGAAGCTGTCAAGGGTGTCAGGAAGGGCAGAAAGCTCACGAATGGACACATGGCATCTTCCTATTGGACCGAACACATCAGAGGAATTGATCCTAGGGCTATGGATGATGGGAAATGATCTAAGGGTGATTGAGAGCTCAAGAGGTACACGGATTGCCAGATTGGCAGGCCTGGAAGGTTCATATCAACTCTATAAATAGGGAGCTCTCCTCATGAGCTAGGATTGTCCAATTTTTATGTTTTAGAAAATTGTTACCACTTTATTTTCTTGTCAAATTTACTGCTTTTCTTAGTGTAATCATGTCCATTTCAGTTGTAGTTTCAATCTTTTATTTGTAATTTTCAAAGTTTATTAATGAAATTTTAGTTTAAGTTTCTTATCAATTCGTATCTCTTTAAGTTTTAAGTTTCATATTAGCTTATTCATGTTCTCAGTAGCTTATTCAAATCATTTCTAGCTTATTTCCACTTTTTATCTCATACTTTGTTCATCTCATTTTAAAAAGTCCAAAAATATTGAAAAAACACTAAAAAATCCAAAAATAATTCAAAAGCCCAGCTTCAATAAGCTGTTTTATCAATATTATAAGCTCATATAAGCTATTTAGTTTATTATGAGCTTTTGTTGGGTTCAAATCTGTTTCTATCTCACAAATCACAAAAATTCAACAAAAGTCAACTGGATGGTCAAATAAGCAATTCTGGAAGGATAAGCTGTTCATAAGCTGTTCTAACATTGTTGTAAAACCCTAAAATCTAAAATGTGTAAAAAGACCAAAATGCCCCTACAACTTGAAAATTTAATAAAGGCTTATATAACGTATAAAATTAATTCCAAAAATTATGAAATGTGCTAAAGTATGTCATGAAATAATTAGAGAGTATCAATAAATATTTGTGCAAGCTATAAAAATGATTATTACACATTAACAAGTCCAAAATAATTAAGTATACAATTATTTTATTTTAAAAGTTAATTAAGTGTATTTAAATTGCAAATAAATGGAAATAAATGCTAAATAAATGGTGATTGATTTGTGCATTAATTTGGGCCGCTCCTTTGATTCCCCCTCCTCCAAATACTCGGCACTATTACCCTTTAAACAACCAAAATCATTTTCCTCTCTCTAAGGCAAAACCGATTGATCAAAAACCCTATACCTACACCATAACAGTCAGCGGCTGCTGCTTCTTGTTTCCTCCCTGTTCGAATCAAAACACAAAGCAAGGAGGCTCGTGTGTACGTATTCTTGTGGGCTTGATCGTGGGTGATCGTGTGTGGTGTTTTTCTGTTCGACAAGGGAGACTTGGGCGTGGGTATTGGTTCTGTCGTGAGGACTTTTGGACGTGGGTTTATACTTTTGTCGTGGGGTTATAATTTCTGTTCGAAGGGTGATAATCACGTGGATCTCGGCTGGTGTGAAACTGTATTCGATCCTATTTTGTTCTTCTTCGCATCATCGAGGGTAACGTATTCCCACCTTGTTCAATTCCTTCTCCTTTTCTTTTAATCTTGTCGCATGGTGTTGTATATTCGGCTAATCTTCTGTCGAGATGAAAAACTGCACATAAAACGTATAATACCACAATAATAACAAGAACTAAACCTATATGTATATCGAATAGTGTCGACTTTTGGATAATTTTGTGGCTCGACAAAACTGTTTGTAAACCTAAACTAAATAATGACCTGCTATCGTTGATTATATTGTACATGAAATCATGCAAATCCTTGGTCTGGTCTTTAGACACTAATCTCTAATATACCACATAAACCTGAAATAAACTCAAGTACTAAATGGATGTTATAAGTAACATAAAATGATGAGTACATGTATCACATGAAATAATGGAACATATATATGACGACATGACTTTCCTTTTGGCGGTACGAATCGGTTTCGACCATGTTTCTGTAATAAGTCATTCGAAGAGAAGGGGTTGCATGCATGGAGTATTAGTAGGATTAAGTCCATATTGTGATAATATTAAAATTTGACATAGTAGGGACCTTGATATCTATCATATGTTTCATATTAAAATGGGTGTCGATGTGTTATATATGTATGTAAAACGTATAAGCTTACATGGTTGGTGTCGTTTTCGAATTACTCGTTAAGCATAAAATAATATGAGTTATATTAGAAATATGGGTCGAACATGGATTCTTTAAATTTGTAGATTGTAACGTGTGAGTCTCGGTTCCAAATGAGAGGTACATGTGAATAATTGTATTTTTGGTCGTCGCGGTATAAAATGATGTCAATAATACGTTAATGTAAATTATGAAACCTAAAGGACTAAAAGAGTAACTTGATGAATCTAAAAGCTAAATTGGAAAGTTACTTAAAATAAAAGGGTTTGTAATTCTTGTCTACCCCCCTCTAGGTGTGAAGAAAGAGAGGTCCTGATCCACCTTGTGTCATCCATTTCTGAGTTTGCGTTTGCTTTGGAATAAGGTACAGATATTCTGACCTTCTCTGTAAGGTTTCCTATGATTCTTTTCTGATTCGTTAAATCTTTGATTTGATACTCTGTTACGATCCTTTGCTATGATACCTTTGCTTTGACCTTTGATCTCGGATTTTGGACCTGTGATATGAAGACCTTTTTGATATGAAATGGAAACGTTTTAAGTAAAGTATTTTGAAAGGATTTTTCAAGCATGATATATTGACTTTAAGAAAACTATTTTGAAGTTCGTTTTATGAAAACTATTTGAAAGACCATTTATGAAAACTATTTTGAAGGGTTGTTTTAAATGAACCTTAAGAGAAAACCTTTTTGAAAAGTATTTTGATATTGAACCTTTTGAAGATTTGACCATATAATACTTTGACCCTTTTGGATATTGACCTGGGATGTTTGATCTTCTGATATTGACTTCTGATATTGAACCTTCTGATATGACGCCCTGATTATGATATGAACCTTTGACCTTTGACCTTTGACTCCCAGTTTGATACCCGAGCCAAAATTTGTTCCCTAGCCATGAAGGTAACATGGCCGTGTCTGTGATGCACCACTGGCATGACTAGTGTGTAGCCCTAGTGATCTGGTTACACCGTCCCCATTCTGATTTTGATTATGCATGCACACTATATGATTTATTATGGCCGATCTGTTCTGGGGGGCGAATGGATGCATCCTAGATTTGTTCTGTTATGATATGATATGTTATGATATGATCTGATTTCTGGTGACTGACGGTGGGTGCAATCCACGTCTTTCATGTTCTGGGGGCTGATCACTCCATATACATCTGTTTGATACATGAGGTCACCCCTCATATTATATGGTTACTAAGAGGTATCCCCTCTAGATTATGTAGGCTTATGTGATGTGATATATGTGGGCTCGTGGTGGATGACTGTCCTAACCTTTACTCTTGTACCTTATTTATATCTCTTTCATTATGCTTCGTTTGTTCGTTTCCGTTTATCATATATATCTGTTCACTGGGCTTTTTAAGCTCAGCCGCACGTTTTCTTTTCGTTGCGGCAGGTATCTAAGCTAGGAGCTTTTGGATCATGCTTTGGATGGGACGAGAGTTAGATGAAGCTTTGACCTTAGATGACCACCTTTATCTTATGACTTTGTTTTGATCTTGGATTTTGTTTGTATTCGTATCTTTGAATTTTTCCTTTCCTTGAACTTATGTTATATTCAAGTCGTGTTTGACTTGACTTTTCTTTTGAATTATTTAATAAGACTTCCGCTGTGTGTTTATGTATGCTCTGATTTGTCACCGTGATGTGACACCTTTACCCTTGTTGGGTTGGGGTGTTACAATTATGGTATCAGAGCCCAGGTTGCGACCTGTAGTACATAAGTCATGGCCTGTGAGTCTTATGGACCCTAGGATTTGACCCTTAAGGCTTAAGTTTTGACTGGTGAGGTTTTGGGTAGTCATAGGTTCTGTTTCGTCTTCCATTTCGTGCCTATTCTCTTATGTTGTTGCTAATCGTTTTCGAAATCCTTCAGATGGTGAACACTCGACATCAGGAATATAATGGAGGGACCCCTGACTTTAAGGCCATGATAGCAGAAGCTTTGGCCAACGCTCTTCCTAACTTGGTGACTCAGGTTACCAACAATATTCAGAATGGGGCAGGTTCTTCCGGAGGTGGTGGTGCAGGTTCAGGTCCAGGTGGTGGTGGACCAGTTGGTATCCATGTCTGGATTGAGAGGTTTAACAAGCTCAAACCCCTCTCTTTCCGGTCAGCTGCCGTCCCCACTGAGGCAGAAGACTGGATTATCCACATGGAAAAGATGTTTAAGGTTTTGGGTTGTCCAGATGAGTTTAAGGCGAGATTGGCTGCATTTAAGTTTGAAGGTGCTGCACAGAGCTGGTGGACAGCTTATGCTCAGTCTCAGGAGCAGGGTTTTGAGGAGACTTGTACTTGGGAGGATTTTATGGGTATCTTTTATAAGCAGTACATTCCAGTGGCTGAACAACAGCGATATGAGCGGGAGTATGGGAACATTCGTCAGGGAGACCGAGAAACGACTGGAGAGTTTATGCAGCGATTCATGAGACTAGCCAGTTTTGTTGGGCCGGAGGTTACAGGGGATGCTTACCGTCAAGCCAAGCATTTCAAGTGGGCGTTGAAGAAATGGATATTGGACCGTATCGTGAATACGCCTCATTATGATGTGGCTTCGGTTGCGAACGATGCTCGCAACATCGAGATGTTACAAAGTGATGGTGATGGTTTCAATAAGCGTGATAGGGACGGTAACCGTGTGTCTTCCAGGAGTTTGGAGCCACGAGATCGGGCGGATCGTGATCGTGATCAGCAAGGTAGGGATTCGAGGTCAGCTCCTAGGCAGGATAAAGATCGTCGGGGGCGCAGCGACAGTCAGGGACAGTGGAGAGATCAGTCTCCTTGGAGTTACCAGCAGAGTCGGGGTTCTAGATCGAATTCTCGGGGAAGATCATCTGAGTACTCGTATCCTACTCCTATTTGTGTTACTTGCGGGAAAAGTCATTATGGAGCTTGTCGTAGGGCTGCGGGTACTTGTTTTAGATGCGGATCGTCTGAGCATAGAGTTAGGGATTGTCCTGATCCGGCGCCTGTTGTGAATTATCTTCCTCCTCCTCCGAATTCTGGTCGTGATTATTCGAGTACTGATAAGGCGTCTGGTATGTTTCTATTTAGTTTCCGTTCCATTTCAGTTCTACTTCTTTGCAAATTTCGAGGACGAAATTTTTTCGTTTAGAGGGGAAGAGTTGTAAAACCCTAAAATCTAAAATGTGTAAAAAGACCAAAATGCCCCTACAACTTGAAAATTTAATAAAGGCTTATATAACGTATAAAATTAATTCCAAAAATTATGAAATGTGCTAAAGTATGTCATGAAATAATTAGAGAGTATCAATAAATATTTGTGCAAGCTATAAAAATGATTATTACACATTAACAAGTCTAAAATAATTAAGTATACAATTATTTTATTTTAAAAGTTAATTAAGTGTATTTAAATTGCAAATAAATGGAAATAAATGCTAAATAAATGGTGATTGATTTGTGCATTAATTTGGGCCGCTCCTTTGATTCCCCCTCCTCCAAATACTCGGCACTATTACCCTTTAAACAACCAAAATCATTTTCCTCTCTCTAAGGCAAAACCGATTGATCAAAAACCCTATACCTACACCATAACAGTCAGCGGCTGCTGCTTCTTGTTTCCTCCCTGTTCGAATCAAAACACAAAGCAAGGAGGCTCGTGTGTACGTATTCTTGTGGGCTTGATCGTGGGTGATCGTGTGTGGTGTTTTTCTGTTCGACAAGGGAGACTTGGGCGTGGGTATTGGTTCTGTCGTGAGGACTTTTGGACGTGGGTTTATACTTTTGTCGTGGGGTTATAATTTCTGTTCGAAGGGTGATAATCACGTGGATCTCGGCTGGTGTGAAACTGTATTCGATCCTATTTTGTTCTTCTTCGCATCATCGAGGGTAACGTATTCCCACCTTGTTCAATTCCTTCTCCTTTTCTTTTAATCTTGTCGCATGGTGTTGTATATTCGGCTAATCTTCTGTCGAGATGAAAAACTGCACATAAAACGTATAATACCACAATAATAACAAGAACTAAACCTATATGTATATCGAATAGTGTCGACTTTTGGATAATTTTGTGGCTCGACAAAACTGTTTGTAAACCTAAACTAAATAATGACCTGCTATCGTTGATTATATTGTACATGAAATCATGCAAATCCTTGGTCTGGTCTTTAGACACTAATCTCTAATATACCACTATAACCTGAAATAAACTCAAGTACTAAATGGATGTTATAAGTAACATAAAATGATGAGTACATGTATCACATGAAATAATGGAACATATATATGACGACATGACTTTCCTTTTGGCGGTACGAATCGGTTTCGACCATGTTTCTGTAATAAGTCATTCGAAGAGAAGGGGTTGCATGCATGGAGTATTAGTAGGATTAAGTCCATATTGTGATAATATTAAAATTTGACATAGTAGGGACCTTGATATCTATCATATGTTTCATATTAAAATGGGTGTCGATGTGTTATATATGTATGTAAAACGTATAAGCTTACATGGTTGGTGTCGTTTTCGAATTACTCGTTAAGCATAAAATAATATGAGTTATATTAGAAATATGGGTCGAACATGGATTCTTTAAATTTGTAGATTGTAACGTGTGAGTCTCGGTTCCAAATGAGAGGTACATGTGAATAATTGTATTTTTGGTCGTCGCGGTATAAAATGATGTCAATAATACGTTAATGTAAATTATGAAACCTAAAGGACTAAAAGAGTAACTTGATGAATCTAAAAGCTAAATTGGAAAGTTACTTAAAATAAAAGGGTTTGTAATTCTTGTCTACCCCCCTCTAGGTGTGAAGAAAGAGAGGTCCTGATCCACCTTGTGTCATCCATTTCTGAGTTTGCGTTTGCTTTGGAATAAGGTACAGATATTCTGACCTTCTCTGTAAGGTTTCCTATGATTCTTTTCTGATTCGTTAAATCTTTGATTTGATACTCTGTTACGATCCTTTGCTATGATACCTTTGCTTTGACCTTTGATCTCGGATTTTGGACCTGTGATATGAAGACCTTTTTGATATGAAATGGAAACGTTTTAAGTAAAGTATTTTGAAAGGATTTTTCAAGCATGATATATTGACTTTAAGAAAACTATTTTGAAGTTCGTTTTATGAAAACTATTTGAAAGACCATTTATGAAAACTATTTTGAAGGGTTGTTTTAAATGAACCTTAAGAGAAAACCTTTTTGAAAAGTATTTTGATATTGAACCTTTTGAAGATTTGACCATATAATACTTTGACCCTTTTGGATATTGACCTGGGATGTTTGATCTTCTGATATTGACTTCTGATATTGAACCTTCTGATATGACGCCCTGATTATGATATGAACCTTTGACCTTTGACCTTTGACCTTTGACTCCCAGTTTGATACCCGAGCCAAAATTTGTTCCCTAGCCATGAAGGTAACATGGCCGTGTCTGTGATGCACCACTGGCATGACTAGTGTGTAGCCCTAGTGATCTGGTTACACCGTCCCCATTCTGATTTTGATTATGCATGCACACTATATGATTTATTATGGCCGATCTGTTCTGGGGGGCGAATGGATGCATCCTAGATTTGTTCTGTTATGATATGATATGTTATGATATGATCTGATTTCTGGTGACTGACGGTGGGTGCAATCCACGTCTTTCATGTTCTGGGGGCTGATCACTCCATATATATCTGTTTGATACATGAGGTCACCCCTCATATTATCTGGTTACTAAGAGGTATCCCCTCTAGATTATGTAGGCTTATGTGATGTGATATATGTGGGCTCGTGGTGGATGACTGTCCTAACCTTTACTCTTGTACCTTATTTATATCTCTTTCATTATGCTTCGTTTGTTCGTTTCCGTTTATCATATATATCTGTTCACTGGGCTTTTTAAGCTCAGCCGCACGTTTTCTTTTCGTGTGCGGCAGGTATCTAAGCTAGGAGCTTTTGGATCATGCTTTGGATGGGACGAGAGTTAGATGAAGCTTTGACCTTAGATGACCACCTTTATCTTATGACTTTGTTTTGATCTTGGATTTTGTTTGTATTCGTATCTTTGAATTTTTCCTTTCCTTGAACTTATGTTATATTCAAGTCGTGTTTGACTTAACTTTTCTTTTGAATTATTTAATAAGACTTCCGCTGTGTGTTTATGTATGCTCTGATTTGTCACCGTGATGTGACACCTTTACCCTTGTTGGGTTGGGGTGTTACAATTGTAGTGGAAGTATTTGGCCTATCTAAAGATAGGCTTTGTTGAAGATAAGCCCTCTGTTCAGCTGAGGGAATTTTGTAAGTTTAATTTCATTTTTAGCTTATTTTATAAAACTGCTTATTAGTGCTTTCTGCTTATTGAATCTAGCTTATTAGTTAATTAGTACCTTAGTTAGTCATAGTTAAGTTAGAATTGTGGTTAATTCAGTTAGTTATAGAATAGAATTAGCATCAGTTGGATTATGAGGTTTTTGGCATATTAGTAGGCTGTTATAAACATTAAGCTTGGTACTGTTTATATGCATATTTCTGAGTTTTGATTTAGCTGAGATAAGGTGAAATAAGCTTGAGTCAGTAGGTGTTTAAAGGATTATAGCTCACTATAGGGATTTAGCCTTTTAATAGATCTTTGAAGCATAAATCTGTCCAAATAAGCACAATATAAGCTGAGCTTATTTGGACCCAAACTTTGGCATTTCTGAGCTTCTTCTAGTGGTTAAAGA
>CP139509.1:426685101-426823054 GCA_021014915.2 Artemisia tridentata subsp. tridentata
GCAGTATTGGTAAGACATTCATTCAGTAATAGATTTAATTCTAGTTAACATTATGTTATTAAAACCCCACTATGATATGACAATAAAGGGTTTTGGTCAAAATGTACAAACTGCGATACACACCGTACAAACCAGCATTACACAAGGCCCAACGAAACCCCTATAGTCCGGATAAGCTCCCCTTTTAGTTATGGACATGTTATACATACTCCCCTATGAGCTATTTGTACAAACCTTGAAGCACATTGGTTATTGTTTCAACAGATTATTCTTTTGAATAAGTTTAAAGTACATTTGACCATCTTTGACTATTCCAATTAAGGTATAAAATATAAAATAATGAAAACGTTAAAGAATAGAACACAGATATGTCAGAGAGTAGCAAAACACAGGTTCAGAAACCACTAGAACTACACATACTATTTTGAAAAGGGAGACATTATACATACCCCTATAATTCAAACGTACAAATCGCAAAGCACACAGTATAATCGCACAATGTGTGCAATGATTGCATACCCCCTATAGGGTCCAGATAAACTGCCCTTTTTTGAAAAAAGAAAAAATGACTCTATTAGTTTTATACTTTATCATTTTTCTCATTTCAGGTACTATACTTATTTGTAATATGTATACGTCATTATTTTTTCAAGTGTTTATCAATTTAAGTACTCTACTTAGTTTATGTGTCTATAATTGATATTCACTTTCCCGAAACTTGAAATGAGTGATAATACATGCGACAAAGTAAAAGATTTATCTATTTAATTAACAACCTCATAATTAATTTAATTATAAGAATAAATTATTTCATCTATAGGCTAACGTATCAATATTTATTTATTTTTTTCTTCTCTTTTTTGCTCTTGTTAGGCTCCTTTTACTCTTTTATACTCACAAACTTTTTTATATATATCACAAGATAAAAAAGAGAGAAAGAAAAAAAAAAAAAACCCTAATAAAAACCTGCCACTCTATAAAATCTAATGCTTAGTAAATTATTGTGATTGCTAACGTTTGCAAATTCTCGTTCAACCTATGCAAACTTATAGACGAATTTCTCAGAATTTGCAGATTAATAAAAATAAGAAATCACTGAACACTTTCGATAAAAGTCATAGAAATCTCGCTTGAGTATAATGTCACTCTAGATTGTGTATTTTGATCAAGGATATCAGAACAAGGTGATCTATTAGGCAAGAGATGAAATAATTTGTTTTTTTTTTTTTTTTTTAATTAAATTTATCATGTGACTTTTGATTAAATAGATATATCTCTAACTTAGTCGCATGTATTATCACTCACTTTAAGTTTCAGGCAATTGATGATAAACTAAGTAGAGTAATTAAAATGATAAACACTTGAATGAACAGTGACTCGTACATATTACAAATATGTATAATACCTAGAGCGGGAAAAATCACAAATTATAGAAGTAATAGAGTTATTTTTGTCATTGAAAAACAATCAATCCTACGTGGCAGTGACTTAAATCCACGTCACATGTATTGATGAGTAAAATGAGTGCTATTTACACTAGATCTGATCTCATCATCCAACTCCTCCACACACTCACTTTTCACCACCTCGATTGCCTCACACACTACTGTGTGTTTACTGTGTGTGTGTTTTTGTGCCTTAAATATACAGGTCTATTTTAAAAGTTAAAAACTCACATTATAAAAGGTATATTGTCTTCTTTCTTTCTTTCTATCTTGTGCTCATTTTTTCAGGAAGTGTCAATGGGAGAGGTTAGTCTGTTTAATCTTTATATTTACTTTCTTTTTTCTTGTTTGGGTTTTGTTAAAATGTGTTTTTGCATATGGGTTTTCATAAAAATATCATTAGTTGATATGGGGTTTTCTAGACTATTATTTTTTTTTAATTTAATTTAATTTTTTTTTGGTTAAAGATTAGTTTTTTGCTATGTGGCTTTGCTAAAAAATAATAATTTCTTCTGTTATGTGGGTTTATATATATATATATATATATATATATATATATATATATATATATATATATATATATATATATATATATATATATATATATATATATATATATATATATATATATATAAGAGTTTTTATGTGGTTTTTGCTAAAAATAAATGTGTTTTTCATGAGGCTTTTATTTTTAGCAAAAATGTCTTTTTTGCTAAAAATGAGTTAGTTTTTATGTGAGTTTTGCTAAAAAAAAATTGATGTGGATTTTTGCTAGATGAGGTTTTTTTTTTTTTATATATATATATATATATATATATATATATACTCCGTATATTTGCTAGATGAGCTTTATATATATATATGGATTTACATGAAAACTAAAAGACCTATTTTATATTTATATTTGGTTTTTAGGAGGTTCAGAAGCCAGTTGAAGAGGAGAAGAAGGTGGAGGAAGAAGCAAAACCAGCCGCAGGAGATGAGAAAAAGGCGGAGGAGTCAAAAGACCCACCACCACCTCCGCCGCCACAAGAGGTAGTTTTGAGAGTCTTCATGCATTGTGAAGGCTGTGCTAGAAAAGTCCGCCGTTGCCTCAAAGGCTTTGATGGTAATTAGTCACACTTTATTTAAAACATTGTTCGCAGTAGCTGTTTGTTTCCTACAAGTGTTTTTTTATAGTAAAATTATTTGTTGTTATGGCTAGTCAGCGGCCGGTTGTTTTATAGTAAAAATGTTTGTTAAAACAGCTTCATATAAAAAAATAAATTTGTAAATATAAAGTACAAAATGATGTAAAAAAATAAATTTGTTTTGTATTGTTTTTATTAATAAAAATATTACTAATAATTATTCTTTGGTTTATAAAATAGGTGTCGAAGATATTGTGACTGACTGCAAGACACATAAGGTGGTAGTGAAGGGTGAAAAAGCAGATCCAATGAAAGTTCTAGAAAGAGTTAAGAAAAAAAGTCACCGGAAAGTTGAGCTTTTGTCGCCGGTGCTAAAACCGCCGGAAGAAGAGCCTAAGAAGCCGGAGCAGGAAGAACCACCCAAACCAGAAGAAAAAAAAGATGAGGTTGAATAACATATTAAATTTTCTTCTTACAGTTTATCATTTTAAATTTAATAGTAGTACAAGTTTATTTGAATTAGTAATTCCGAAGTTATCGATTAAAAATGTATCTAACTTGTCGTATTTTTCTTTGTTATATATCGTTTTTCTATCTGATCAAAATCACACTCTTATAAAACAACTAACAAATGCTAATGTATTGTAATCATTTTAAATGCAGACGCCGGTGGTGGTTACGGTGGTGTTAAAAGTACACATGCATTGTGAAGCTTGTGCTCAAGAGATAAGAAAACGAATTCTCAAAATGAAAGGTAATTTTATTTACAACTACTTAGCAACGAGCATTTTTCCAGAAGCTTTTAAGTCTTTGAATTACTTTTTACCATTGCAAAATATAGCTTTTTAAAAAGATTTACTCAAAAGCTTGAAGCTATTCAACTAGTTGGAGAATTAATTGAGGAGTGTTGTATGTGTTAAACTTTTATTTGACAACTATCATTAATGCTGCAAAAGCTATTTCAAAAGTTTTTTGCATCGGAGAGATAGTTTTTTTAAAAAGCTTTTTATAGCACCATTTAAACGCAAAAAGTCATGAAAGACTCTTGCCATCGAGGATGCTCGTTAATTTGTCATACAGATGGGGCAAGTAAATTTGTCATGGACTCTGCTATCTTCGATTTGTACAGAGATGGGGCAAGTAAATTTGTCATGGACTCTGCCATCTTCGATTTGTACAGTGTGAATCGCGGGTTATACGGTTTGACGACAATATAGGGACTGTTTGCATCACAGTGCCCCATAAACATATGCATTAGAGTTGTTTGAATTTTATTATTTTTATTATTTGTTTTTCATTTTGAATATTTGAAAATATTTAATAAAATTCCTTATATAGGTAAAATTCAATAGTACTTGTGTCATTCTATTCAATCTGTATATTCTTTTGATCCGTTACATTGTATTTGAAATTTCAAGTCAAAGTCTCGTAGTCTTTAAATTATTCCGATTTTCAAGAAAATCTCAACCGTCCATTTATTAAGTAATACTGTGGACCATACAAAAGTTTGTAGATTGGAGATAATAGTACATAGGACAAATACAAATATACTGTACATGTGAGTTGCTATGTGATTTTGTATCACATGTTTGTTGAGGCATATAATATCGGACTGTTTTTTCATAGAGTTTATTAGTGCTTTAATTTCATGATCACATGGATATATAGATTTTCATGATTGCCCAAACTTTACGGGTATCCAAATTAAAAAAGATAAGTTAAGTATTTGGCTTCATGTGCTACTAAATTCGTCAAAAAATAATTGTTTAGTTTCACTTTTCGATGTTTTTCTTTTACAATATTTTATTTTATTTTATTTTTATATAATATTTGATGTGAACTATATGAATAAATTCGATTTTAAATGTATTATTATTGGTATTCAAAAAGTCTGACTAGAAACATATTTTGAGACTTAGGGAGTAAATGAAATTGATATTGAAATGGTTACTCGTTTTGATATACAGATGTTTCTAGTAAAAAAAGAGTTAATACATTGGCCGATATAATTTTTGTTCAAAGTTTAAAAAGTTAGTTTCTCGCTATGTTACCTATCGTTTTAATAAGATTGTTTTCTTTTTTTTTTTCTTTATACTTCCGACACAGTTTTTTTACCCTATCACTTATATCTCTGGTTCCTCGTTTATGGGTGTAATCGCAGGTGTCGAAAGTGCAATACCGGATCTAAAGAGTTCCCAAGTGACAGTGAAAGGCACTTTTGCGACAACAGACCTGCTTGACTATGTTCACAAGAGAACCGGCAAAACCGCCGTGATTGTAAAGCAGGATCCCGAGCCCAAGACAGAGGATGACAAGTCAGCTAAAGACGAGAAAAAAGATGGTGATGGTGAGAAAAAAGAAGAGAAGAAAGCCGACGAAGGCGATAAACCAGCTGACTCCGCGTCAAAACTAGACGATGCCATGGAATCAGCTGTGTTGGAAATGAGAAAAAATGAATACTACTATTACCAACCAGCAAATTTCCAATTATACCCTCCAAGACATGCCGCAGAATCAGCCTATGCATACCCACCACTCCTACCAGCACCACAAATGTTCAGCGATGAGAACCCCAATGCATGCAGTGTAATGTAAATAAAGGAAGGGTAGAAATCGAATGTTAAGTTATTTGAGCTTGTAATGGTGGTCTACATGTGGACCTGTTATCAAAGTATAAAAGTGCGTTTTTGTGAGAACTTTTTTTTCGATTAGAGAAAAATAATATTTGTTACATGCTCTGCAAATATTTAGTATGAAATAAATGTGTTTACTATAAATAAAAGGTCCTTTACATCACCCGTAATAAACAAAAGAGTAAAAATACATCTCTGTGGTTTACCTCATTTCGCACCATACATCCATTTCGAAAAGTTGCAACATATACATCTCTTCGCTAGTAAAAGTTAACCTATATACATTCCTCCATTAAAATAAGGATAAACGGCGCAAATCATTTCTGTGTTATCTCCTAACGAGATAGAAAATGTTTACACCGTTAGTCCTCTGGGTTAACAGTATTTGCACCGTTAGTCATTTTTTACGTTTTCGTCCGTTTTTTTACGTTTTCCTCTGTTTTTTTTCGTTTTCGTCCATTTTTTTACGTTTTCGTCCGCTTTTTAACGTTTTGGTCCCTTTTTTTTACGTTTTCGTCCGCTTTTTTAAGTTTTCGTCCGTTTTTTTCCGTTTTCGTCCGCTTTTTAACTTTTTTTTCCGTTTTCGTCCGATTTGTTCCGTTTTTGTCCCTTTTTTTACGTTTTCGTTCGATTTTTTTTTCGTTTTTATCATTTTTTTTTTGCGTTTTCATCCTTTTTTTACGTTTTCGTCAGCTATTTTACGTTTTCTTCCATTTTTTGCATTTTCGTTCTATTTTTTTCGTTTTTGTCCTTTTTTTTTACGTTTTCATCCGTTTTTTAACGTTTTCGTCTGCTTTTTTACGTTTTCGTCCGTTTTTTCTGTTTTCGTCCGTTTTTTACGTTTTCGTCCGCTTTTTAACGTTTTCGTCCGTTTTTGTCCATTTCTTCACGTTTTCGTTCGTTTTTTTCGTTTTTGTCCCTTTTTTTTATGTTTTCATCCCTTTTTTTACATAAAAAATGGACGAAAACGTAAAAAAAAGGACAAAAACGTAAAAAATGGACAAAAACGAAAAAAATAGGACGAAAACGTAAAAAAACAGACGAAAATGTAAAAAAGCGGATGAAAACGTAAAAAAATGGATGAAAACGTAAAAAAAGGACAAAAACGAAAAAATAGAACGAAAACGTAACAAAACGGACGAAAACGTAAAAAAGCAGACGAAAACGTAAAAAAATGGATGAAAACATAAAAAAAAGGGACAAAAACGAAAAAAATCGAACGAAAACGTGAAAAAGGGGACAAAAACGTTAAAAAGCGGACGAAAACGTAAAAAAATGGACGAAAACGGAAAAAAATGGACGAAAACGTAAAAAAGGACTAACGGTGCAAATACAGTTAACCCAGAGGACTAACGGTGTAAACATTTTCTATCTCGTTAGGAGATAACGGAGAAATGATTTGCGCCGTTTGTCCTTATTTTAACGGAGGGATGTATATAGGTTAACTTTTTCTAACGGAGGGATGTATATGTTGCAACTTTTCGAAATGGATGTATGGTGCAAAATGAGGTAAACCACAGGGATGTATTTTGGAGTTTACTCTAAACAAAACGAAGATCGAGTTTTTCGTCCTTGCTAGCACTAGTTCTTTCATAGCAAATTTGCAAGACTAGGCCTTTGCAAAAACTAAGTCGTGTGTGTGTTTTTTGTGTTTTGGTGAGGTATATATGTGTTTAAGTGAAATATATTTTGACGGTGAATTTGGTTGTCTTATTATACTAAGTTGGTGGTGAAATAGATTGTAAAAAGAGAAAACTAATGTGACGTTAAAGTGCCTATGGTGAATGCAGTTTTAAGGTCTCCTTATTACACTCAGCTTTAGTTTATTGTGTTCCCTTATTTGTATTTAATTAAAGAACTTTTGGTTAAATTAATTGTTGTTTTTAATTGTTATTTTTAGGGTAAATTGTAAAAATAGTCACTAAATTAGCCAAAATGCGCAAGAATGACACCGAGACAAAAGTTGTTGCAACCACGACATTAATGTTTCATTTTTTTTGCAAAACAGCCATCGAGAGCTACTTTTTGCTAATGCCCGTTAGTTATCTCGTTAGTCAAGGTCAAATACATATGAAATGAATAATATACCCCTTCATCTTCAGATACAATCCTCATTGGCTCCGCCGCCTTAACTTGTTACCACACTAACCCGACCACCTATTTAGATATAATCTTCATTGACTTATAGTTCCGGTTATATTACATCGATTGTCCTTACCTTTGCACAATACGGTAAGAACATAGTGCATTTTCCTGTTTACTTAAATATTGTTCTTGGTTTTTAAATAAGGTACATTTGTTGTTAATGTTATGGGTTTGTAATTGTAAGTGGTCCTATGGAAAATGTAAAAGAAGTAGAGGTGAATACTGAAACAGAAGAAGAGAGTGGTTCAGAGGATTTGGATTATAATCCAAATAATGATGAAGTGTTTGATGATGATGATGATGAGCATATACTTGAAGATGTTCCTATAAGTAAGTCTAATATGATATGCACTAAAGACTGTAAACATGATTTAAGTATACCTGTTTTTACGGTGCATTATGCACTGCTTAGAGAGTATGCCCAAGAGTTGGTTAATCAAAATCCAGGCACAACTGTTAGGATTGATGTACAGCTAGAACCAAATCCAGAGTCTTTAACAAGAACTTTTAAAAGGGTGTATGTGTGTTTGGGAGCTCTAAAACAAGGTTTCAAAGCTTGTAGCAGACAATTCTTAGGATTAGATGGATGTGTGGAAAACTAGAAGGGGGGGGGGGTTGAATAGTTTTACCGTTTAAAATTAATTCGCTTTGTTACTCTATGTTAATTCAAAGGAAACAAGCACAAACAAATATTCACACAATATATATGAAAAGTAAATAGAGGAAAGATCAAACGACACAACACGGGTGTTTGTAGTGGTTCGGCTACAAGGACTCTCTTCCTTGGCCTACTCCACTCCTCGAGCCTCTAACTCGAGAGTTATTCTTCACTAAGAAACAAACTCTCTTCTAGGTGGAGAAAACCTTTACACGTCGCTTACTTCCTTTTCCAGTACTAAGCTAAACACCGAGTTCTACTTCAAGGCAGAACCAACCTAACGTCGCTTATACAATTACCGACACTAAGCTAGATGTCGAGTTCTTTACAAGGGTACAACCACTCCCGTTTGGTTCTTTCACAAGTGTACAACCACTCCCTACACTCTTTGTGTTTTGGGGACTAAAACACTGATGAGTGTGTAAATACTCATCATTTTATACCCATAAAAGACACAAAAATAACCAAAAACATGCAAATAGACCATATTATACTGCAGATATCCTTGGTTTGTGTTTTTATGTGTTTCAGGTACAAAAGGATCGAAAACAGGGCAAAAACAGACAAAACCGAGCACAAGATTGGAAAATCGTGAAAAGCCGAGGACGGGGACGGAATTTACAAGTTTGGACCGGGATAATGCTCAAATTATCAAAGTCAACTTCCAAGAATGTTGAAATGTCACAAATAGCCCTTGGAGATGATTTTCAGAAATTACAAGATTGGTCCCTGAATTTTCACAATTGGCAACATTGGTCCTTTAACTTAAAACAATTCCATTTCTATCCTAAATACTAAACCCAAAATAATAACCCAGCCCACACACTAAACAAATAACCCAACACATTAACCCAAGCCCACTACCATCAAAAGCCCAACTCCACCAATAAAACCCATACCCCGTATTATCTTTTTAGATAAAACCAGTTTGACTTTGGTCAAACTCTTATCCCCTTCCCCACTTGCCCGCCAAACCATACCACCCTCACCCACCATTTTTCTCTGCAAAACCACCATTATCCTTGACACTCCACCTCCTCCCTCCTCCAATGAGAAGCCTTCACACTCTAACTCCCCCACTTGCTGTAAATCCCTTTTCCCAAGTTTTCCCGCCAAAAATACAATTAACGGCTGGGATTGATTCAAAGTCATCTAACGAGTGGGATTTGCTCAGGAAGATTCAGAGATGCTATTTGGAAGGCTATTTAAAGAAATGAAGACACAATGATAGAGTTGTCCCCACTTTTAGACCATTCGTAGTGTAGAAAGTATTTATTTCTTATTTCAGTTTCAAGTTAAGTTTGGATTGTCAATTCAAGTTTGTTTCAAGTAATTTGTCTTTAATTACTTCTGTATTGTACCCATTCCAAGTTTTATGATATTTCAAAGTTTTCATGATTTTTTGTTAAGTCGTATTAAGCTCCACAGTTGTTAAAAAAAATCAATCACAAGTTTCCTACCTTTTCTTATAAGTTTATATAAGCTCTTAATAGCTTTTTGTAAGCTTATAACATTTTCTAACAGTTTAATTCTCAAAAGTCAATGAAAGTCAAACCTGGACCAAATAAGCAGTTCAGATGTGATAAGCTGTTCTGGAATAAGATGGGTTGTTTATTGGCTTGTGCTAACAAGCCTGGGTTTGTGTGGTTCATAGTTCCACTGTTTCGTAGCCAGTTCCGTTGTAAGCATTTTTTAAATATTTTGCATTATTTTCTAAGTTACTGTTCCATAGCTTATTTTATCGCTTATTGTCATTTTCTCAGTTTATATGTTCTGCTTGAAGTAAATGTAGCCTAGTTTGATAATTAGTATAGCCTCAATCTCATTTTCCCTTAATAGCTCTACATCAGTCAACTAAGTCAAATTAAGCTCTTAGCTTATTTAGTGCTTATCATTATTTGAAATCTGCTTATTTCATCTTAGTTAAGTTAGTTATTCACTAATTAGTCAGAATCTTAGGATATTTTAGTCATTTCTAGTGTAAAAGCTCAAATCAGTCCATTAAGGAGTGTTTGGCTTTATAGGTCAAACGGGTCAAATTTGGTTTTCACTGTTCACTTGCACCTTATCTAAGTTTGATCTTGATTAATGCAACATATAGGAGTTGTTTTCATAAGCAATTTTCCTGTTTTTGAAGATTTATAGGTTTTGAATCATCTAGTGCATTTTTAGATCCTGGACTGACCAAATAAGCAGCCTATAGTAATAAGCAGTTTTGAGGCATCAATCTTTGGTATTTTCCAGTCCTTATAAGTCATCTTAGTTTATCCTAAGCTTCTTGTTTAATGCCAATAAGCCTAGATTAGTTTTTCCAAAAAAATATTGCATCAGACGGCAAGTGCAGATGTCAGCCATAGCTGCTGATCTCAACTCTTTATCTGCTTAGTCAATTGAGCTTATTGCCTGAAAATCAGTTTGCTTATAGCCTGTAGTACTAGCTTTTAGTTTCTGAGTTTGGATTCTGATTCATAGCTTATTCACTAGCTTATAATTTGTCTGCAATAAGTCCACTTGGAACTGCCTGAGCCTGCAATTAATTTTTGTTCACAACCATCTAATCTAGGGCTTAAATCAATAAGCAATTGAGATTTAAAATTGGGCATTTTCCTTTTGGTAGTAGTTTTTGACATGAGCTTTTAGAATCTGATCTTTGTTTTCCCTAATCAGCTTTTCCTTAGCTTATACATCAGCCAGAAGTTGGCTGATCAGCCATAGTTTCTGCCATAAGTTTGTTGATAGCTCAGCAGCTTATTGGCTAATTTCCTTAGCTTATTTGAGCTGATTAAGTTAATTTGAGCTTTAATCTGTTTGATGATCTATTTCTGAGCTTTTGGTAATTTTTGGAGCCTTTTAGCTTATTATAGAGCTTATTCCCAACTGCTTTTTAACCCAAACAACTTATTAGGGTTTATAAAAGTCCTATTTTGATTTTTCCTAGCTTCTTAGTTATATTTTAGATTTATTTGCAAAGTTTCATATTTTTCTAAAGTCATTTACTATTTTTAAACTTTTTAATTAGTTTCTAATAGTTTTTAATTCATAATAAAAAATATAAAAATCAGAAAAATATAAATCTTTTTCCCAAAATTTTATTTTGTCATTTATAACTTAGGAAAAATAAAATTACAATTGTAAGATTAGATTTCCAAATATTTCAGTTGTAAACCCGTTTTTAGAATTTCCGAATCGCGTTTTTTATTTAAAATTGTTTAAACATTAATTTTCCCGAGAGAATTTGTTTCTCATTTGTTAATTAGAATTAAAAAATCAAAATTCCATATTCCAAACATCAGTCACTCTAATTCCAAACCTTACACGATTGTCCATTCCATCCTCGCTGGAACACGACCCGGGTAATCACTTACCAGGTATCACACACACATATCACAAACGTGAGTTTTTGCAAGTTAACCTTTTTCCTAAAGGGTTGATTTGTCTTTATTCACGTGTATCCGTCTGATATTAATTATATATATACTTTAGCACGGATCAAAATTTTGGCGCCGCTGCCGGGGAGGTTGTGTTGCGACAATATCGTTGAGATTTTAAAACGATTAGTGACTTGAGATCCTTCCTTGTGAAGTTCCTATTTCCCATAAACCCCATAAAATACAAAAATATTTTTCTTTTCTTTTCTATATATATTATCATATAAAAATAAAAACCCAAAAACATTTTCCGTTTTATTGTTAAAATAAAAGATAAAAGCAAAATCAATATAATATTCCTCAACTTGGAGTATTATCATAATAAGTTCCCAAACATCAGATTAAAACTTACCTTTGTGTCGCTTGCGAATTTGGCTCAACTTTGATTGATAAACAAACTCTAACGGAGGTTTCAGGAGGTTTGGCATTAAATTGACAAACCGAAAGGAGCGGGTTTTTAAGGAGCATTTATTGCCCACCTTTGCTCCTCCGCCACTCTGTGCGTTTTTCTTTCAGAGAGCTACCGTACGCTTGTTTGATTTAAGGTTTAAGTTTTTTCCAAAAAATCAAAAAAAAAAAAAAAAAAAAAAAAAAAAAAAAAAAAAAAATGAAAAATGAAAAACCAAAAGACCCAAAAACATTGTTCTTCTCCCTCTATCCGTTTAATTCTTTTTCTTTATGTCTTCATCTTACCACTATGGTTGTCAATGGTGTGGAGGTCCTCATAATGGTGGGAATTGTCCCGGTTGTAGCATGGTGGAATCAGGAAACGGGTTTGTTTATGACCAAAATCCTTATTCTTACCATGAAACACCCGACTTTTTCAACCAGCCCCCACACCATGAGATGGAAACATATTCTTGTGAATATTGTGGAGGTCCACACCCAAGTTTTGATTGTCAAGCAAGGAATAAGTCTGTCTATGAACAAGATCCATGTAATAAAAACTTCGGGTATAACCATTATCCATATAATTCACCGAATCAGTCACAGCAAACGTATTGTTGTGAGTACTGTAGAGGTCCACATTATAATTCTGATTGTCAAAAAAGGAACCCGCTTGTCTATGAGCATGTCCCTTGTAACAATTACGACTATTCTTGTCATGACCAACCTCCACAGTATCAAATAAATCAAACACCACCTCAGCCAATTCCACAAGAAGTTCTCCATGATCTTCTTGATTCAATAAAAGATTTTAAGGCTTTGGTGATTAAACTTCCCCAAGAAGATCCCCATCAAAAAACTTATGGAGGACTTCTAGCTGAAGAACAAACAACTAGAATAAGTTCCAAATATCGTCAAACTTTCATTTGTGATGACGATGATGAAGATTCTATGTGGGGAGTTTGCAAGAATTCGTCAGCTGCAATCACACCTGTCCAGAAAAGGCAGGAAGACAAGAGTATTGCAGAATTGCTAGCAGAAGAGCAAATGGAACGTATAAAAGCCATTTATGCTAGCAATATTGATGAGGAGGACGACGAGGAGAGTATTATTCCTTTGAGTGATATCATTTCTCAACTCCCTCAGTCTATAGCAATCACACCCATCTTACAGTCTGTGGACTCCGAGGACTCTCTTATTATGGGGGATGAACATATTAGCACTATTCCTGAAAAGGAATCGGACGAATTCATAAAGTCTAGTGCTGAGAACCTTATCCCAATCCCAAGTGAGTCTGAGGATATATCGGACAGTGAAAGTGATGGTTCTTTTCGTAGTGATCATCTTCTTGACACTACTGATGATTTTTTCGGGACATTTTCTAACCCTCTTTTCAATTCAAACGATGATTTTTCCTCTAGTAACGACAAATCACTTTCTAATGAGGACGTTCAAAATGAAAGTCTCAAAGTCTATTCGAATTCTCTTTTTGAATTTAATGATGAGTACTTTTCTAGCAAAATAAATCCTCTCTTTGATGTAGAGTTAGAGAACGATGAGGTCAAGGACTCTATTATTCATAAACTTGATGATATGACATCAATTCTTAATCCCGATATTGTTAAGGACAATCTTTCTCCGACATATGTGACTTTTCCTTCTGAGGACAGCCATTATATTGACTTCACATATGTCGTTCGATTTTTTCTACCTTTCTTCACATATAAGGTAGCTTGTCCTTTCCTTCACTCGTTTGGGAGTGAAGACAAAGTTTTTGACCCCGGCATCTCCATTTATCTTTCTTTTGAGCCGGATGTATCTCATCGGAGTGGAACTTTCAAGAACTTCAATGTTTATCCAAACATTTCTAATGAAAGTCCGATGGAGATTTTCTTTTCCACATGCTTCCCCAAGAACAAATGAATTCGGGGTCGAGTCAAGCTAATGACTCGGTTAACAAAAACATTAGCACCACATGGGTGACAACCCATGTTTCTGACTTCTTTCTATTTTCTGACACTAAGTGTGTGGGGATTCCTCTACTGTGCTTTGTTTGTGTGTTGTTTGCTCTTGTTTGCAGGTTTCCCTTGGATTGTGATGATTTTCGCGCCTGTTTTCAATCCAGCCGCCCAATATCCTATCCTTTTGCTAACGATTATCTAGGGATATCTTTTTTTTTTAATCCTGTTTGTGAAAATAGAGATTTCTTTCACACACTTGGCTATTAGTATTACCTTTTTACGTTCAAACGTGTCGGCATAATAGCCGGTACTTTGAATATTGAGGGCAATATTCAATTCTAAGTGTGGGGGGGAATTCTCTCGAATTTTGTCACATATGTACCTTCTAGTGCCCTAGTACCCCTGTTTTGGCCAAAATTTTAATTTTTTTTTTCGTTTTTGAATAAGAAATTACATGAAAAAGATGTGCTTTGCACCAAAAAAAAAAGAAAGAAAAAAAGAAGTGTTTAGTCTTGATTAGGTTAGAACAAAGGGAATCCTGACTCTGCCAAAGTATTGATCTGGCTGCTTCCTTAACAATTAGGCTAAGGTTTTACAATATGTGCAAATGAAAATGCTAAGCGTAGAATAGTTGGTTTTCTTTTGAGCTTATATAAGTAATCTATGGCTTTTCCTCCCAGGAGATAACTAATTTGATTTAATGAGTGCTTATTTTTCAAACATTTGAACACACAAAATCATTTTTCTATACGATTTTGAAAAATACTAGTTCAAAGCTTTATTTAAACTTCGGAACAAGCATATGTCATAATAATGTAAAAGTTAAGTAATAAACGTATGTGCTAAAAGGCTACGATTCAAGATCGGCCCTTGGATTCTTATTTCCGAAAGGCGTTTAGGTCTTGGCTACCCTCTTACACCGGCCCTTGGATCTCTAATTCAGGAATGTGTGAAGTCTTGGTCTAACACCCTTGGATCCTCATTTCAGGAATGTTTAGAGTCTTGGAATTCTCTGTTGTAACGGCCCTTGTATCCTTTATTCCGGAAGGTGTAAGGTCTTGGTTCCCGTGAAACTCCGTTAATTTATGTTGCACAAGTAAAAAAAAAAAAAAAAAATGATGAAAAAAATGAAAAGAAAAAAAAAATGGAATGATATTGCAAAATGCAATAAATTTTGAAGCTTGCTTGTTGTAAATTTTAAATCTATCTTTTAACTAGTATTAGTCAAAGTTTTATAAAAACGTCGATTTTTGTTATCAACATTTTGAAAATCAAGCACTGTCACCTAACTTTAATATATACGGGAGTGAAAAGTTAAGTTTCGGCTTACATAGATTATTGATATAAGTAGTGTTAGCATTTTACAAAAGCATTTTCACATTGAGTTTAAGCTGAGTTGGGAGTATAAAAAAGAGGATGACGATTTCAATTTCCTGGAGACACCCATTTTGTGTGAATCCCGTTCCATGATACCATTTTTGGAAATCAAGCGTGTTATATATTTTTGCTCTAAGTTTAAATATCGTGCATTGTATTAAAAATCAAAGCTGGGTATACTTGGTATTCTTTTGATCCTTTCATTACTTTATATGATCGGATTGCTAGGGACTAGCAATAGCTTAGTGAGGGGGATTGATGAGTGTGTAAATACTCATCATTTTATACCCATAAAAGACACAAAAATAACCAAAAACACGCAAATAGACCATATTATATTGCAGATATTCTTGGTTTGTGTTTTTATGTGTTTCAGGTACAAAAGGATCGAAAACAGGGCAAAAACAGACAAAACCGAGCACAAGATTGGAAAATCGTGAAAAGCCGAGGACGGGGACGGAATTTACAAGTTTGGACCGGGATAATGCTCAAATTATCAAAGTCAACTTCCAAGAATGTTGAAATGTCACAAATAGCCCTTGGAGATGATTTTCAGAAATTACAAGATTGGTCCCTGAATTTTCACAATTGGCAACATTGGTCCTTTAACTTAAAACAATTCCATTTCTATCCTAAATACTAAACCCAAAATAATAACCCAGCCCACACACTAAACAAATAACCCAACACATTAACCCAAGCCCACTACCCTCAAAAGCCCAACTCCACCAATAAAACCCATACCCCGTATTATCTTTTTAGATAAAACCAGTTTGACTTCGGTCAAACTCTTATCCCCTTCCCCACTTGCCCGCCAAACCATACCACCCTCACCCACCATTTTTCCTCTGCAAAACCACCATTATCCCTGACACTCCACCTCCCCCCTCCTCCAATGAGAAGCCTTCACACTCTAACTCCCCCACTTGCTGTAAATCCCTTTTCCCAAGTTTTCCCGCCAAAAATACAATTAACGGCTGGGATTGATTCAAAGTCATCTAACGAGTGGGATTTGCTCAGGAAGATTCAGAGATGCTTTTTGGAAGGCTATTTAAAGAAATGAAGACAATGATAGAGTTGTCCCCGCTTTTAGACCATTCGTAGTGTAGAAAGTATTTATTTCTTATTTCAGTTTCAAGTTAAGTTTGGATTGTCAATTCAAGTTTGTTTCAAGTAATTTGTCTTTAATTACTTCTGTATTGTACCCATTCCAAGTTTTATGATATTTCAAAGTTTTCATGATTTTTTGTTAAGTCGTATTAAGCTCCACAGTTGTTAAAAAAAATCAATCACAAGTTTCCTACCTTTTCTTATAAGTTTATATAAGCTCTTAATAGCTTTTTGTAAGCTTATAACATTTTCTAACCGTTTAATTCTCAAAAGTCAATGAAAGTCAAACCTGGCCAAATAAGCAGTTCAGATGTGATAAGCTGTTCTGGAATAAGCTAGGTTGTTTATTGGCTTGTGCTAACAAGCCTGGGTTTGTGTGGTTCATAGTTCCACTGTTTCGTAGCCAGTTCAGTTGTAAGCATTTTCTAAATATTTTGCATTATTTTCTAAGTTACTGTTCCATAGCTTATTTTATTGCTTATTGTCATTTTCTCAGTTTATATGTTCTGCTTGAAGTAAATGTAGCCTAGTTTGATAATTAGTATAGCCTCAGTCTCATTTTCCCTTAATAGCTCTACATCAGTCAACTAAGTCAAATTAAGCTCTTAGCTTATTTAGTGCTTATCTTTATTTGAAATGTGCTTATTTCATCTTAGTTAAGTTAGTTATTCACTAATTAGTCAGAATCTTAGGATATTTTAGTCATTTCTAGTGTAAAAGCTCAAATCAGTCCATTAAGGAGTGTTTGGCTTTATAGGTCAAACGGGTCAAATTTGGTTTTCACTGTTCACTTGCACCTTATCTAAGTTTGATCTTGATTAATGCAACATATAGGAGTTGTTTTCATAAGCAATTTGCCTGTTTTTGAAGATTTATAGGTTTTGAATCATCTAGTGCATTTTTTGATCCTGACTAACCAAATAAGCAGCCTATAGTAATAAGCAGTTTTGAGGCATTAATCTTTGGTATTTCCTAGTCCTTATATGTCATCTTAGTCGATCCTAAGCTTCTTGTTTAATGCCAATAAGCCTAGATTAGTTTTGCCAAAAAAATATTGCATTAGGCTGCAAGTGCAGATCTAAGCCATAACTGCTGATCTCAACTCTTTATCTGCTTAGTCAATTGAGCTTATTGCCTGAAAATCAGTTTGCTTATAGCATGTAGTACTAGATTTTAGTTTCTGAGTTTGGATTCTGATTCATAGCTTATTCACTAGCTTATAATTTGTCTGCAATAAGTCCACTTGGAACTGCCTGAGCCTGCAATTAATTTTTGTTCACAACCATCTGATCTAGGGCTTAAATCAATAAGCAATTGAGATTTAAAATTGGGCATTTTCCTTTTGGTAGTAGTTTTTGACATGAGCTTTTAGAATCTGGTCTTTGTTTTCCCTAATCAGCTTTTCCTTAGCTTATACATCAGCCAGAAGTTGGCTGATCAGCCATAGTTTCTGCCATAAGTTTGTTGATAGCTCAGCAGCTTATTAGCTAATTTCCTTAGCTTATTTGAGCTGATTAAGTTAATTTGAGCTTTAATCTGTTTGATGATCTATTTCTGAGCTTTTGGTAATTTTTGGAGCCTTTTAGCTTATTATAGAGCTTATTCCCAACTGCTTTTTAGCCCAAACAGCTTATTAGGGTTTATAAAAGTCCTATTTTGTTTTTTCCTAGCTTCTTAGTTATATTTTAGATTTATCTGCAAAGTTTCATATTTTTCTAATGTCATTTACTATTTTTAATCTTTTTAATTAGTTTCTAATAGTTTTTAATTCATAATAAAAAATATAAAAATCAGAAAAATATAAATCTTTTTCCCAAAATTTTATTTTGTCATTTATTACTTAGGAAAAATAAAATTACAATTGTAAGATTAGATTTCCAAATATTTCAGTTGTAAACCCGTTTTTAGAATTTCCGAATCGCGTTTTTAATTTAAAATTGTTTAAACCTTAATTTTCCCGTGAGAATTTGTTTTTCATTTGTTAATTAGAATTAAAAAATCAAAATTCCATATTCCAAACATCAGTCACTCTAATTTCAAACCTTACACGATTTTCCATTCCATTTTCGCTGGGACACGACCCGGGTAATCACTTACCTGGTATCACACACACATATCACAAACGTGAGTTTTTGCAAGTTAACCTTTTTCCTAAAGGGTTGATTTATCTTTATTCACGTGTATCCGTCTGATATTAATTATATATATACTTTAGTACGGATCAAACACTAACCACACTCACTGAGATAAATGATACAAATAATGATGTGTGAACTACAACTATATAACACAGTAACTATGCTAAAGATTTTACACATCTGTGTTGAACCTTGATGCTTAATCTCCTTTGCTACAAAAGGAAAGATCAATGAAATGAATGAATGATAAATGTTAGATGATATGTAAATGAATGAGTAAGAATGTTAGGCTATATGAGTGATGGTGTGTCCAAATGATCAGCTTGCTATTTATAGGCAAGCTGGTGAATAGCCGGGGGATCCGGCGGATCCCACAAAAGGGATCCGTCTTTGTAGTCGATTGGTTCCGCCAATATGACAACTAAGAGATTTTTCAAATCTCTCCAAATCTTCTACAATCTTTCCATATCTTTGTGTTGTCATATCAAGATCTTATAAAGTCAACTATCTTGCTTGAAGATTTAACTAAGATATCACATAATCTATGTATGATGCATGCCATGATGTCATTGTATCATTTTAAAAATAAAGTTTCCTTTTAAGGAAATAAACTAGTAGATGTGTAAAATGTAATTCTAAGTAATATTGTGAAATGTAAAATGTGTTTTAAAGTGACTTTAGCTAGTATTTATAATTTGCTAAAAGATATGCTTTGTAATTGTCATTAACAAAACTAAGTAAAGATCGTAAAATATAAATAACGTTTTTAGGATGATATTTGTATTAACAATCTCCCCCTTTTTGTTGATGACAAAACATAAAGTATATTTTTGAGCAAAGGAATAAATATAGCATGTGTTCTTTAAAATATAGATTAAGTTTGTTTTATTTGAGTTTAAAAACTATTTTTATGCAAAAGTGTATGTACTGTGATGATTCACAGTTATGCAAACTTAATCCTTTCTCCCCCTTTTTGTCGAAACAAAAAGAAGAGTTGAGTAGCGGAATGTGATTTTGAGAACTTTAAGAGCTCCCCCTTGTTTGATACTCCCCCTAAATGGAGTAACAAGGTAATGATGCATGATCCTACAAAACAAATAGTTAGAATATGAAATGCTCCCCCTTGATGTATACTCCCCTTTACAAGAGTTTCAACGTATACATTTAAAGGGTATGAGATGCTACAAAAGAAATGTTAGTTGTGAATAGCTTCAATGGAGAAGCATAATGCATATGAAATGGTCATCCAAATAAAAATGTTAATCTAGTTGACTTGAAAAAGTCAAAATGTAGTGTCTGATCAAAATTTTGTACCTAAAGTACAAGTGATCAAACTATAATGTTGATTCCAAATGGCTATATAATGATGTTAGTCACCTAAATAATGATAATATGCTTAATGTTGATCACTCACAAGCATAACATATAACATTCATATATATTGAAAATAGCTTCATAACCCGGCCGATGGCTGGGTACGCTTCATTCAATTGTTTTACGTGATTATTTTTATGATAATGAAATATTGATAATCGGAATATTATGTTTAACAAAAATAACTTCAATGACTTTATTAATAGATTATATTTACTCATAATTGATCATAATATTGTTTGACAAAATTATATGCATGTAAAATAAATAATGAATAACGGCAAATATGTTAAACAAAATAATGGTTCACAAAAATAATGCTCATGTATTATATGTAAAAAGAACAATGATAAGTATCATAGAAAATAAATTTATACATGTTAAAAAATTGAAGAACAATTCTATCTTGATACAAATCATATAATCCATTATTAGAATGAAGTTTATTTGCAAAACATAACTTTAATGGTAGTTTGTTTGAGAGCAAAGTGCTCCATCTCCATCATCGGGTTAATAAAATACATAATATTCACAAATAACAAATAAAAGAAGGTTTACAACTACACATCCACTTCTAATCAGCTTTTGAATTATGTGTCATTACCGCGAGTAATGTTCTGAATGGACAAACCAAGCTATAATATTGTACTTTGTCAGCGCCAACACAGCCAAGCTCAAGTAGTTTATGGAAACTGAGAAGAACCTGCGTTCACATCATGTTATGAGTTAAGCTGAAACAAACATAAACCTATTAAGTCTAAATGTATGAGATCAACATGTGGTAATAATATGCTATCGTGGCTATTATGGTAGCAATTTTTTTTTTAGTGGAGTTAGTTAACTAAAATTTGGAGTTATAAGTAAAAGGATTTAGAACAATCTTTATATTCAGAATCGCTTGACAAAAAGAGCACAAAAAGAGAGTCCCCCACAATGGGCGGGTTCGCTTCATAAAAATATTAATAATAATAAGTGTACGTAAACAAATATTGAAAAAAACAAAACATAATAGAAACATACAATGAAACGAAAAATTTAAATAACAAAACATTGAAATCTTAATAAAAGTAACATAAACATAATTAGATTTATCAAAAACCAATCTAACAATTAAATTTTGGTATTTTTTCTTGATCAAATGATAAATGCATATTGTCATAATAAAAGCATTCCACAAGCTCTTCATCGCTAACATCTTCCTCTTCTTGAAGCTCAATCTTTTTGAGTCTTGTTTGTTCAACCTTAAGGTTGTTTCCTTTACACTTTGATTTTTTCTTCATGTTGCGCTTCTGAAAGGAGTCCCACTTCTTCTTCCTTAAGTGAGCTAATTTCTTGAAATACCAGTCAGCCGGATGTGGTTTAGAGGTTCGCTTCATAATAATATTAATAATAATAAGTGGACATAATAAATATTGAAAAGCGTAAACCATGATAAACACAAAACTAACTTGTTGGTTTTATATTTTACAAATTCTAACTGGACATAGATAAACAATAAATAACTGAAAATATTTTAAAAACAAACAATTGAGAAAAAAGAAGGAAAGTGTTCCTGTAATATATGTAAAAATAACAATGAAAAGTTGGAACAAATAAAGTACATGGTCCTTATTCATATACAAAATAAAACAACTATGTACACAACGTTGGATGTGGAGTTTTTGTATTCATAGTCTGTCTTTGCGCAGTTTGTGTAGTTATTAAAAGCTTCAGCTACAATGTTGTTTACCCAGTGTGGAAATGTCACAGTATTGACGTTCATAGCCTTCAAATTCCTCATTCATGTCATTCGAATACTTGTCAATTATTAATATATGAAATCAAAAAACGATGATACTAATTCAGATGTAATCAAATAGTTATTGCACCAATTAAAAAATAGCGGGTCAGATTTGATCTTAATAATTAGAGACAACACCTTTATGAGCTCAATCAGTTTGGCACCAGCACTTGTATCTTCAATCAATTTTGTGAATTCATACACAGTCCAAGCTTAGCATCAGGTACGCCCTGCAAAAAAAGTTTAAACTATAACTTATAGAGAAGAATGAGCATAAACAAAATGTTAAAATCATAACTTATTGCCTTTCATTTGAAACTCAAACTATGTACTAATCATGTTTCTTTAAATCTTAATAAGGTCACTGGTATTTATCACCCGTTGGCCTTGCGGCATTTCTTTAATTTGTGAATGTTTTGTAATGTTTTTCTTTTGTGCTAATTTTTCTTTAAAAGCGACTATAATGTCTCTTGACGTCAAAAATACCGGTTGGGCGGGATAGCTTCATTAGTTTACCAATTAATAACAAAAGACCATGTAAAGAATCGTAAAGAATACATAAGATTACATAATTATGAAAACTAAAATGTGAAACTTAATAAGGTCACTGGTATTTATCACCCGTTGGCCTTGCGGCATTTCTTTGATTTGTGAATCTCTTATGTAATGTTTTCATTTTGTGCTAATTTGTCTTTAATATGTTTATCCAGTATAATTATGATTATTTTTTTAGGAAATTGATTTGCACATTTTTATGAGCTCAATCAGTTTGGCACCAGCACTTGTATCTTCAATCAATTTTGTGAATTCATACACAGTCCAAGCTTAGCATCAGGTACGCCCTGCAAAAAAAGTTTAAACTATAACTTATAGAGAAGAATGAGCATAAACAAAATGTTACAATCGTAACTTATTGCCTTTCATTTGAAACTCAAACTATGTACTAATCATGTTTCTTTAAATCTTAACCGTGTAAATCATCTCCTATTTCTTATGCTAAATTTAATCTATTTATATTGCATGTTGCAAAAGAGCAAAGTATAAATTGTTATGTAAAGTGCAAAGAGAATAAAAAAATTGAGCAAAATCGTTAACGAAGACGTCTCTCAATCCTCTGGAACTCTGGAAGCAGCCTCTCTACCTTCAGTTAGGTGTAAGTTTGTCTACATCTCACCTCATTCACAACCCGTGGAAGACGGGATTGGGTACCACTGATTTTTTAAGGTTTAATTAAGCTTGTTATAAAGAATATCAAAGATATTATTGAATGATGAAACTGTTTGAACCATATTTTATTCAGTGAATTAATAATACACACTTTTTGTTGACACATTTGTGTGTATGATATACTATATCTCATTTTGCAATGACATTTTATTTTAATAAATATGTTTGTAAGATAATACTTATGTCGTAACCATTTTCAACTTTCCTTTCAAATTTTACTTTTGATTGTCTGTTTTATTTTGTTAGAATCTCATAAACACATCCATAAGACCAAACTCCCAGTAGTCGTTCAAACTCATTTTCAGACTAAAGTTACAAAAGAAAAGAAAGAATATGTACAAAAGAACATTCTTTCAAAGAAAATGTAAACTTTCTACCACTTTAAACATAAAATTAATCCCTTTTATGTAGAAGAATTATGCCAATCGATCTCATGAGCTTTGGTTATCGACGCTTTGAATGTATAAAGTGCTCCTGTTATCCCTTAGAGATATATACTTCATGAATGCAAAAACTGGATGACATAGTAACAGAAGCATCCAGGCCCGCTAACGGCTAAGCCAAAGCAATGGACTACTTTTGCTTCTCATGGGCCTGCTGGTTTTGGAGCACTCTCTACCGAGTCTTGAGCACTCTTTACAAGCACATCATAATTGATAGAAGCTAGCTGAGACAAGTTCTGATGATTAAAAGAAAAAGAATTAACTGTTATTCATGTGATGTTTAGCCTCTTGAAGAATATAGTTGGCAAAATGGACTGGAATGGGTACGTTTAGTTAAGGATCAGAACGGGTTAGAGCAACTTGACCTTAAACGTTTCTGTCAAAACCTTTAACTCCTTAAAAAATTACTTTCTTTAAATAAAGAACTAATGTGTCAACTATGATTACAATGTCTGTTATTTTAATAACAATATAAGTACATTCACATAAACGATTTCGGAGGTTATATGCATAAAGAACAAACTTTCGACTTGTTTGAGATATGGATGGGTTTGTGTTTCCTGATGTAAATATGTATTACCTTAAATGAGAAATTACTGAATGAATAATTCACATTATTAAGTGCCGAAGAACCAAATTCCGCAAGGTTGCCACATTCATCACCCTGCTTTTAAAAAACCCAAGGATCAGAAGGTAAAACAATTTCATGTATGCAAATATATAAGAGTGACAATCGGTTCATCCTTGTCTGATTGTTTTAGTATTCTTTTCCGAATGTGTAAAGAAGGAAGTTGTCGTTATGGGGAAAGTTAGTTTTTATTCTATAGTAAAGAATAAGATGTGTGTGGATCCTAAAACAAAATTGTGATGCTAGTATGTTACCTCAATGGCAGCAAAATTGTGGCCTTACCCCAAGGACGTCCTATCATTTGTAAGCCTGTTTGAAGTCCTTGCTTATCGTAACCAACCTTAAAAAGACAAATATCAGATAATCAGATCATAATTGGTTTATCCAAACACGAAAAAATAATTATTGCTACTTTAAGTTCAAAATAATCAAATAAATAGTTCCAAATAAATAATCCAAATACCCCCTTATGTCAACAATATTTACACTAATTGGTTTCCGTTTAGGTTGGGTGGTTGCTTTGTACTTCCAAAACCAAACCAATAATCGATTATAGAATTCGGTTCAGGTCGGTCTGGAACTGAAAACTGATTTCAAAGTTGGTTGTTTATAACTCAGTTTCGGCTCAGTTTCTGTGGTTCCAAATAAATATAGAATACCCCTACATAAAGTTAATTATCAATTAAATTCTAGAAAGCCATAATTTCATGCCAACACAACCCATCCTCGTCATGCTTAACCAATATCAAGTGACATCATGCACATAAAACATAGATTTAGAGAGAACAATCTTCCCTGCACAAAACACAGCCTCTGGTCGTCTACATATCTAAACTATCTTACCAGCCCTATGCAAAGAAATAGCACGTCTCTTAGCATACTCGAAGAGATTGGTTCCATCTCCATTGCGCCTGGCCTACTCAGGAACCAAAAGAAAATCCCGGTATGCGTCCGCCTAGAACTCTGAATGCCACTAAGTTCAATAGAGAAGATATATTCAGTAACGTACTAATAAGTAAATAGATAAATGTTTAGACATCCTAATCAATTAAAGTCTTATTATACATACTTTTTCTTCAATGGTTGGACTGTCACAATCTTTTGACACATTACGACGGATTTGTACTTTGACTGCTCCATGCATCTTCTCTTCAACATATGATTTGCCAACTTAAATTCAATTAGTTTTATTTTTGTGATGTATGAGTATGTAACAATAAAATCCGTTTTAACAAAACCCAGCACCCATGTGATTTTCATGAGATAATTGTGAAACAGGCTAAATAGGTGCTACGGAAATAAACTTACTACAATAAAAAAATGGTAGTCCTCGCCACGACAGCAGTCAAATAGTGCATCATTAAGATGCATATTATAAACACCAATCATAATAGATATAAATAAAGAGTGGATAAAAGACATATTCTTTAGTGTCACTGATTCTTACAGATTTTTTATCAAGCATATTCGGAGGCGTCTTCTTCGACAATTCTTCCATCTTCATGTCTATCAGACTCTACCAGAATCACCACAATATTTAGGGTCAAATACTTAATTTTCGAAGTTCATCCAACATAAAGGAAGTAGTACAAAACATAAATTGATAAATAAGAGCAATTATAGACTACTTACTATCAAGGTTGTGGTTGCCGATAAGCTTCCGTCATTTCTGAGATTATGCAAGAGAAAAGATGAAAGTTCATCCGACACCCAAGTTATCCACAACTCCAAATAACGCAGAAGCAGCAAGTGAAGAATGTCTTCTAATTTCAAGTTAACCACCAGAGCGGACGTCACTCAAACCTGCTTTACAATCATGATTAGGTCTCACTTACGCATTAAAGTTTGAAACTCAAATCGGCTCTTATGCCCTTGAGTATACCTATTTGTACCAATGACGTCAATTTCATTAAGGAAGCCAATGGCTTGAAAGAGTTCATATGTTACTCTGAAGAGAATTCTAACCAATTTAGGGCCATCTCTAAAGTAAATTTGAATCAGCTCACTTCCATCAACACGTAAGGAGGCTGCTGATGTCGAAATTGCCACTGCCAAGTCTGAAGTAACAAACTGTTACCTTTAGTTCGTCTATTTTCTCATTCAATCTCATCATTTGTAGGCCATGGGACTCTGGAACACTACGCTGATGATTACAGATGATTGTGTGCTACAAAACGTCAAGCACAATGTTGAATTTAAGCTTTGGCCAAACATGAATACAACACTATAAAGTTTTCGTAAGCTTATGGTTCTCACCTGCTTGTTTGCTTGGTTGTAAACGACTACATTTTAAGCGACACTTTCACCTTCATGCCCTTATCTAACCGTGACCAGCGAGAAAAACACAACAAAAGTATGTCAGCTTAGTCTGCCAATCAAGAGAAACAGTTGCAAAAGGAATACCCATTCATCCTAATAACACGTGACAAAGCTGATACATTGAGAAGATAACTCACCTAAAGGCTCGCTTTCAAAAAGAATACCCTTTCATCCTAATTCCTCATTTCTAGCACACACAAATGACCGCTACATTGTTTTCAAAGACTCACTTTCACTCAGTAAAACACGCTGCTACCGATTTCATTATCTTGAACATGAAGTTATACAAAGAGACGTACAAATATTGAATCAGCATACTAAAGTTATACAAATTTAGAAACTTGTACTAATTGGCTTTTACCCTTAATATCTACATTTGTCATATATTTTCCTTGAATTTATTCCTCATAAATTGATTACTCAAATTAGCAGTTTCCCACTAAAGACAATAGTTCACATAGGACATGATAATTACAACAAATAAAATCCAGCACTCAACCCCAAAGTTCAGAACTACCTCAAAGTAAGCATAATCAATTTGTAACGGAAATTTACTAAGGCATTCAACACACCAACTCGACTCTTTTTTATAGCATGGATTTCCTGGCCTGGGTTCCTCGCATGGTTCAAATTAATTTCAATGCTGGACGCTGAGGCTGAGTCTATGAGAACATCATTACACATGTCAATAGAAGAATCTTGTGAATCCATACTATGGCCAATAGATCCTGCAAAAGCTAACAGTTACTATATAATCGTAATATAAATCAATGTTTTTTGGAATCTCTTAAATAACCTTTACCCTTCGGTTATGATGACTCTTCTATGGATGCAGTTACATTCTTTTTCAAGGCATCTAACATTAAAAATTTAAGATAAGAAGATATCCTAATCAATAATAAAAATTTCATCAAAAATCAGCCGTACCAGTATGTGCTTTTTTTAATGCATGACATCACGTACTCACCAAGTCACCATTACTGAATGGAAAACATTCGCGCATCAACAGTGGGCTAAGTCAGAATGGGTTTACTCTAATATGTGGGTGTTTGCTGTTTGTCGTTTCACAGCAGGCCCTTCCACCAGTGTTTTCAACCTCACAAGCCCTCTTAACGCTCTCAGAGCCCTCCCTGCATGCATACACATATCAGTAAATAAAGCATGTCATTTTTGTTTTGAAAGCTTTAAACAAAAATCATTAAGTGATTTAACTTTCATCTCAGGAGGGTGGTGTTGAACCGATACTAAATAAAGTGTTACAAATATTAGTTATAAAAAGACAATGTTTAGTATATATGTCAACTAACCTTGAGATCATGCTTCAACACCGAGCTGCTCACAGTATTCTTTTCAAATCTAACATCACCTGATCCACAAACATTAAAACAAACATCATTAACTTAGGGTTTTGTGTTAATATGATGATGCCATTTGGATTAGGGAATGATTTTGATCTGATGATGGCCGATTAGGGTTTTAGAATGATTTTGTGTTTTGGTTTTTTGAATGAATGTTACAACTGGTGAAATTGAATGGTGAATTAAAAAGGGTGTGATTTGAAGTTTAAGTTAACAACAAAATAGGTAACTCTTAGCTAATTTTTAGGTGATTTTGACTGTTTGAATTGGTCAGTGTTGATAACAACATCTAGATTTGAATAATCAATTGATGGTAGTTTTGAATTTTGAATGAATGATTGAGAGAATGATATGCTGATTTACAGGGAAATTAATGCATGGATATACGCTGATTATATGCATGTAGTTATTGTTTTGAAAGCTTTAAACAAAAATCATTAAGTGATCTAGTGGTAGGCATGCTTGCTTCATTAAGCAAAGATCATGGGTTCGATTCTCACTAATAACAAATTTTTATATTTCCGAATTTTAGTCCGTGATTAGTGTGTGCCATGTCATCATTAAATTGCCATGTCATCATTGAGTCGTCATTGAGTCATCATTGAGGTGGCATTTCTACGCTTATGTGTCGCTGTCATGTTAGACAAATATATAGTTAAAGATATGTGACCAAAGTCACAAAAATATGAAGTTACAAGAACATGAAAAATACAACCTAAAAAATCCTAAGACAACATCCTTAAAGGTCCTATATAATGAGACTAGAACACTCCTATTGAGGAGGATGAGAGATGGCGTTTAGACGCTCAAGAATGTGGTTCAATATGAACCTCATTTCATTTTGGAGCTCGTGTACCAAAATGCTTGTCCTTTGAGCTATGTGAGCGGTTCTTTCACACATGTTGCAATCATGGCAAGGAAAGCCGGGCGGAAGAGTAGACTCATTTGGTTGTGGTGGTGGTGATTTGTTGTTGGGTGGTGGTGCTGTGAAGAGAATCTTTAGATACTTAAAGGGCAAACCCAATTTGGGCCTTTAGTATCCCAGAGAATCATCTTTTGACCTGGAAGCCTATTCAGATAGTGACTATGCTGGAGCAAGTCTTGATAGGAAATCCACAACAAGAGGTTGTCAATTCCTTGGAAGAAGATTAATTTCCTGGCAATGCAAGAAGCAGACCATTGTGGTTACATCAACAACAGAAGCTGAGTATGTAGCAGCTGCCAATTGCTGTGGACAAGTCTTGTGGATTCAGAATCAAATGCTGGATTATGGTTTGAACTTTATGAACACTATAATTCACATATATAATGAGATCACTATCTGTATAGTTAAGAACCCTTTATACCACTCTAAAACTAAGCATATAGAAATAAGGCATCACTTCATTAGGGATTGCTTTGAAAAGAAACTAATTAGAGTGGAAAAGATACACACAAATCTCAATGTGGCAGACCTATTAACCAAAGCCTTTGATGGACCTAGGTTTAATTACTTAGTGGTTAATATTGGTATGATGAACCCATAGCTCAGTTTAAGGGGAGGTTACATTTAAGGGGAGGCTAAATGTAAAGTTTGTAGAACCAGTACTAAGTAGTTAATTATGATAAGTAGTTAATTCTGATTAGGAGTTAATTCTGGTAGTCTTAGAAGTTAATTCTTGTAGTAGATTTAATACTGGTAACTTAATATATATATATATATATATATATATATATATATATATATATATATATATATATATATATATATTTTAGTAGTTTTAATTCTGGTAGTTAATTTTTCTTGCTTTTAAATTGTAAAATCGGTTGTTTGTATGTTTTCTTGGTTTTTCTTGGTGTTGGAACTAACATTTGCAGAAAACACATGGATTGGTGATGATCAGAAGCCTTGATATTGCTTTTTATGAGTGTTTGTCTGATTCCTTGGTTAAGTCTGGTGAGTCAGTGGTTAAGTCTGGTTGACCAATTTTAAGTCTGGTAGTGTAAAATGTAATTAATTTATTACCGTTAAGTTTGGTCAGTCAAATAAAGATTCTTTTTTATTTAAATTCGACCGTTGATATTTTTGGGGGAAAGAGATGTGGATAAGATTTAATTCATTTTTCATCTTTATCCATTATTTACTTCTAATTTCTAAAATCTTTACACACGGCCACGATTTACACTGTTTTTCTACTACCAGTAAAAACCCTAATTCTATTAGTAACCAGCACTTAATCATTCTCTTGACTATGGCTTCACTAAAGTTTTGTGACAAGCACAACCAGGTTGGTTTCTTGAAGAAACCAAATCAAAGTGGAGGTTTCGAGCAGATTATGGATTTCTTAAGAAGTTCTAACCTTCGGTACGCCTTAACTCATAACCCTACAATTTATACTTCTCTTGTTAAGCAGTTTTGGGGGTCGGTTACCTCTGAAACTCTTGCTGATGGTACACCACAGTTAAGGGCAACCATTGATACCCATGACTTCATTGTCACTGAGGCATCCATTGGGAGCAGTCTTAAATTGGATGATGCCTCAGGGGAATATATTTTGTCTAATGATGACCTTTTTGAGGGTATGAGAACCATATGCTATCCCACTGATGGTACTTTTACTTTTTGGAAAAGCTATTTTACACCACAGTGGAGATTTTTTATTCATCATTTGCTCCATTGCCTAAGTCCCAAGAGTGGTGGATGGGATCAGTTTGGAAGCAACATTGCTTCTGCATTGGTCTGTATTTCACTTGGAAGGTCTTTTAATTTTTCAAAACTCATTTTTGATGGCATGGTAGCAAATGTCAACAACAAACACAAATTTTTAATGTACCCAAGATTTCTGCAAATGATTTTGAATTTTTAGACTGAAGATAAAATGCAGAATTATGTGATTGTGGCTTTTACTCCTAAAATCTTTGCAAACATGAAAAGGGGATTCACTGGGGCACATTGGCCACTTTTGCCTGCTATGCTTTCTGGTACAACTAACATTGCAGGTACATCTCATGCTGCACAAATGGAACCAACCAATGTGGAGCAAGCTCAGGAACAACCAAGATCACCAACACCACAACCAAGTCCATCACCATCCCAACCAAGGGTACCTACACCCACATCATCTTCACCACCACAGCAAACCCATATTCCAAGTCCTATTCAGGAGGAGGAATCCAACCTTATGACTGTGGAGGATCTTCTGAAATTGGTGCCTGCTTTGGTTAAGAGAATAGAATCATTGGAGAAGGCAAACAATGCTAAGAGTAGGGCTATTCTAACTTTGGTCAGGAGGGTTAAAAAGCTGGAGAAGGTTATGAAGGAGAAAGGAGTTGCTTTTGATGACCAAGAAGGTGAGGATGAAAATTCTTCCAAACAGGGGAGGAATTTAGAGGAAGAACAAGTTTTTAAGACACCAGCTAAGGATAAACCAACTGATGAAGTAGATAAAATTCTTCCAAACAGGGGAGGAATTTAGAGGAAGAACAAGTTTTTAAGACACCAGCTAAGGGAAGCAGCAGAAACATTAGCTCAATCTCTGAGTAAAATTCAACAACAAAGGAAGAAAAGCAGATATCCAAAAAGGAAATTGCTAATTGATGAAGAGATTGAATCTGATGAAGAATTGGTTAAGTCTGCTGAGGGTATTAAGTCTGGTGATGTTAATGCTGGTGAGGAAATTAAGTCTGGTGGTCAAGAAAAGTTTGGTGAGGTTGTTAGTTCTGCTCATGAAGATAAGTCTGGTGATGAGGAGGAGCTTAAAACTCAAAGGGAAGGAAAACAAATTGTGATTGAAACTCCTAAGCCCAAGAGGACAAAGAGACAAGAAAGAGAGGATCAAGCTTCATTAGCTGAGATTGCAAGGATACAAGAAATGGAAAAGGCTGAGATAGAAAAGGAGGAAGAACAGAAAAGACAAGATGAAATGCTTGCAAGAAAGCTATCAGAAGAGATTAATGATGATCCTCTGATGCAAATGATTGAAAAAGATGATGAGTTGAGGGCAAAGTTTGAGGAACTTAAAGCTATTCCAGGTTTGACTGCTGAGGAGAGAGCCAAACAACTAGCAGAGTTTATAAATTCTAGAAGAAATGAAGAAACTTTGGGGGATTTTATGTCTGTGATAAGGCAAACTCAGAAGAAAACCAAGGTTCCCAAAAGGATGTCTAAAGCAGAACAGATGCATGGTATGAAGATGTATCTAAAGAACATGATGTACTCAACATGGGAAAAGATGAGAGGAAAATCATTTGAGAAAATTGAAGCTAAATATGTGAGTGCATATGAGAGAGATCAAGGCTATAGGCCAGTGGATTATGAAGATTCTTTGAGAAGAAGTTTCAAGAGACAAAAAGTAACAGAGTCTGAGCCAATTATAGAAGCTGAGAAAGTGGAAGAAAAGGTAACTGAAGTTGAAAAACCATCTGAAGTTGAGAAAGCATCAAGTGAAATTGAAAAGGAATCTAAGGCTGAGAAAGTGTCTGATGTTGTGGAAGAAAAGAAAGAAGTCAAAAAGCCAGTCATAAAGTTTACAAGGAGGAAAAGTATAGCAAGAAAGAGTAAATCCATGAAGAAAGTACAAGAAGAAGATGAATCAGAAGAAGAACCTTCATCTGAGGGTTGTACTATGGGAACAATTCCTGAAAGCTCTAAGGAACCAGCTAAAATTGTTAAATATCATATAATTAGGACTGGACAAAGAGCTTCTTATCAGATCATAAGGGACGACAACACTGATGTTGTATACCTTAACTTTTCAGCAATATTGAATGATGTGAGTAGAGAAGATATTATGGATTTGCACAAGTTGGTGAATATCAGACATGGGGACAACAGACCTGAAGAAGAGTTTGAAAGGGTCTTTTGGGGAGATTTAAAAGTAATGTTTGAGCCACCTTCAGAGGAAGATGAACTTTGGAAGCTGACAGATCAACAAAGGATTGTTAGTTGGAGATATTTTCATACATGTATGGTACATTGTTTATCTTTACAAAGTGCAACTATCTATATGCTTGCAGAAGTGGAATATCCTTTACCACCTATGCTTGCAGAAGTGGAATATCCTTTACCACCAAGGGTCTGCAAGGCAATGTTGGAAAAGAAGTTACATGCAGATGAGAAGAATGAAGTTTATGAGCAGTTGCTTGATTTGATTAAGGAAAAATCTTTAAAAGAACCATATTGGGGTGTTTAAAAGTGTTTGAAAGAATTTTCAAGTTGTTAAGTGAGACTAAAGGAACTTCTCACTTGGTGAAGGCGCATAGCACTGACACAACAAATGGTTATCAGTCCACCATGTCTAACCCACATAAGGACTGGCTAATCCAGAGCAAACGGCTCTGGTAAAGATATTTCAAATCCGTTTATGGTTGGCAATTTACCAAAAATTATATGGTATTCAACTCACCATATCTGAGATAGTGAAGAGTTGGCTAGCCCACAAGGTATGGCTTGTGGTAAAGGCTGTGGAAAACCATACATGGTAATCAATTCACCAAGATGAGGTGTATTTCCATCAAAGAATTGACTAGTCCAAAAGCAAACGGCTTTTGCTAAAGACAAAACAAATCCGTTGATAGTTGATGGTTTACTAAAAATCATATGGTTATCAATGTACCATGGTCTTACACACCAAAACATTGGCTACTCCAGTAGTTAATGGCTATTGGTAAAGAGACATCAAATCCATTAATTTTCAATGATTCACCTCTCACAGGAGTTTACACACCTGGAAGTGATGAGAATAGTATGAAACTTAAAAGAATTGATGTACAAGTAGTCATGGTTGCTGAGAAGATCAGATGGATTGCATATCAGATGGTGAAAAGATTATTCAAGTCAAGTTGCTGCATAAAGATCAGATTTGAAGTTTTGAAGTGTTAGAGATAATTCCAAGAGTTCAAGATTCAATCCTCAAAAGCATATTCAGAAGGAACTTGAAGTTCATGAAGCATGAAGATCAAGTTAGGGGAGGATTGTTGGGAATTATAAAGAGAAGACTTAATGAGAAGAACATACTTAAGTCTGCTAGTTACGTGGTTAAGTCTATTAGTTATGTTAGTTAAGTCTTGTCATAGTTAAGTCTGCCAGTTCATTGTTAAGTCTGGTAGCAGTATTAATGGTTAAGTCTGGTTGACTTAAGTCATTAAGTCTGGTTGACTTAAGTCATTAAGTCTGTTTATGAAAGTTATGAAAGTTTGTTAGCTATGTGGAAAACTAGAAGGGGGGTTGAATAGTTTTACGTCTTTTTAAAATTTATTATGAAAACTTTGTTTATTTTTAAAACTTAGATTCGTATTTATGTGAACTCAACTCTTGAACAATATGAACAAATATAAGTAAATATAAGCAAGCAATGTAAGTAAGGTAATAAAATGAAATGAAAGATAAAGATGGATAGATCTAACCGAGACACAAGAGATTTATAGTGGTTCGGATACAAGGACACCTTCCTTGCCCTACTCCACTCCCCGAGCACCTAACTCGAGAGTTTTCTTCACTATGTCAACAAGCTCCCTTATGGCGGAGAAAACCTTACACAACTTTAGCTTACACTGGCTTAACGACACAAAGCTAGATGTCGGGTTCTAATCGTAGCTAGAACCAATCTCACAACTCATACACGACTTAAACACACCTTCTTCACAACTTCTTCTTCACGACTTCTTCACGACTTCTTCTTCACGACAACTTCACAACTTATTCACAACTTCTTCACAACTTATATACTACGGCTTCACACCTTCTTCACAACCTAGCACAACCTATGTACACTTCTACTTCTTCACACCTTCACTACTTACACACCTTAACTACACAACTTCACTACTTACACACTAATCTATACCAAACAATTATTCACACAACTATCTAACAAATATACACAACTTTATACACAAATGAATGATGACACAAACAACTTAGGTAGCTAAGTTGCAATACTTCTTCTCTAGTTGTTGAAGGAGTATTCTTCTTTTGCACTTGAATGGAGGAAGCTTGGATCACTTGGAAACCAATGCTTAAGAAGATATGGTCAAAGGATTTTAGAAAGAATTTACAAATATTAGAGAGGATTTAGAACAGAAAGTTTGAGTGTGCAAAAGGTGAGAAAAAAATCCAGAGGAAGGCCAGTATTTATAGACAAAAACTGGACAGCTGGAAAGCTAGAGGAGCGTGCCGGCCCCCTTAAATAGGGGGGCGGTCCCCTTAATTTTAAAGGGGCCGCCTAGTATAATTAAGGGGGCCGCCCATTCCAACCGTTGCCCAGTTTTGTCTTTTTGTGAGGAAGGTTTTTCTGGAACATTTTTGCCATTTTTGGTTGAAAATTTGAATTCATAAATTTATAATGGATTAAACCTTTTTATTTATTACCAAAAATGTTTTTCTAAAAGATATAAAATGTTTTTGACATTTTATAAAAAATCTAGTGATTAAGAAAATGTTCCTTTGATCATATAATGCATTAAGCATTTGTTCATTCATACCTTAAGTTATTTAAGTTGTAGAAGTGAAAATTTACAACTAAATACTTGTTTATTTAATAAGTTTATGTTTAATGAGTTTACATTTTGTGATGATCAAAACATAGAGGTATGAGTAAGTATTGATAATGTTTTTAGGCATTATTTATATCAACAATCTCCCCCTTTTTGATGATTACAAAACTTAAACTCATTAAATCCAAAAAGTTATTTTTGGACAAGTATTTAGTGAGTTTATATTCACTTCTCCCCCTTTTTGTAGAATAAAAAAGGTTATGCCGACAATTTTTAGAAACAAAATTTGTCGGGACGAGAACTCCCCCTTGATGTGTGCTCCCCCTTGTTCGAGGGCACCAAGGAGACGAGCTATGGAAATCTTGGCTGCAAAAATATTAGGAGTACAAGCATACATAGCAAAATATGGAATATAAAGACAACAATCATGGCAAACAACAATCATGGCAAACAAATATTAAGAACACATAGCAAGACATATATATGCATAGCAAAAATATTTAGAACATGCAAATAATCTATTCATGCATTCAAGATGATCATGTATAACACATGAATCATCATTACATCACACAATATGCTTAAAACATAAGGATTACAACATAAGTAAAAGATACTAATAGTCCTAATATTGCCAAAGAGAGCGATTGGGCTTGCTTGCGACACAAAAGGGTGAGGGATTTTATTTTGGGGCGGAAAGCATGTGGATAGGACTTAGTTATTTGATGGTGATGGAAATGGAGCGGATGGAGTGGATCTAGCGATGGAAATGGAGCGGATGGAGTTATTTGATCCAAGTTGAGAGAGTGGGGTAAGAAATTTGAGTAGGGTGAAGATTGAGGATCAAGGTTGGCCCTTGTTGTGTTGTGCGAGGTGTATAGCAAGGAGATCACAAAGGTCATGGATTTGGTTTATATCTTCACGGAACCTTTCCTTTTCCGTGAGAATGTGGATTTGGTTATTTGGTGGAAGTGGATGAAATTGGGGTGTGTAGTTGGAAGTAAAGTTGGATGTTTGACCAATATGATGAGGGTTTTGAAAGGTTTCAATGAGGTCGGTTCAAGGTTGATATGTGTAGTTTGGAACGAAGGTGGAGGTTGAGGTTATTTTGTGATGAAGGAGGGCTAGAAGGGAGTTGATCCAATTGAGCAAGGTGTAAAGCAAGAAGAGCACAAAGCTCATGGGCGTCTTGAAGTTCTTCAATGCACTTCAAGCATTTGGAAGAAGGTTATGATGGTGGAGTGTGGTTGTTATTTGGGATGGATGTTTGGATATGCAACATAGGAGTAACATGTGAGTTGGTAGGATGTGGTGGTGATACTCTTGGTGGTGGAAACATTTGTGGTGATGATGGGTGTGAAGGTATTGAGGAAGAGGATATTCCAAGAGTGTTGAGTGTTTTGGATAGTGTATTGGTAGGTTGAATGAGATGTGAGGTGTTGTGAATGAGATTGGGATTCTTGTTTTGGGGTTGATCATGCTCTTCATATGAATCACATGAGTGAGATGAAGGTGTATTTTCGGGAGTAGAGGTGGATGGTTGGTTATTATGATGAGGTTTGTGAAAGGGTTCATTGGAGTGAGCTTGAGGATTAGGAGTATAGTTGGGAACAAATGTGGGCGGAGGTGTTGGTTGTTTAGCCACATCATTTGTTGTGATGGACTTGTTTTGGGGGTTTGGTTTTCTTGTCCAACCGGGCTTTTTGGTCATCCTTGCTAACCTTGATGATTTTGGCTTTGGTTTGATGGGAGATGGCATGATGAGATGATGGAAGGTTATGAGGAATGAAAGTGTTTATAGTGTAGGATTGATGGAATAAGATATGTTTGTGAATTTTGGGAAGTGTAGGATGAAATGGGCTAAAAAGTAGAAAAGGAGACAGCATCTTCGACCATACAGATGGCCGGTCCCCTTAAAGATTAAGGGGGCCGCCTAAGGATTTAAGGGGGCCGCCCATCTGCTGATTTCCAGATTGCTAGAAATGGGTTTTTGGCAGAAATTTGTAGAAAGGGTTGTGTTTTTGGGTTTAGTTTCAAGCAAGTCCAACTCTTTGAGGCAATTAAGCATGTAATAGATATTAAGTAAACAAGTAATTTTATCTAGCATGTAAACATACTCATCAAGAAAGTAATATATATGGACTAGGAAACAATACACTACACCAAGCAAACAAGTAATTTTATCTAGCATGCAAACATACTCATCAAGCAAGTAATATATATGAACTATTTGAGGGATCCTAATGTGTGCCTATGTGCAATAAATGGGAACTTAAGATAGCATGAATTTCTAGACTTGTTACAAACAAAATCTTAATAGACAAACCATGTTCCCTTTGATTTGACTTGGTTCACTTATAAATGTCATGTACGTAAATATAAATGACAAATATGAGATCACCATGCATGATTTAAAGAAATGTTTTTAGCATTATTCAACAATGCTTGAAAATGGGTTTTTATGTAGATGTGAAAGTTATTTGAATAAAATAGATGAGTTTTATTTCAAAATGTGTTTATGAAGAATGGGTAAGAAAAGAAAAATTCTCAATCTTTGACTTTGATCGAAAAAGAATTATGGACATAGATTAAGAAGAAAAATGTTTATAAAAAAATATTTTTTCAAAATGTGAAGTTTCTGTATATTTTTAAAGATAATAGATTTTTGAAAAATGGTTGTTAAAGATCTCATGCTCAAGGGAATTGGTTAAGTCTATTGTCACATGCTACCCTTTTCTACATATCCTATGGTCATAAGGAAGTGATGACTAAATTCTATATGTTTGATGCGAGAGTGTTGAATGGGGTATATCCTAACATCTATAGCTCCTTTGTTGCCGCATACTTATCTAACTTGACGCCATAGACTATGAGAGCTTGTTTCATCCATAGTTTTCTAACGTGAGAAATCTAATCTTACTTCTATGTTAATGATTAATCCACTTAACTCATTTCACTTCATCACCATGAGTTTTCTAATAGTGGACATAGAAGATTTCCATTTTAAATTTGAAAAAGGCCAAATGAGTTCGACAGTGAATACTTCATTTACTACTTAGGGGGCTAACTAAAGGGTTTCTAGTTTATTAAATCATCAAACGGATATAACTAAAAGTGTAAATGCAATGCAACCTATCAAACTAAGCATATCCTAAGGCAATGATTAATAAGACTATATGTATGAAGTAACTACTCATGAAATTTAAAAAGAGAGCGTACCTTATGTCCAGCTTTTCTTCAAATACTTCAAGGTGATATATTGACTTATAGAAGCCAATCATAGATGAGTTTCCGAATTATTCAATGAGTGACGATTTAGCCACTTGGTCCCCATTGTCTCATTTGTCCAAAATTGTTTAAACCAAACATGGTTTGCATTTGCATGTATGGTAAAAGTATTTCCCAAGGGTTGAAACTTGGTTGAAGTGAATAATTCCACATTGGGTGATTATTATTATTATTAGGAAAGTTTTGTCTACCTTGATTTCTTCTAGGTTGAGGGGTTTTAGACCGAGGATGAGGATTATTTAGTCTATTTGGAGGTGGAGTTTTAGATCTTAATTTTGGTTTAGAAAATCCGGTTTTGGCTTTTAATGATGGTTTATAAAAACTTTTTACTTCCTCATCACTCGCAATAGGTGTTTTTCTATCTTTTATAAGTATATACTTAGGTTTTGACTCTAATGGTTTTTGTTTACTAGATTGACATTCAAACTTTACATTTATATTTTCACTAATTGAAACATTATTTGAGTTGAATCCTAGACCGGTTTTATCTCCCGAAGTTCCTTGAACACTTATTATTTCCTTAAGTGAGTTACTGCTATTTTTAAACTTGTCAAGTTTGGAAATTTCATCTTTAAGTTTTTCGTTTTCATTTTTGACCTCTAGACATGTTTTACATTCTATAAAAACTTCTTTTTCTTTTTCTAAATGTTGTAGTTTAATTTTTAATTCGAGTACTTCATTTTCTAATCGATTATTAATATGTTTTAGTGATTTATTTTTAGCCATGACATTTTGACCTAATTTGCATAAACTAATATATTCATTATCTAGGTCTTTTTCGTCTAATGATTGATTTTTATCACTAAAGTATTCGGTTTCGAAATGTACCTCACTTGATGTCTTAGCGATAAGACATTTCTCCTCCTTTGTGGTTTCTTTCTCATCTTCGTCACTATCACTCCATGCTCCTCTAACGAACGCCTTTTTATTTTGCTCCCTTGACATCATTGGACAACTTCCGATGAGATGATTTGGATCACCACATTTAAAACACTTCCTCTCGCTCTTGCTACCTTTGTTGTCTTTGTTTCTTTGGAATGCCTTTCTTTCATCATGTGGTTGTCTAACGAGTCTTCCTCGTCTTTTGAAGAACTTTTTGAAGTCTCTTACGACCATGACATATTCTTCGTCATTACTTTTGGAGGTTGAGCTATCCTCGTCACTAGATTCCTTCCTAGCTTTCAATGCAATTGACTTGCTTTGTTCTCTTTCTCCTTTGACCATATCGGAGTCTTTCTTTATTATTTCTTCGTAGACTTTCAAGTTGCCGATCAACTCATCAAGTTGAAGAGTTGACAAGTTCTTCGATTCTTCAATCGCCGTAACTTTAGCTCGCCATTTTGGATGAAGAGCCCTAAGAAATTTCCTAACAAAATTCTTACTAGAAAAATTCTCATCAAGTGCTTTTAAACTTGTGATGATAGTGTTAAACCTAGCAAAAGCATTATCTATTGATTCCTCTTTCGGAATCGTAAATTGTTCATAATGTTGAACAAGAATATCTATTTTATTTTCTTTGACTTGACTATTACCTTGGTGAGTGATTAATAAAGAATCCCAAATTTCTTTTGCGGTTTGACACATAAAAATCCGTTCATATTCTTTTCGTGGTAATGCATTATAAATTACCATTTTAGCCTCATTATTTTTTGCTAGTTTCTTTTTCAAATCATCATTTTGTTTTTCAAAAGGTACAATTTCATCTAATTTAGTTAAAGGATTATTTTGAATAGGGGGAAAATCACCATAGGTAATAATATGCCAAAGATCAAGATCTTTTGATTTCACATAAGTTTCGAATTTATTTTTCCAATAAAGAAAACCATCACTTTCAAATAGTGGTGGTCTTTGCATAGATTGCCCTTCTAAATATTTTTCAGATTCCATAGATCGTTTCAAGTTTTAAAATACAGTTTATTTTAAAAATCTTGTTTGACGTGGCTCTTGATACCAATTGTGGAAAACTAGAAGGGGGGTTGAATAGTTTTACGTCTTTTTAAATTTTATTATGAAAACTTTGTTTATTTTTAAAACTTAGATTCGTATTTATGTGAACTCAACTCTTGAACAATATGAACAAATATAAGTAAATATAAGCAAGCAATGTAAGTAAGGTAATAAAATGAAATGAAAGATAGAGATGGAAAGATCTAACCGAGACACAAGAGATTTATAGTGGTTCGGCTACAAGGACACCTTCCTTTCCCTACTCCACTCCCCGAGCACCTAACTCGAGAGTTTTCTTCACTATGTCAACAAGCTCCCTTATGGTGGAGAAAACCTTACACAACTTTAGCTTACACCGGCTTAACGACACAAAGCTAGATGTCGGGTTCTAATCGTAGCTAGAACCAATCTCACAACTCATACACGACTTAAACACACCATCTTCACAACTTCTTCTTCACGACTTCTTCACGACTTCTTCTTCACGACAACTTCACGACTTATTCACAACTTCTTCACAACTTATATACTACGGCTTCACACCTTCTTCACAACCTAGCACAACCTATGTACACTTCTACTTCTTCACACCTTCACTACTTACACACCTTAACTACACAACTTCACTACTTACACACTAATCTATCCCAAACAATTATTCACACAACTATCTAACAAATATACACAACTTTATACACAAATGAATGATGACACAAACAACTTAGGTAGCTAAGTTGCAATACTTCTTCTCTAGTTGTTGAAGGAGTATTCTTCTTTTGCACTTGAATGGAGGAAGCTTGGATCACTTGGAAACCAATGCTTAAGAAGATATGATCAAAGGATTTTAGAAAGAATTTACAAAGATTAGAGAGGATTTAGAACAGAAAGTTTGAGTGTGCAAAAGGTGAGAAAAAAATCCAAGGGAAGGCCAGTATTTATAGACAAAAACTGGACAGCTGGAAAGCTAGAGGAGCGTGCCGGCCCCCTTAAATAGGGGGGCGGTCCCCTTAATTTTAAGGGGGCCGCCTAGTATAATTAAGGGGGCCGCCCATTCCAACCGTTGCCCAGTTTTGTCTTTTTTTGGGGAAGGTTTTTCTGGAACATTTTTGCAAATTTTGGTTGAAAATTTAAATTCATAAATTTATAAAGGATTAAACCTTTTTATTTATTACCAAAAATGTTTTTCTAAAAGATATAAAATGTTTTTGACATTTTATAAAAAATCTAGTCATTAAGAAAATGTTCCTTTGATCGTATAATGCATTAAGCATTTGTTCATTCATACCTTAAGTGATTTAAGTTGTAGAAGTGAATATTTACAACTAAATACTTGTTTATTTAATAAGTTTATGTTTAATGAGTTTATATTTTTGTGATGATCAAAACATAGAGGTATGAGTAAGTATTGATAATGTTTTTAGGCATTATTTATATCAACAAGCTATAAGTTAGGTAAGGATACGTAGTTATCTTTAGAGAAGATACATATATCCTTCTACACGTTTTGTATCTAGGGTTTCCTTGGTGTATAAAAGGAACCCTAAGGCATTAGTTTTGATAACGACGAAGATTGTCCTCTTATTGATTAAAGAATTAGTAATATACGGAGTTAGTTATAGTTATTGTGTTCTTCATTGTTAGTGTTAAGATTCCGCATTAGCATTAACAATCCATGTTAGAGTTTCTCACTTAGATTGATTTGAATTTATTCAAGTCGTCTAACAAGTAAAAAGGCTACTTGGATCCATAACGTGTGGACCTTCAGTTTGAAGCAACTAGAACATACATTCCCTTTACCCTTTGCATACACTTAGATCACTAGCAAACCAAGTAGATTCATACATTAATCACTCTTTACATAATGATCATAATGTTACTAACTTTCATTATGTTGTAAGCATACACTGTTAATGATCCTGTGAAGCAAGCTCATGATCATGAGTCATTATCCATAGCATTCTTCCTGATCCACCAGGAAGGTTAGAAGATCTTGAAGTCATTATCCGCCATAGCATTACAATAAATGAAGATTCAAGGACACTTGACATCCTCAATGATTGAAGACTTCTCATTCGAAGAAGTTCATGTAGATTTCACATGCATACATGAAGATCCATCACAACAAGTTTAAGGAGCTTGTGATCTTCATCCATTGAAGGCTTCCTATCAATGGAAGTTCATTTAGAATAGTCATTCATATCCATGATACATTAATGTCATGGATCATCATTGATCATTGTAAACATCAACCTAGATTACGTGGTTTATGTGTTTGTGCCATAAAACACAAGGTTTCTATGTTGGGCCATAAAACATAGTGGGAGTGGTTGAACCCTTGTAAAAGAACCAACGGGAGTGGTTGTACCCTTGTAAAGAACTCGACATCTAGCTTAGTGTCGGAAATTGTATAGGCGACGATGGGAGTGGTTGAACCCTTGTAAAAGAACCAACGGGAGTGGTTGTACCCTTGTAAAGAACTCGACATCTAGCTTAGTGTCGGAAAATATGTAAGCGACGTATGTAAGGTTTTCTCCGCCGAGAAGGGAGCTTGTTGATCTAGTGAAGTAACTCTCGAGTTGGATACTCGGGGAGTGGAGTAGGGCGGAGAGGAGCTCCGTGACCGAACCACTATAAATCATCATGTTCGGTTTGCGCTTTCTTTTACTTATCTCTTTACTTTTATGTTTGCTTTATATGTTTGTTTGTGTTGTGATATTTGTTTGACAACTTGCTTAAGTATATGCTAGTCATAAACTACACGTAACATCTTTCATATTACAACAAGCTTAAACGGATATTTGATACAACAAGTTTTAAGATTTTAAAACGGTAACGTATTCACCCCCCCCCCCTCTACGTTTTCACAATTGGTATCAGAGCCACGTGGCTCTTATTTTCAAAACAAATGGTTTTTAAAATAGAGTACGATCCATATATCAAATTACCTTTGAAGCGGAATATAATATGAAAAATGTTTCGTTGAGTATACTTAGAAATTTTGTTGTTAAATATTACTTTGTATACAAGCTTGAAGATGTCTTTAGAAAGTCAAAAGAAAATATTTTTTAAAAAGATTAAGTGTCAAATTGTGTGCGTAAAGCTAATTTACGAAAAACACGGGTTTTAAAGGAGCATTTGGGATAACTATTAATTTAGTTGTAAAATCACCTCCGTAATGTTTAGATAAGTCACATAAGTTGAAATATTGTTAAATAAGTGTAAATATATGTTAATATTAAGTCTAGCAAGTCCTATACGTTTTCTCTATGTCAAAATACGAGTTTAGGAGAATTTGTCACAGACACCCACGGATCCCTTTGTTACAAAGGGCGGATCCCTCAAAAAGGTTCCGTGAAATCCGTTGGTATTATATGCAGTTTTTGTTCAACTTCAAAAATTCATAACTATTTAACCGTAAGTCCGTAGGAGTCGCACCACCTATCATTTTGAAGGGAATTAAGTCTACTTTCATTTAAAAATAATCTCATGTCCTAAATCTAAATTGAAGTAGGTAAAACAAATCAAATACTATAACCTGTTCAAAATATTAATTTTTATTTTGACACAGTAACTTTAACTTTTGAGTCGGGTAATGTAAGTTGGTATCCTTTGAACATTAATATGATTTCTTTTGAAACTAAAGAATTTGGTTTATATAAAAGAAACAAATCAAGCTTGGTATACATCGTCATATTTAAACACAAAATGACGAAAAGAATATTTTTTATGCTATGTGACTACTTGTTCTAGTTGTTTACATACATGGTGTTTGCCTGTTGATAAGTGTAATTGTACTTGTTTATTTGTAATACATAAGTGTCTTGCCATGATACTTATTTGCTTATTTATCAATTGCTTGTTTTATGCATAATAGGAAATTTTCTAGATATTGTACACTAAGTTGATAGACTGTGTTTGTTTCACTTATAGACTTAGATATTTTTGTTCGCATATGTTATGTGAAAACCTTGCATAACTTACTTAGAAATGTGAACTAAGTGAAACTAGTTTAGTGTTAGGATTGGACACACGGTTAAGGTGGTTAAACCTTTTGTTCTTTGTGTGTATGATATATTGAGTGAATATGATTAAGTATGCGGAATCTACTTAATCACACTTAGAAGGTGATTTGTGTTGTGGAAATGGAATGGTTGTGTTAGTTCTATGACAATGAACAATGAAAGATTAACACCAAACGATTCAATATTATTAATAATAATAATACGAGTGATCTTGAGATATCACCAGGGTTACAACCTTGAATCTTAAGTTTTTCTAACTTGTGATATTCTTGTGTTTGTTCTATGTCTTAACAGTTATGAACTTATCAACTTATTCACTTATATCTATTTTATTGCACACATAATATCGAGTCTAAGATCTTCTTTTATAGTCCAAGAAGATCTTTACAATATAGCTAAAGTCTAGTCGAACTACTTGCTAACTTATCTTGAGTGTGTCAGTACATAAGATACAACATGTATCTGTGTACACAACTTGTTAACTAAGCACATGGGGTAAGATATTATCTACCGTATATTGTTGACCAAAATACAAATAATATCTTTTCATACTTATCCACTTAGCAGCAGAATGTACATTAGTAGCAGCAATGTTTAACACTAGCAGCAGAATCCTTCAGCAGCAGAATGTTAAGCCTAGCAGCAGAATCATTTATCGCTAGCAGCAGAATCAAATGTTCTAGCAGCAGGAACAAACATTATCGGCAGGAACCAAATGTACTAGCAGCAGAATCACACTTAACGATTTTCTTTGAATAGAATCCGATATTAAACTTCTTGAATATTTAATTCCCAACAATCCTCCCCTAAACATGTGAATCCATTTCAACATGTTTCTGAATTAAATTATGGATTGTGAAGATCTTTCAAACACTTCTGTTCTTCAAGAATGAATATCTTCTCAGTAATTCATCTGCTTTGATCTTTGACTTTAACAATATCAACACATTGCTCCAATCTTGGAATAAAAGATGGTGCAATTTCCTTGGATGGAGGGATTATAAGAGGCAATGATGCTGTGTATCTTGGATGCTTGTTTCAACGAGTGAAATCATCTATCAGCATGCCTTTACAAGTGATGAACAAACGTGGTAAACTGAAATTGAAACTTTTCTTCGTTTGACCTAGATAGAACTTTCTCCTTTGGAATGTTCTTGTCATTTTCAACCTCCATGTCATCATCTTGTATGCTCTTGTCTTTTCCTCCCTTACATTGGGTTTTTCTTCCTTTCTTGGGCTTTTATTTCCTCCCCTGAAGCAAATAAAATTTTATCCTCCCCTGTTTGGAAGATCTCACCATCATCCCATCACTATCTGATCTACCAATGTGAACTTGTTTTCAGACATTGTTGTACATGAAGCCATCAATTCCTTAAGAGTTTAAGTTACTGCCCTCATCACTTCTAGGTGTGTTAACTCCTATGAGAGGTGAATCAGTGGACATTTGATTCATGGTCCATCAATGGATGGTTTTTCTGAATCCTTGAAAATCCTTTTAAGAAATTGTTTGACATAGCAGTATGTTCATGATTTTAGAATTGAAAAATCATACTGCTTTCAACCATTTTGAAGGGATCAAGTGTATAACAGACACTTAATCAAAATTTCGGTTTAAAGCAACCTCTGGTTGTGTGAGAACCAATGTTTTCAGTTATAAATAACTGCCTGTGTAAAGATAAACCTATTCAAAAGGCTTTCTTGACAGGGTTTCCAGCTCATAGTAATTGTTACCTCTAACACAAGTGTTAGATTCACTTTTACTAGCTATTCTTTCTATCAGATGTCCTTAGACTTGCTCATTATACTTAAAAGTATAAAATGATATAAAGTAAGTTGCATCAGTTACTATCTGATCAACTAAGTCATCAATTCAATGTGAAATTTCATACTTAGATTTCAAGAAGAAGTTTTAAGGAGTTTTAAATTCCCAAACTCAGTCCATCATAAATCTAATATGTAGCAACTAAAATAATCATTCTGCTGCTTCCATTTCACTTGAAACATCCTTTTGTGTTCACATGATCATACCTGAAATTGTTAGTCTAAAACCAAAAGAACAATGTACAAAGTACTTGTCTTTCATTAGAATAATCATAAGACCAACTGTATGAATAACACAATTTAAATTTGTACTAGCAGCACAAACTTTTGTAATAGCAGTAGTATTGTATAAAGCCAGCAACAGTAACAAAAATTTATTTACATAAACACATTAGATTGAAAATTCAAAGATTAAGCATTCCAATACTTGCTACCAAGTACTGAAACCTTGAAACATCAAAAGCTTTTGTTAGCAGATCTGCAAAATTATGTTCTGAAGCAATTTTAAGAACTTGAATTAACCTTTTCTCATTGCAGTCTCTTATAAAGTGATGTCTAATTTCAATGTGTTTTGTTTTAGAATGTTGCACTGGATTTTTAATAATACAAATTGTACTACTATTATCAATATGAATAACAGTGTTTAAGAAATTGTACCCATAATCAAGAAGTTGGTTTTGAAGCCATAGAACTTGACTAGAGCAACTTGCAGCAGCTATATATTCAGCTTCAGTTGTTGAATTTGCCACACTTGTTTGCTTCTTACACTGCCATGAGACAAGTCTACACCCAAGGAATTGACATCCTCCAGTTGTTGACTTTCTGTCCAAGCTAGCACCAGCATAATCACTATCCGAATATGCTACCAAGTCAAAAGGAGATTCCCTAGAATACCATATACCCAACCTTGGTTGACCTTTGAGATATCTAAAAATTCTCTTGACTGCAGTTAAATGAGAAACCTTTGGAGTAACTTGAAATCTTGCACAAACACAAACAGGGAACATGATATCAGGTCTAGATGATGTAAGGTACATCAAAGAGCCTATCATAGATCTGTAAGTGTGTACATCCACACTCTCTCCATCTTCATCTTTCAGAAGGTGCTTCTCAGAGTCCATTGGTGTGCTTGCTATTTTTGAATCAGCAAATTGAAATTTTCTAAGTATCTCTGCAACATATTTGTCTTGACTAATAAATATGCCTTCAGATGATTGCTTAACTTGCAAACCCAAAAAGAAAGTATGTTCCCCCATGGAACTCATCTGAAACTTATCTTTCATAAGCTTCTCAAATTCTAAACACATCTCCTTCCTAGTAGATCCAAAGATAATGTAATCCACATACACCTGCACTAACAGAAGATCCTTCTTGTGCTGTTTGATGAAAAGTGTATGATCAATCTTTCCTCTTTGAAATCCATTTTCTAATAAGTAGGAAGCTAGTGTTGCATACCAAGCTCTTGGTGCCTGATGAAGGCCATATAGAGCTTTCACTACTCTGTACACTTTATTTGGATGGTCAGGGTCAATGAAGCCTGGAGGTTGTGTAACATACACCTCTTCTTCAATTTTACCATATAAAAATGCACTCTTGACATCCATTTGGTAGACTGTGAAGCCTAAAAATGAAGCATAAGCTAAGAAAAACCTAATTGCCTAAATACTTGCTACTGGAGCATAAACCTCATCATAGTCTATCCCTTCTTCTTGTGTGTACCCTTGGGCTACTAATCTAGCCTTATTCTTAATCACTATTCCTTTTTCATCCCTTTTGTTCTTAAAAACCCATCTAGTGCCAATTACCTTTGCATTCCTAGGTAAATTAACTAGCACCCATACTTTCTGAATCTTGAACTGAAGAAGCTCTTCTTGCATAGCTTCTACCCAGCTTGAATCATCTAAGGCTTTAAGAATGTTCTTTGGTTCATCTTGTGAGAGAAAACATACAAACAAGCAAGAGTTTGAAAGCTCATGCTGCTTTGAAGCATAAAGGGCATCAAGAAGCCCTTGTTGGTCTGAAGTCATCAATTGTTGTCTTGTCTTCACAACTGACTGTACATCTCCAATCACATTATCTAGGGAGTAGACTTTGTGAATTCTTGTTTGTGGAGTAGAAGGAACTTGATAATTTGATGGAAGATTGTTGAAATCCACCTCATTATCTGAGAATTCTGCTTCTTTCGTTTCTGAAGGGCCAGCAGCAGAATCATTTGGAAGAACAGCAGAATCAATAAGCTTAGCAGGAGAATCACCAGCAGGAACAGATATACTACCAGCAGCAACAGAAATGCTACCAGCAGAAACATTTTGTTGTTCCTGAGTCTCATCTTCTTTTCTTTCATCTTCAACTCCTTCTTTAGCTTTACCATAAGAAGATTCATCAGTTGTTGAAGTTGATCCCACACTTGTACTTGACCATATTGGCATCCAAACATGATTTTGGTTTGTCTCCTTTTCTAACCTTGCCTCATCTGTTGCTTGTGAACCTGAAAATTCATTAGTTTCAACAACAACAGGCACATAATTCATTGATTTGGTTAGAGCTTCAAGATCAAATAGCCCTTTTGGTCATTGACCTTCTACATTGGATTTGTCTTCTAAAAACTCCACATGTAGATTTTCTTCTACAATCAGTGTTCTTGTGTTGTATACTTGATGCGTGCGTGCGAGTGCTCTAATTTATACCCACGGTATGTCGTTGTGGTTTTAGCAGTATTCAAGTTTTAAATTTATATTTAGCCGACTTATCAATAACACACACACTTTAACGAGCAGTGTACCCGGTCAGTATGTATATAATGGTAAGTAGAGTGTCGATCACTAAGAGTGGAACATATTATCTAGTTATTCTAATCAGTATTTTAATATCTTAAGTTAGCTATACAACCTAATTTAACGCAAGGGGGTTCAGCCTGAGAGACTGGCACGGTTTGGTTGCAATTAAATAATAAACTAACTAATAGGCACGAATTAGCGAATAGCATACACGTACACAGATAAATACTCGAGACAATAAGAAGACCTGTCCTGATAGTTAAGTAGCTTGTCACTTGTTTTATTGCTAGTTTTATATGAAGTGTATAGTTCGATGCAACGCACCGAGATTAAGTCCTTTCTCGTTGGTTCTAATCTTATCGGCGAGTAAACCCTTAATGATTACTTATGACTATCCCATTTATCTTTCTTCCTACTTTTCTACAGACGATAGAATGCATAGGCAATCTAATAAATAGGCGAGGAAGGGGCATGGCGACCCAAGCAATGCTCAGCTAGACACAGAGGTTATCAATGCACTAATAAAAGTCACCAAAGACATCAACATATAAACTTTAATTAATGGGAAAGCAATTTTAAGGGGAGTTGAAGTGAATGATAACATAACACAAGCCCATCAATCCTGATCAATTAAAGTGTACTAATACAATAAAACAAAACTACTTAATGAATTGAATACATGCAGGACCTTCTTACAGCTCTCGTATCTTCGTTCTAGGTGTGTCTTGTGCTGCTACTTCGACTGAATTCGGCCTAGGGCTTCTGTCCTTCGAATATCGTATGTCCAAAAGTCTGTACCAAAAGTCCGTACCAAAAGTCTGTTAAAGTCGTCTGACTTTGGGGTATTTATAGTTTCTGTCTGAGGTAAGATGCGGCGCATCTAATAAGTAGATGCGGCGCATTGACTTAACTTCGCGTGGTGTCCAAGATTAATATATTCAGGAATATTCGTACACCGCCAGAAGATGCGGCGTAACTCCATTTATAGATGCGGCGCATGTCCTCTTGTATCTTGGATCGTATCTTGTGAAATCTGGATAGTGATGCGCCGTATGTAATAAGCAAGATGCGGCGTATCTGGAGCAGAATAGTCTTGATCTTGTACATTTCAGTAGACTCTTAACTTCTTGCTTGTTTTGCTCCATAATTAGTCCAAAATCGCCAAGTTTCACCAAATGCTTGTTTTTACCTGAGAATTACAAAAGTAAACATTAACGTATCAATTCTCACAGATAATATAATAAAACAAGTCAAATAAATAGGATAAATGACGGTAATAAAATGTACTTATTTGAGTTCATCAAATATCCCCCCACTTGAACTTTACTTGTCCCCAAGTAAACCTTAGAATTAATCTTATGAAAATGTATCCTAAAAGATATTAGGATTTATTTTTATATTTAAGCATGTATTCGTTTTATCATAATCACACAACCAAACACTTAATGAATTAGGAATAAAATAAAATATTTCGATAAAAGCAAATCTAATCATTTAACTGTCCAGTCGTGACGAATATTCTATCATAAGCTTGGCAAGTATACACATCTCCCCCACTAAAGCCAAGGAATAACAAGTCTAAAGCGGTAAAAAGGGTTTGTAGGCTTAAAGGTTAATCATCCTTCTTAATCTCTATCGATCTCAAATTCCAGAAAAGGCGACAAAATCACAAATACATGATCGAATCCACGAACACGATACTTGCAATTGCTCAAATCCTTAACTCGAATAGGCTAAAGATAGGACCAAGTAATCTTCACCAATAATATTATATCAAAAAGGGCGACAAAATCATAAATACATAGCCGAATCCACGACTACGATACTTAAGATTGCTCAAATCCCTAATCTCAATAAATCAAAGGTTTGGATAAAGAATAATATAGGGTATGGATAATATTTGGGATACAAATTGGTGTAAAATGAAAAATAAACAAAACAGATAAATTAAAATCCTAAGTGTGGTTAATCACTATCTCAACCATCCCATGAATAAGACTCATATCATTGAATAACTCACGCTTTAACACTTGAAACACACGCTTTAGGTAGACACGAATTATACTCAACAAGATCTTAATCAAAGAATAACCTTTAGTTGGCGTTCCCATAACGTTCAACTCCCATTCAATCCATAGATATAATATACAACAAATAGTGGTGATATCGACCACTTAATACAAAACTTTACATAAGTTGGTTAAAACAAACTTCCAACTCTTCCTTTTTCTTTTTCTTTTCTATTTTTTTTCCTTTTTTTTTTTTTTTTTTTTTTTTTTTTTTTTTTTTTTTTTTTTTTTTTTTTTTTTTTTTTTTTTTTTTAAACATAAACAAAGATGTGTAAAATTTCACCACATCACTATAACGATAACTCTGGATAATTTTTCCATACTTTTCATAACTTCAGAAATAACGGTAATAGTGAAAGTAGTAAACACACGAAAAACAAGACTCAAAATATACAATATTTACTTTCACTCCAATTGCATTGTGCAATTTCCCGACCTAACCATAGATAATGAATTACGCACGCGAACACAGGTAATGTAAGGAAACACACTTTGCCTAAAGCAATTAACCAACCACGGATTTTAATCTACAGGGTAGGCTAAGGTGTAAGGGTGTAACGAAACATTTTAAACATTGGTGTAAGAAACGAAAGTAATGGCTCTGAGTGTTTTTCTAGGGGTATCTTACTCTAAAAATGAGAGTAACAAAAGGGTTTATACGGGGGTTAACTAACCAGTGTAGTTAGCTAATAACACATAACATATAATAGGCTATTTGGGTGTAATCCTAGAATTTTACCAATTTAGACAAGTCATTCCAATTATATAAAATAATACTTATTATGGTGGTCTCGAATAGTATACAAGCCAAGTTCTAAAGTTTACAAGTCAACGGCACACTCATAGATTTGTGAATTTTGAAAAATCACAATTTTTGAAAATAACGTCATGTGTGCAGTTATGCAACTTAGATCTTAAACAAAAATATGCTAAAATTTTTTAATTTTTATATATTAAGCACATTTTAAGCATATTTTGAAAAGTTTAGGACAAGTAAGTGTTAAGTGTTCTAATTCTCCAATCCCCCCACTTAAGTTAAACAACGTCCTCGTTGTTTCTATAAAAGATTAAAAACTGGAAAATAAAAGAATTAGAACAGAAAAACTCCCCTGAGATTTGCTCGGTATGATCCTCCATTTGTATAAGAGCAAAAATCATCTTTCTTGTGGATGAGAACGTTTAAGCTTCATGATCGATGTATCCACAGGAAATGCAGGAATCTATAATACCACCAAGACTTTAAACACACCTAAGTTAAGAAAGTTCAAACTTGCATAATACATTAGTAGTTAGGAAAAATAAAATATAAAAATTAAAACTGAAAATCATCAGGTCAGTCGATGCGCCGTATCTTATGGAAGAAGATACGCCGTATCGAGCCTGGAATAATTACGAATCAGAATAGAAGATGCGCCGCATCCTTAACCAGGGATGCGCCGCATTAAAATAAACTGATAAAAAGTTTTAAAGTCGAAAATAAAAAATGCAGAAAAATAAAGTAAGATATGACCAGTGCAGGAGATGCGTCGCATCTTGGGATTGAGATGCGCCGTATCCTCTGCGGGCCTGACTGACTCAATACAAAATCAGAAAATAAAATAAAAGATAAGCATGGGTTGCCTCCCACGAAGCGCTTGTTTTTGTTCGAGTCACGAGCCTGACTCCACCCTTATTTATTGTGTAATAGGGTGTTGTTCCCCCCACTTGGGATCAAGTGCGGGTGATAATAGCAATAAACACGAAAAGAGTGTAAATTTGCTAGTAAAGATGGAAGAAATAAATAAAGATCATACCTTGGCAATATACGTACATCTTTCCTATTCTTACCCGGTTTGGTTGATAAATTGGATGACTTGACCACTTCATCAGAAAGAGTAGTATGTTGAGGAAAAATGAGTCTCCTTTCTTCTTGGTTAGTCTCTTTGGTAGTAAGGCGTCCCTCGACTTCCGCAGAAGATGAGAAAGGGTCTTGGGCAAGTAAAAGTTCGAGTTCCTCTATATACTTCATAGGGTCGGAATCATCATCTTCATCAATCATAGCAATGTTTAAGAGCTCATCACCAAATTCTTCCTCGAGCTCTACCAAAAACGGGTTGATCACAGGTGCTTCAATAGGTAGTGTAATAAATTTGACCTCATCATTCTTATGTTTTGCAACCTGTTTAGGAAAACTAGCAAGATTATTAGTAACAGGATTAATAATATTAAATAAATTTGTACCACTTTGTGTTGTAAGTGACTCCAATTTATCTTGTGAATCTCCATCTTCAACTAGTGGTCTTGCAACTTCAGCGTCGTCCCGAATTTCATCCTTGAACAAGTCATCCCAGATTTCTTCAAAAACCCTCGTTGGGTCAAGATCTGGTTGAGGTATGTCATCATAAACTATGGCGTCAAATGGTTCGAAGTCAAAATTAGAATACTTTTCATCTTCATCCGTTGGATTGCCTAATGGTGGTAATACGATTGCAGAATATTCTTCATCGTAAGGTTCCGTATACACATCATCTTGTGCAATCTCCGGAGAAAAAGTATTATCAAGAACAATTGCCGGAATTGGTTTCACGGTATATGAATCTTCTTCATCATCATTTGACATACACCAAGTGTGTTGAAACGGCAATTTGTTTCTTTCTTTACTTGACTTTTCATGTCCTAAAATCAAGTATTCTTCCATAGTGATTTCTTTCGTCTCAATGACTTGCGCACCATATCTTGCTCTTCTCTAATCATACACCTGATTATTGCTCAAGGCTCTTTCCTCTATAAGCTTGACATATTCTTCCATTGTAATATCCGGATCGTCCATCTTCCTGAAATAAAACTTACTCGTGCAAAAGAAGAGTGAAACAATCAAAGTAAAATAAAAGCTTCTGATATCTGCTGTTGATGCGCCGTATCCTACAAATGGGATACGCCGTATCTTAATACGTTAAAATTTAATCAGATTTTATTCAGAAAATAGATACGCCGCTTAGAAGTTAGAATGCGCCGTATCAATTTTAATTATCAAAAATCGATATTTATTTAAAATCAAATGCGTCGTATTAACAAAAGTTAATGCGCCGTATTTTCGTTATGTTTCAAAATATAAGATTTTTGATTCAGAAGATACGCCGTATCGACAGAGATCGATGCGTCGTATCTGTTTAATAATTCGAAAACTGTTTTTAATTAAAATAATAGATACGCCGTATCTGCAAAAGCAGATGCGTCATATGGCGTTAACGTTTAGAAAAAATTTCTTATTAAAAACAGATACGCCGTATCTTGGGGAAAAAATGCGTCGTATCGAATTAATTAAACGCGTTGTATTTTATAAAAATTAAACGCAATACGCCGTATCTATGAAAATAGATGCGCCGTATCGTTTGAATAAACTCAGTACAAAGATAGCAGAACACAGAAAATACGAAAAATAAAAACAAATAAACACAAACGAAAACAAATACAAATAAAAGCAAACAAATAACACAGAAAACAGAAAATATGCAAATAATACAATGAATGCAAATTAACTAATATACAACACAGTTAGCGGTTAGATTAAAAATTAAAAAGAAAAACCTAATTAAAATACTAATCAAATTAACAGATAATAACAATTCACTCCCCGGCAACGGCGCCAAAAACTTGATGCGTGCGTGCGAGTGCTCTAATTTATACCCACGGTATGTCGTTGTGGTTTTAGCAGTATTCAAGTTTTAAATTTATATTTAGCCGACTTATCAATAACACACACACTTTAACGAGCAATGTACCCGGTCAGTATGTATATAATGGTAAGTAGAGTGTCGATCACTAAGAGTGGAACGTATTATCTAGTTATTCTAATTAGTATTTTAATATCTTAAGTTAGCTATACAACCTAATTTAACGCAAGGGGGTTCAGCCTGAGAGACTGGCACGATTTGGTTGCAATTAAATAATAAACTAACTAATATGCACGAATTAGCGAATAGCACACACGTACACAGATAAATACTCGAGACAATAAGAAGACCTGTCCTGATAGTTAAGTAGCTTGTCACTTGTTTTATTGCTAGTTTTATATGAAGTGTATAGTTCGATGCAACGCACCGAGATTAAGTCCTTTCTCGTTGGTTCTAATCTTATCAGCGAGTAAACCCTTAATGATTACTTATGACTATCCCATTTATCTTTCTTCCTACTTTTCTACAGACGATAGAATGCATAGGCGATCTAATAAATAGGCGAGGAAGGGGCATGGCGACCCAAGCAATGCTCAGCTAGACACAGAGGTTATCAATGCACTAATAAAAGTCACCAAAGACATCAACATATAAACTTTAATTAATGGGAAAGCAATTTTAAGGGGAGTTGAAGTGAATGATAACATAACACAAGCCCATCAATCCTGATCAATTAAAGTGTACTAATACAATAAAACAAAACTACTTAATGAATTGAATACATGTAGGACCTTCTTACAGCTCTCGTATCTTCGTTCTAGGTGTGTCTTGTGCTGCTACTTCGACTGAATTCGGCCTAGGGCTTCTGTCCTTCGAATATCGTACGTCCAAAAGTCTGTACCAAAAGTCCGTACCAAAAGTCTGTTAAAGTCGTCTGACTTTGGGGTATTTATAGTTTCTGTCTGAGGTAAGATGCGGCGCATCTAATAAGTAGATGCGGCGCATTGACTTAACTTCGCGTGGGGTCCAAGATTAATATATTCAGGAATATTCGTACACCGCCAGAAGATGCGGCGTAACTCCATTTATAGATGCGGCGCATGTCCTCTTATATCTTGGATCGTATCTTGTGAAATCTGGATAGTGATGCGCCGTATGTAATAAGCAAGATGCGGCGTATCTGGAGCAGAATAGTCTTGATCTTGTACATTTCAGTAGACTCTTAACTTCTTGCTTGTTTTGCTCCATAATTAGTCCAAAATCGCCAAGTTTCACCAAATGCTTGTTTTTACCTGAGAATTACAAAAGTAAACATTAACGTATCAATTCTCACAGATAATATAATAAAACAAGTCAAATAAATAGGATAAATGACGGTAATAAAATGTACTTATTTGAGTTCATCAATACTCTAAATGCTTTGCTATTAAGAGAATATCCAACAAAGAAACCTTCATCTGCCTTACCATCGAATTTCTCTAAATGGTCTAAGGTATTGAGAATTGTCACATGATATCCAAAAGGTCTAAGAAATCCTATTGCAGGAGTTCTTCCTCTAAAAAGTTCATATGATGTCTTATTGTGAGGCTGAATAACTAAAACTCTATTTTGGACATAGCAAGCAGTGTTGACTGCTTCAGCCCAAAAGGTTATAGGTAGCTTGGAATCAGCTAACATAGTTCTAGCAGCTTCAATTAGTGTTCTATTCTTTCTCTCAACAACACCATTCTGTTGTGGTGTTCTAGCAACACTAAATTCTCTCCTAATACCTTTTTCTTTGCAGAAATCATCCATAACTCTATTCTTAAACTCTGTCCCATTATCACATCTAATGACCTTCACTTTCTTGTCTACTTGGTTTTCTATCTGTGTAATGAATGTCTTAAGGATGCTTGTAGTCTCATCCTTAGTAGATAGAAAGAAAACCCATGTAAATCTAGTATAGTCATCAATTACAACAAGACAATATCTCTTATGCATTATACTACTTACTGAAACAGGTCCAAATAAGTCCATATGCAGCATAAAAAATGATTGATTGATAGAGTTAAAAATCTTGGGCTTACAAGTGGCTTTGTGTTGTTTGCCTTTTAGATAGGCAATGCATGTTTGATCATTTTCAAATCTTTTGTGAGGTAAACCTCTTACCAAACCATTCTTAACAATTTTATTTATGGTTTTGAAATTAATATGACCAAGCCTTCTATGCCATTTCATTGATTCATCCAATATGGCCTTTGCAACAAGACAAGTTAAATTCTTTTTAGGAACAATGTTCTTCATGTCTACACTGTACATATTGCCTTTTCTAGGAATTCTAAGAAGTACTTGACTTTCATCAGACATCTTAAAATCAGGAGAAAGTACAAGACATTCAGTCTCACAGAAAAGAACATTGTTCTTTTTGTCACACATTTGTGAGACACTAAAAAGATTATAATTTAGCTCTTTTACATAGAACACATCTTCAAAATCTAAATTTCCAGTTTTAATGGTACCTTTACCAGAAATTTTACCACCAACACCTCCTCCAAAGGTAACATAGCCTCCATCTATTGATTTAAAATCTGAGAGATAAGACTTGTTGCCGGTCATGTGCCTTGAACATCCACTATCTGAGTATCCTTGATCCTCTTCCTGATCATTTGAATGTTCCTGCACATAAATAAGAGTGTTAGTTTCTTTTGGGGACCTAAGCCATTACTGACTTGGATCTGCCTCTTGCATCAATGTAATTTAATCTTTTAAGGATAGTTGATGCAACATTGGATTTAAGAATCCAACATGCTGAGGCCTTAACAGCATTTGCCCTGTTTCCCTTAGCAGCAGAATGAACTGATCGCTTAGCAGCAGAATGAACTGCTAACTTTTCAGTTCTACCCTTTGGTTTCCAAACTTGTTTTTGAACCACTGCTTTTGTTTGAATGGGCCTTAAAACAGTCTTTGATGCATGTTTGAAAAATGTTTTTGCACCCTTATCTGTTGATTTTGGGTTAACAGTCATAGATGGTCGAGCAGCAGGAACAAATAGTCTAGCAGCAGGATCCATTTGTCTACCAGCAGGATCAATGTTTGAGATAGACTTGTTTTTGACTGTTCTGGGCTTTGTTCTATTAACACTAGAACTAGAGTGAAAGTGAGTTTGAGGAGTTTGCCTTTTGTAGTTCACTCTATTGTTTTCATACCCAGATACCCATTGGTTGCAGAAAGCTGCAAGATGGTCAAAACTACCACATGTGTAACAAGCTTTATTATAAAAAGCAAAGTCATCACCTAATTGGTTAGACTTGAGGTTGTTCCAATTCCTTTGGTTACCTCTGGGCTTGTTGGTGGTTCTATATTGTTCCCAATATCTAACTGGTTGCCTAACATGCTTAATGTTTGATTTAGGCCTATCAGTATTGTGTTTGACTATCTTAGGAACACTTGTTCCTACTTTCTTAACCAAGACAGGTTTAGACATAACCTGTTCTTCTTCATCACTATCAGTTGTACAGTCTTCAACAACTATAGCATCTAAGTTCTTGGCAAAGGACACATTGTCCTGATAAAGTAAAGTTTTATCTAAACTTTTACTTACTTTTTCTACCTTAAGGCTCTTGCTAGCCTTAGAACCATATTCCATGATTGGTTCTTGAAACTCAGGTAAACCTGGATTTCCTAGGTCAATCCCTGGGGGTTTTGGGATGCCTCTATAAGGAGGTGGGACACTCTTATATCCTACTCCTGACTTAGCTCTATTAATCACCTGACATTCTACTATGTTGTGCACACTTTTAGAAGCATGTTCTAGTGCCTCAGTAGTCAAGTGAATGTTTTCATTTTCCTTTTTGACCCTATCATAAGCTTCTCTCAAAAGCTTAATTTCAGCATCTCTAAAGAATATGTCCTGTCTTAGGAGAGCTTTGTCATCAGAAAAAGCAAATTCATTTTCCTTATAGTGTGTGATTTGTTTTTCTACCTTTTCTAATCCACACTTATAGTTTATAAAGTTTTGAAAGGTCTTGCTTAGCTCTATCATTTGATCATCATATTGTTTCATTAAAACCTGTAGAGCATTAAGAGCAGTGCAAGTATTTGAACAAGCTTTATGATTTTGTACCTCAGTAGCAGAAAAAGCCATAAGTGCCATCTGAGCAGGAGTTTCTTCTTCATCTGCCATGAAGCTCCAATCAAAACCTAAGCCATCTATAGCTACCATAGCTTTTGGCTCAATAACCTCCCCTGTTTTGGATTTGCTTCCAAAACCTCTATTCTTGCTATCTTGCTGCCTTGGTCTTCTGCACTCTCTTGAGAAATGACCCATCATGTGGCAGTTATAGCACTCTATCTTTAACTTATCAAAACCAGCAGCATCAGTGTTGCTGATTATGAGCTTCTTCCTCGTCTTGTGATAGAACTTCTTGGCTCTCATGCTAAGAAGAGAAATTTGCCATTTTAGATCCATTTCCTCCAGATCATCTTCATGGATCTCTTGGAGGTCTTCATAGGAGAGCATGGACCCATTATTCTGACTTGTAAGAAAGGCACAACAAGTCTTTTCATCCAAAATACTAATGGTACTACTTGATGAACTAGCAGCACCAACATCATCAAGAACTTTCACCTCTTCACTTGATTTTGAGGTACTAGGAGTTGACATAAATGCCTTGTTCCCAGTATTAGAACTAGTACCTCCATTCTTCTTCAAATCATGCTCCACAATCTTGAAGTTGCTATACAAGTCCATCAGTTCCATGGTGTCTAAGTCTGGCTTGTTCTTCCAGACAACAACATGCATAGCCCACTCTTCTGGTAAGCTTCTCAGAAATTTTGAGTTCAAATCTTCTTGAGGCATTTCAACCCCAAGAATAGCAAGTTGGCTTACAATATTCTGAAGCCTATTAAACATATGGTCAAGAGATTCATTGTATGTAGAGGAGAAGTTTTCAAACTGCTGCTTGAGCAGTGTCTTGTGGGTTTTCTTGGTGGCTTCATTTCCACCATACCTGGAAATAATAGCTTCAAATAATGACTTGGCATCTTTGAACTTGCTGAAGTTTAGCAGTTGATCATTGGGAATGGTCATCATCAGCATGCTTCTTGCCTTCAAGTCATTTTTCTTCTTTATTCTATCTTCTGCAGATGATGGCTTTGTCTGCAGAGTTGACACCACTTTACCGTCCACTGTTGATGTAGTGGTGGTAGGCTGGTAAGAGTTTCCATCTTCAATGATTTCCCAAAGTGCATAATCTTGCACTTGGAAATATTGCTCTATCCTCAGCCTCCACATCTCAAACTCATTCTGTTTGAGCATGGGAATCTTCGCAGCAACATTTTTCTGAATAGATTCAACATCCATTTCTTCAGCTTCTTCTTCTAAATCAATAATATCAGCCTGAGCTCTGATACCACTTGTTAGGATTGGACACACGGTTAAGGTGGTTAAACCTTTTGTTCTTTGTGTGTATGATATATTGAGTGAATATGATTAAGTATGCGGAATCTACTTAATCACACTTAGAAGGTGATTTGTGTTGTGGAAATGGAATGGTTGTGTTAGTTCTATGACAATGAACAATGAAAGATTAACACCAGACGATTCAATATTATTAATGATAATAATACGAGTGATCTTGAGATATCACTAGGGTTACAACCTTGAATCTTAAGTTTTTCTAACTTGTGATATTCTTGTGTTTGTTCTATGTCTTAACAGTTATGAACTTATCAACTTATTCACTTATATCTATTTTATTGCACACATAATATCGAGTCTAAGATCTTCTTTTATAGTCCAAGAAGATCTTTACAATATAGCTAAAGTCTAGTCGAACTACTTGCTAACTTATCTTGAGTGTGTCAGTACATAAGATACAACATGTATCTGTGTACACAACTTGTTAACTAAGCACATGGGGTAAGATATTATCTACCGTATATTGTTGACCAAAATACAAATAATATCTTTTCATACTTATCCACTTAGCAGCAGAATGTACATTAGCAGCAGCAATGTTTAACACTAGCAGCAGAATCCTTCAGCAGCAGAATGTTAAGCCTAACAGTAGAATCATTTATCGCTAGCAGCAGAATCAAATGTTCTAGCAGCAGGAACAAACATTATCGGCAGGAACCAAATGTACTAGCAGCAAAATCACACTTAACGATTTTCTTTGAATAGAATCCGATATTAAACTTCTTGAATATTTAATTCCCAACATTTAGTGTCTTAAAATGTATTGTCTTGCACAAACCTTCACTTAATTTCAAGTGTTAAAATGTGTAAACATATAGTATATGTGAGAGAGTGTTTGGTATAAGAAAATTTCAAACAATGATGTGATGACTTGTTGTGTTATTAGGATATTATGTTGGTATTATACTTTTATATGAACTAACATAACAATGCAGGATGATAACACTTTGATGTTATCAAGTTTCCGTGTTTAAGCCACTGTTTGGCTTAACATATATTTATGGTAAGTTATTATCATCAGATTAATCTATGTGTAAACGTGTGTTAGAATTCGTGTTTTTAGTTTTAGTCTATTACATATTAGTAGTTACATATGTTTGAGGACAATTTTCGGAATTTGAACAAGTAACGAAAAATTTGACATATGTTCTGTTTAGAATTAGAACCTCCATATGGCGGATATGGCGGATCCCAAATTTTGGATCCGCCAAAACTAACAACTAGTTTTTCAAATTTTAGTTTAAATCCTTTACTTAAGATCACACACTTGTATCACTAGAATTATGTTCACTGATGTTCACTCAAATTAGGATTAGGACATCTCACTTACACCAAATAGGATAATCATATCCAATCACAGTTTCAAATTTAATGAATATGCTCCAAAGTATCTTTTTAAGTGAACCACTGAGTATTTGTGTTCATTACACACACTCATTGCATCCTCCTGTCCTTTACTCATCCATTAGATTGATTTGTTAATTGACAACTTCACAATAAATCCAAACTCCTCATTTGCAAAGATATCACAGATCACAAGTCCAACTCATAACTATTGATATTATCTTGTATTCACAAATGTTGCCTCACTTGATTAACATGTCATCCTTCAAGACAATTTACATCGAGTCTCACACTCAGGTTATAGATGTAATTATCAAGTCTTGTCATCCTTTTCTCAAAGTAGGATTGACAACTTAAGTATTTCATCCAAAATATTCAAGTATATCTGACTTACGATTGTAGTCATTAAAAGTCATATTCGAAACAATCAACTCCCAAGTATTTTAACAACGTATGTTAAAACACTTATCCTATAATAACTAGAACATTTGTTCTTCATCACGTTACATTCAACCCCTAGGTTTCACAAACATAACTAAGCACTTCATCCACTAGTGAACCACAAGAATCAGTATCTATTCTTGTCATCTTCAACATCCATGTAACCTAAGTACTCTTGTACTTTCACCATCATCACATCGCATTCACCTCTGTGATCTATCTCAGGCCCTAAACCTCAAATCATATCACCCACTAGTGAACCATAAGAATTAGTATCCATCCTTGTTGTCTTCAACATCCAAGAAACCTAAGTACACCCATAGCACAATAAACCCCTACCATCATTTGAATCCATTGAGTGCATTGCTCACTTTGTCCAAACACTCGTATCAAATCAAGTATGCGTTAAACATATTCAACCATACTTTACCACCTATAGGATTAGAACCTTCACCATCAAATGAGCATGATGCTCACATTCAATGTTTATCATTGTCCACTAGGTTTAAGTAGTACAACTTTCACAAGTCATCAAAGTATTGGTAATACTTTGTAATCAAACCTCTGCATAAGTTTCATTAAACCTTAAATCAATATTTTAACAACATATGTTAAAATGTAAAGCCAACAAGTAACAATGACTCTTGGGGAGTATACATAAGAAACCCAAGTGAATTCTTCTTGTCATCCCCAAGTTTATTTAGAACAGGTCTATCCAATTCAAACACATTGAGTGTATATCTTCATTTAGGAAAACATGATGTTTCAGAAAACATTACGCCTAAAATATCATATGTTTAGTTTTCATATTGTTAAAAGGATAATATATATCCTATGCATCATTTTCTCTTTGCGACATGAATGGTTATGTTACAAGAGATTTCATTACACCTCATCGGCTAAATGATCTTAAAACAAACATCCACTAGTTCTATGAAATATCTTCCTCATTGAGCACGAGTTAAATCTTACTTGTTGAAAGATACCATACGTATCTATTTCCTTTCAAGTGTACATCAAACCTTGGTCAAATCTTGCGCATATCCACATCTCTGGAGCATACACAAGACCTATTTAGATTCTTGTTCCAAAAAACTTTCTTGAGAACATTCTTGGCATATCCCATTACCACACACAAATACATGTCTTGATCTTAGATGTTCAAATCACTTGCATAACTCATAATTAAACTCAACTCAAAGGATGTCACCCTTTAGATCATTCAACCTTAGATTCCAAACACAAAGACTAAAATCTGTTGACACATATTTGTCAAATTTACGTGTATAACATGACATCTTCATCACATTAGTTTTAATAGAAATAGTTGAGTCTCATTAAGCCAAGTAATTGGTAAACTATCATATTTTATATACTTTGATAGGCAAAAATAGGAATTCCTATCTTTCAGACATGAGAATGACTACTGGAGAATTTATTGCACTAGAAACTCAATTTAACCTAACGGTTTAATTGCTTCCAGCAGAGAAGTTGGGTATGTGGAATCACCCATAAAAATGGTCGTGTTCAGCCTGAATTGAGCACTAATAGTAATAGTCTCATATTCATTATCCAACTTGAAAAATCTTTATTCCTATACTTGCATAAAGTAAGTATTAAAAGATGATATTTTGTCTTAGGAATATTAATCAAACAAGTAGTTGATGTGATTTTTTTTTGTAAAATCACTTGCATTACATATACATGTGTTGATTACATGTTATTTGTTTAAAATGTTTAAGTGTCTTGACGTTATCATGATAATTACTTGATTGATAGTCACATGTGTAAACCTTCGAAATGTTTTGTCTGCATGCTTATATGCTTCATGTTAACTTGATTTGTATGATATGTTCATTCTTTCGTTATATGCTATTTCGCAAGATTAATGTATTACTTGTTAACTCACTATATGTCATTTTTAATACTTGGTGTTAGATAGCTCTTGTCTTTAGTTGACATTCATTGAGCTTTTTTGTAGAATAGTCTAAATGTTGCATACTTCTAAAATGTTAGAATTGGTTGCATGAATCTGTCATTTCATTACTTTTGTGACTATGTCACACTATTTGCTTGCCATGTATGCACCTATAATATGTCTAAGTGCTTTTGGGATGATAAACTTTTAAAAGTTTTTCTTTATCATTGTGTTAATTAATGAGTTAGTGTGCTTAAGTGTCTAAGCCTAACATCAAAACAATTTCACAATATAGTATCTCAAATAATGTCATGCTATGATTATTTGTCTTGATGCTATGTGGTAACTTTTAGTCTAGTAGTCAAATATGGTGTTTTGTTTAACACCTTTGTCTTATAGGTTGATAACAAATTATTTGTTATCTTACTTTGTTATGCTTATCTTGCGTAATTGTTGTCTGCTTATTGCTACTTAGATTAGTAATATGTTTATGGGATCCTTTCACTTGCTTATAGTGTTTAAATAGGATTAAGTTTTAAAGGTTTGAAATTTGTGTTTGGGTATCTTTCAATATACCTCTTTCCAAATCGCATTATTGCTTCCGCTTTCCTAACAACATCTCCATCATCTTTTAGTTATAACAATACACCTTCCATGAGGAAACCACATGCCTCGTCGTGCAATCATCTTGCATTGATAGAGAAGAGCTACATAACTTCGAGGATGAAGTACTTTGTATGCTAACCAACATCCGCAAAAACATTACTAAGCTCATCACTTTCATTAACTTGCTTCGTCATTCTTAACATCCCACATTATGATAGATGTCCACCGATTAAGGGGGAGAGAAATTCATTCACATAATTGTCTACTTGTATTAAAGAACACTCACACATACCGACACATAGGTTCACACCACTTAGTTAAATCAGTTCACAAAATCACAAAGTGTTTCAAACCTTATTAGCTCAACATCATAGTTTTGCACCAATATCTCGTCAAGTGAAAAACACATCATGTGTTTGACAAACCTCTTAAACGAAAAGCTTTAAGTCTCCTTAGACTTTGACTAGGATTAGTGAAACCGAATCCATAGTTATAAGTGAATAGACCTTAGTTTGAACCCTCGTTTGATCAAAAATGACAAAACATGACCAAATCAACTCTGGTTTCATGGTACCCTTTGATAAGACAGACGGAACCAAAAATTTGGTTCCGCCCAATCCGCGGGTACCTGGTTCAGTTTTAAACCATTCAAAACAGACAACCTTCTCACAACCAACGAGTCTAGGATTTACCTTCACATATTCATTGTCTAGAACAACTTCATTGTCTAGAACAACTTAATTGTCTAGAACACCTACATTGTCTAGAACACCATCATAGGATCTCATCCTTTTCATTCTTGATACATATCAAGCACGTCATTGTTAGTGCAACCGATATATCAAAACCACCAGTGTCAACACGTTGGTCCAACCAACACTCTCTCATCATATGATGACATTTTCATCCTCATATAGGTATCCAGTATTTCTAATAGTTGCATATGGAATTTTTATTCCTAAGTGATCATTGTCTTCACTTCCTCTTAATTCCATTCGAGCATTTATTATGGCACGATTCATCATCTTTGGTAAATGATAATATCATAACCTTAACCGTCTTCAATACTCTTATAGCATTTGCTATACATTAGAGTTTCTGAATTCATTGCATTGATTATAACCACCACCTTCCATCACCTCTTTCACTAATCATCAACCCCATGGATTAGCCAAAAATTTACTTGCATCAATCTTTAGTTATCAATTATCACTAGTAAACTAACACCAACACTAGGATCACTCATATCCTCCTCATAGGCATTGTTCTGTAGAATTTTATTATATTATATTCTTGTGATTGTAATTCTTATTAGAAGATTACACAATTTAAAACATGGTTTACTAGATAATCACAATTGGTATCACAATTGGTATGACATGATTTGCCAAATAATCATAGTTCTCTGACTTAAGTTGCTTGTGATTAGATTATTGATATGCTGCATCATATTTTTCTTTGAGATAAAATATATTGCGCTAACCATTTCATTGTAGGTTCATCAACATATACACTCGATCGTATATGGCATACTCATCTAAGGATGAAGTTTGCATCAATTATATGTCATCTTTTATTGTAGGTGCTTCTTAATGTCCTCAAACCAGGAGGAATATCTATCAAGCACTATTTTTGCATCGTCTATACACTTGGTCGTATATGACATATATGTCTTAAGACATAGTCTCTATTGTGCTAATTTTTGTTTTATAGGTTTATCTTGACGTCCTAAAGCAAGGGGGGGCCTTCGTCAAACTGATTCAACAATTTATCCCAAAGGAATTGCAACGGAAATATGCAAAACCCGAGTTCGTTGTCCCGATGAAGATTGAATGGAATTAGTGATTCGGGATCGTGATTCGTGAAGTGAATAGGGAATTAAAGTGAGTTATAATGATTTTTAAACTAAAATGATGAAACATAAACTAAAAACAGTAAATAAGGCAAGGGAAAATTCTATTCTAAGGCAAACGTAAGGGAAATCCTAAAAACGCGCGAATAAATCAAAAACTACGTACGAACGCAAAATAAAAAGTGAATTTGAAGCACTACTAATCCTACGGGTATGAAAACAATTCTCCTACATTCTATATGACAAAAGAAAATTATGGGAAAAAGAATTATATTTTTTTGACTTTTAAATAATTTTTTATAATTTAAAAACTATTTAAAAATAAATAATTGATTAAAAATACTAAACGAAAAAATAAAATTCTGAAATTTTTTTCTAAAATACTTTAAACTAAAGTGAAGCTAAGAAAAATACAAAAAGTGTCCCAGCTTATTTTAATAAGCTGGGAAAAAGCAAACAAGTTCGGATAAGCTAAAAAGGGAAAAAGGGTGAAAAAGGTTTATAAAATAAATGGTGTAAGGTTTAAATGAGAAAAGCAAAGGGTGCAGTGGTAAGGCTGTGGTGTTGTGAGTGAAGAGACTGGGGTTCGAATCCCAGGTCTGTCACTTTTTGATTTTTTTTTTTTAATTTTCTTTTTAAAACTCAACAAACATGTGATAATAAGCAATATGTAAAACTGAAATACTTTTTAAAACTCACAAATAAGCTCAGAAACAGCTTATTTTCCCATCAGTTTTGGAAAATGGGAACAAGACAAGCTGATCAGCTTAAGGGACTAGACAAGCTACTAATAAGCTAATGGGAACATGAAATAAGCTGAGGTATAATCAAGAACTAAAAACAAAATCACACTAAGCCATGAAAAGCAGAGATAAGCACAAAATAAGCACAATTAAGCCAAAAAAACAATCAAAGGGGTCTGCTGTTCTATCTAGGGTGCAGGGCAGAAATAGGGGTTTTCAACCCCTCAATAAGCTATTAAATAAAATTCCTAAAAATCTACAAAAATTGATAATGGAAGGATAAGCTAGGAAAGATCATTTGTGCAATAATTCAGCTTAAAACACCTAAACATGATGGAATTAAAAATCATTAAAAGGGACTAAAAAGGCGGAAAATGAAAAAAATATGCAGGCTGCAAATGGGCTGTTTTAAAGCAATCATATAACCCACAAGCTCTAAACTAACTTTAAACTACCAAGAACTAAAAGAAAAGCAGTCAAAAGCAACTCAAGGACAGAAAATAAGCAAATAAGCAGTAACATAAGCAGCTGACCATGTTTGACCAAGAACAAAAAAATTGAAATTTCATTAAATACCAAACTGAAATTACAACTAAAATTAAAACATTACACTACGAAAATAGTAATTAAGACAATAAAATTGGTCTAAACTTTTCTAAATACATGAAAAGTGGGACAAAGAAAAAAAAAGCTATATGTGAGAGACTGCTTTATATAGCAGAGGAGAGGGTTTCTTTTGTGCTTCTTGTGTGAGTGGAATCCTCTTTGTGCCTTTGTGCTTTCTCTGTGGCCCTTGGATTGACTTGGCCTCCAAAACTTCTCATTATAACCGTAGATGAATTTGGTGGTCCTATGGATCGCTGAGGTGGAGGGGTGGGGTGACAAGGTCATGTGGGTTCTTTGGCTGGTTGTGGTGAGGTGGAGAGGATGAAAACGATGGGGAAGGGATTAGCAGGAGGATTTGGCGGGATAAGATTGTTAAGAAGAAGGTGAGCAGTGGTAATTAGGGATTTTGACTTTGTTGACCTCGGTGTGTTATTAAAAGGGGATGGGTCGGGTCTAGGTGTTGGATTGGGCTATGTTGGGCTTGTGAGATTGAAAGGGTTAAATGGGTTATGGGTTATATTGGATTAGGATTGTGCGATAAAGGGTTTATGTTATTTTTGATCCGGTTGTCTATAGATGGTAGGATTTAGAATTTTAGTGAAAGGACCAAAGTTGTAATTGTTGAAACTTCAAGGACCAAAACTTCCATTTCTTCAAAGTTCAACTAGGGACCAATAGTGTCAATCTGAGATAATCCAAGGGCACTTTTGGATTTTTGAGCAATATCTCGAACCAAACTCGTGAATTTCTTCCCGGGTCCCTGCTTTTTAATCCTTTTCACAAATCCCGTGCTCGGTTTGTTTTTTTATCTCGATATTTGTCCATTTTTATAATATCCATCCCTCCACAATCATAAACACAAAAACACGAGATATTTGGCATAATTGGTTAGTTTTTGGTCTATTTGGGTCCGGTTTTGGTCAAATAAAGGTATGTGTTTAAGCACATACCACAAACATTTTTAGAATGCATCATATACACGCATTAGTGTATATCACATACTTATCCAAGGACAAATATTGTTTTATACTAACCTTTATTTTGTCGGATTCTTCATCCTTGGATCATATACGTCGGTACCCTAGCAACGGGGAGTATTGATCAAGGGGGAGCATATCATGTACTAATCCTTGTTTTGTAGCATTCATAATTCTTGCATCATATATGTTGGTACCCTAGCAACGGGGAGTATTGATTAAGAGGGAGCTACAGTCAAGGGGGAGCATGCTCGCATTCTTAAGAATTCTCATTCTTCGACACACTTTTGTGTTTCGACAAAAAGGAGGAGATAGGTCAACATAGTCCAACATAGCTTACCCACGTGTATCGTTGGCTATTTGCATTTCATTAGTCATGCATTTTTCATATATATTCTTTGTATGTTGCACACCACTAACCTTGATGTAGGTTAAGAGTCTAGTTTGATCCATGGATCCGCTAACAACCTAGGGGACGCAACAACCATAGGAGATTGGAGTAGTATATTTAACTTTACTAGGGATGATGCAAGCTCACCATTTCGGGGAGAAATGAAGTTAACTCCAAGGACACATCCTTTTTGCTTCGACAAAAGGGGGAGAAAGGTGTAAACGGAGAAAGTAATAGGCTAGAAGAGTTGAGAAAGGTGTAAACGGAGAAGGTAATGTTAAAGGTAGTACGGACACAAGTAACTTTTATACATTTTACTTTCTATCACGTTTACATATTTTGTCATCATCAAAAAGGGGGAGATTGTTAGTGCAAGCTGTCTCGTTTGTTTTGATTGATGACAAACATGTAACTTGATACATAACGTAAAATGTACAAGTTACTTGTAATCATATCTTGTCTCAACATACATTCAACACCTCTCGAGTCCTCGTATGATACAACACAGGTTCGTACATGTTTGTTATGTGGCATTATGATCAAACCCTTAACAAACCATTTAGAATGTTTAAAATACGGCTAGGTCATTAAGTATTTTAAAAAGACTAACCATTCTACTTAGAACCTCATTTCATATTTTGCATATACAAGTATTTTTACTTGTACATCATGTTTTCTAAGTTTAGTAGGATAAGTACACTTTAGGTGTCAAACTAACATGATACATCTTGGTAAACACATATTAGTTAAGCTAGTATATACATGCTACATGATCACTAGGATACATGTTACATACATATATACATTTACATGTTTATGTTTATTTCTTAAATTAGAAATATTTAACATGACATCATGGCATGCATCACTTACATATCTTGGAAGATTTGTAATATATTTTGTATAGATCTTCAAGCTACTAAGTTGACTTTGAAAGATCTTGACATGACTTGGCTTGATATGGAAAGATTCATGAAATCCTTAGCTGTCAAGCACTGGCGGATCCAAATTTAGGGATCCGCCAAATCCGCTAACTGTTGAAACAGTTTTCCTATAAATAGTAGCCCATTGTTTACCCATGGTTTGAAGCAACTAGAACACACATTCCCTTTACCCTTTGCATACACTTAGATCAGTAGCAAACCATGTAGATTCATACATTAATCACTCTTTACATAATGATCCTAATGTTACTAACTTTCATTATGTTGTAAGCATACACTGTTAATGATCCTGTGAAGCAAGCTCAAGATAATGAGTCATTATCCATAGCATAGTTCCTGATCCACCAAGAAGGTTAGAAGATCTTGAAGTCATTATCCACCATAGCATTCCAACAAATGAAGATTCAAGGACACTTGACATCCTCAATGATTGAAGACTTCTCATTCAAGAAGTTCATGTAGATTTCACATGCATACATGAAGATCCATCACAACAAGTTTAGGGAGCTTGTGATCTTCATCCATTGAAGGCTTCCTATCAATGGAAGTTCATTTAGAATAGTCATTCATATCCATGATACATTTATGTCATGGATCATCATTGATCATTGTAAACATCAACCTAGATTAGGTGGTTTATGTGTTTGTGCCATAAAACACAAGGTTTCTATGTTGGGCCATAAAACATAGTGGGAGTGGTTGAACCCTTGTAAAAGAACCAACGGGAGTGGTTGAACCCTTGTAAAAGAACCAACGGGAGTGGTTGTACCCTTGTAAAGAACTCGACATCTAGCTTAGTGTCGGAAAATATGTAAGCGACGTATGTAAGGTTTTCTCCGCCGAGAAGGGAGCTTGTTGATCTAGTGAAGTAACTCTCGAGTTGGGTACTCGGGGAGTGGAGTAGGGCGGAGAGGAGCTCCATGACCGAACCACTATAAATCATCGTGTTCGGTTTGCGCTTTCTTTTACTTATCTCTTTACTTTTATGTTTGCTTTATATGTTTGTTTGTGTTGTGATATTTGTTTGACAACTTGCTTAAGTATATGCTAGTCATAAACTACACGTAACATCTTTCATATTACAACAAGCTTAAATGGATATTTGATACAACAAGTTTTAAGATTTTAAAATGGTAATGTATTCACCCCCCCTCTACGTTTTCACAAAATCTTTATTAAAAAGACCTAGTCTAATACTCTTATTTTGATTATTAGTCTTTTATGACATGTACACTTGCGATTAAGTCTTTAGGGTGTGTTTGTTTCATGAGAATGGGAATCAGGAATGGGTTTCATTCTTTAAAAAGTTGTTTGTTTTGAAAGTTTGGATTTTAAAATTGGTAATTAAACCAATAAATTTGGGCATTGCTCATACCCACCATGATGGTTGGGTTTTCTCTCTCTTGAATAATACCCATACCTATACCCATACATACCTCTAAACAAAACTTCCCTTTAGTTTCTTCACAAAAGGTTAATAGTTCAAGTCTCGTTAGACGTGTAAATTTGGGTGTCTAAGGAAGGATTGTAAACGATCTCGGGATTAACCCGGTGAAGCCACGTACATGTGTGTAAAAAAGGCTCACTTCACTAGGTAACATGAACAAAGGAAAACCCCATACGTTTACCCGTTTAGTCTTTTACGATGAAGGTTGCTATGTTAGCGAAATATATAAACTGCAATGGCCTTTTAAAAACATAGGTGAATACAAACTTAGTTAAATGTTGAGCTTAAAGGGAAAAATAAAAGGCTTTTAAAGTCACAACTAGGGTTTTATATATCTTCATTCGCTTCTAAACCTAAGTTAACAGTTTCACACTGCACTTTTACTTCTCTATTTTCTTATTTCTGCTACTATGTTCTAAACACATAAAAACACAAGAAAACAAATTGAAATTCAACAAGTTAACGGCAAGATTAGTAGGTGTGTAATTTAATATGCAAGATAATTATTGGGTTCTGGTGGTCATCCTCACAGTTATCAGACATGCACAGCGGAAAATAAACACATAAAACTGTGCAGACCAAAACCCTAAGCACAGATCTACTAAACAGTGATATAACCTAAAATTAATACGTATAAATGGTGTTTAGAAGACTAACTTGTTAATCTTGCTGTATGTAAGCTTCTTTGACCTTACCAGCTGCACGGAACACCTTCTTGAACTCCCCGCTGCCTCACGAGCACGTTTAGAGTTTCTTGGAGACTATCACCTTTGGGGGTTTCGTCAGGTATCCTCCGATACCGCACATGTAAAACTAGGGCTACGAACCTATCACAAGTTAGGCGAGATACGAACTTGGGTAAAACCCTAATCAATTAGTAAAATCGACTAGGGAAATTCGACTTTTGAAAGTCGACTTTAGGTCGACTTTGATCGATCGACCAAAGGGTTTTCTAACCCTTTGGTTGGTGCTGCGATCGGTCGAACAAAGAGAGAGATTTTAAGGTGTATTGGAAGAGTTCTGAGAACCCTTTAAGGACCAATAGTATTTATAGCGCCTTAAGTAAGGTTCTAGAATAATTGTTGTACAAGTATTCGAGTTTGTTTAGGAAACAAATGCCCCCTTGAGGTTTTCGGTCGATCAAACCAAACAAACACCTTTTTGGTTTTGTTGTTTTGGATTTTATCATTAACTACCATCTAATATTTCTCCCGGTAAATATTAGACTTTCGGGTAATAACCGTTTAACTCTTAAATGAAAATATCGCCGTATATTCATTTTCTCTCTAACCTCATTTCATTTCGTAAACTTGTTTGTTATTCCGCTTGCATAGTTCTGTTTAGTGCGCACCGGTGTGACCCTTCGGCATTTCTGTGAAGGCAAGTGTGAAAGCCGTTGTGTTGTTTGCACACAAACCTTTTAATAATCGCACAAATCTAACCCTAATACAAGGGCAAGTGTGTAATTTAAAAGGAAAAGGAAAATCACGTTTTCCAGCAATTGATGTGTACCTGCTTTTGCAATACCACGTTTTGATTGATCACACAGGCTGATAATTGATTATTAACTTTTGTTTGCCTAATACTGGAAACTGTTTATTTGCATTTTCGAAATGCATTAATCAACTAATCAGTACGTAAACGTTCTCCCATAAACTCCCTAAGTTGATGATAATTTGTTTGTTACAAACTAAATATATAAGTTTCACTTAAAAAATAAAACTAAAAGAATGTTGCTTTTATACATTAAGTCACTGCTATGAATATTAATTTTGTTAATAAATCAATTAGGAGTGACCTAATGTTAAAACATTTGTGATTTTTATCACTAAAATGTGAGATGTATCAAGTTTAATTTTGTTATGTATAAACAATGTTTTAGTGACCACACCAACTTTTTGAAAAATGAGAGTTTTACTTAGTTTAATTACGTATGACAGTTGGTTCAATACACGTATATTAGTCAATTGAAAAGTCGAAAAGAATATTAGAAACAAAATTGTTGCTATTATTATATTTACTAAACAAAAAGGGCTAGTAATGTCTTGTAATCAAACTTGTATTGTTTTGGTGTTCTGAGGGTGGAAGGAGTCATAAACTCCAACCATCCAACCCTCTCAAAATTACTCAATCAAATTTCTTCACCTCATTTTAACCCTCCAACACTCCATTCAACCTTTTTTAATGGCGCTCATCATTCTCAACCCTCCCAAATAAAAGTTTCACAAACACCCCCTTTAACGGTCACAAGACCGTTGTCTTGTTCCAACTCGCAACGAGTTCCAAGCTCGCAAACCCAACCCGCACCTCCAGCTCGCAACAGCGGCGGCGGTATTCGTCTCCAACCCGCCAGCTCGCTTCCTAACCCGCACCTCCACTCCTTCCACCCTAACCACTTTTTTCTGCCAATGGTTTTATCGTTAATCTTTGGGATGTTTACTAGAAACATTGGGTTTGTAAAAGTTTGAAAAGAAACTACCAATAGAGTAAACTTCAAGGTTAGTTGATCTAAGGTTACACGCAATAAGCCATGAAGGATCGATCAATCTCTCAATCTATGTTGATCGTCCCTTTTGTGGACAATCGATCGATCGAGTGTGTTGGGCGATGCAGGTCGCTTGGACGACCTCGATCGTTATTTTTTTTTTTTTTTTTGTAGTTATTAAATATAAAAGTTATTTTTGTGGGGTATGTTTTTGTAGTGTATGTCGCCTTACTGTGGCAACCAATCGTCAGAAAGAAAAAGCTGACGTGACAGATAAAATGAGAGGGATTGACCCTCATTACTGTGTTTAGTCTAATGTATCTATGGCACTCCTAGTGAAATATTGATTAAGAAAAAAAGGTAAATTATTTTTAACCCCATTTCATTGAAAGAGGATTGGGTACAGTAATGCTAGGGTGGCGTCAAATCTAGGTGAACATTATTTTGCTTGAGTTAAACCGATGGTACTGCACCCTTTCCTTTGCGCCAAACGAAATGCCTAGAAATTGGCATGCGCCAAATGAAAGTTTTTTGTGTGTTTTTTTCTAATTGGTATTTGTGTTTTAATTGGATATGGTGGGTCTCAAAAGTGTAGTTTTAGTTTGAGTTATTACGAAGGGTGTTTTTTGGCGTGCAAGTGAAAGGGAAATGAAAAAGAGAAATAATGACGTGATGCTGAGGTGACAGTTCGATTTGAGTGACTACACCTCAAGCTCTAACATACATAGTATGTATGTATAGTTCAATATCTTAGTAAAACCAAAACATGTTTAATGTGAGACCGTAAATATTTTAAAATACAAATTAAAAATCACGTAAAAGTAACTTATACAGTGATTACTCTTTTGGAAAATAATAAAAAGAAAGTGAACAAAATAGTTGGTGAAGTGGAAGTGATTTGTGTCTTTTAAGTAGTGGTGGTGCATGCATGTACTCTGTTACACGTACTGTTATTACTTTTGCTCGTTAATTCGTTATAATATATGTGCTTTCTTTTTAGTAAGGAAATTTTACAGCTTTTTATACACTTTCTTAATACATTGAGTTATACACTCATGTATATTTAATGTACTATCAGTGTACCCGCGCGATGCGACGACGAGTATCCTGTGACTAAATTTTCTGGCAATGTGATGTTATTTGGCCATACTTTTTTTAACAACTAATTTACGAGTAACAATAACTTTAGTTAAGATAGCAGTGTAATTGCAAGTAGTTAAAAGGTTATGTGATTGTCAATGCGTTGTTGCGGTGACAAGTAGGTGGATATTGGTTGCATGATGATGTAGGAGCTCGTTGTGGTTGATATTAATGGGTAGTTACAAATAAGGTTGGGTGTAATGGTCACCTTACTTACCACTTTCACCTTAAAGTTATATCTGTTTTTCAGCACATCACATCAGGCATAGTGATGACCACCCAAACAAACATATAAAAATATCATGCATAATATATACAAACATACCTCACTATATACCCTACACACACTCAGAAACAAAATAAAAAGGTTTTCGTTAGGTGGTCGGCACTACATAACCAACCAAAATAAACATCTAACACGCTTTGTAGTGTTTGGCCGTAAGAAGGGATAGTGTGCGGTGGTGTACCAACGCAGATAGTGAGATATATTATGAAGTCTCGTTTAAAGAGTAAAGACATGTATTCAAATTTAAGAAAGAAGGAAGATAGTAGACTACCTTTCTATCTGTTCATTAATTTATAAATTTTTAAAAATCTAATAATGAGATAGTTTTGAGCAAGTACACGAAATTGAATTAAAGACCAACTTATTTTATATGAGTACGTATTTTTGTATTTCGTGTGAATTCAAGTTTGATCAAGAATAAGTTGACTTTTAGTGGCTAATTAATTGTTTCATGTTTCAAGCTTTAAAGTTGAGATTTTTTATTATTTTTATATTGTCAAGTACCCGCGCCTAACGGCGGTGTCTAGTTCCGAAAAATATTGACGGCGAATAATTAACAAAATGTATTTGTTGCGCTAGGGAATCTTGATTGGGATCAATCCAGATCTCAACAGTAAAAGATAACTCCGAAAAATAGTCACTCTGTCATTACGGTGCTCGAATGTAACCATAGTCCAGATAATATACCAAAATTTAGCCTAAGAAATTAATTTAACCAAACAACCCAAAGCCTTATACCACTTAAAAATATCAACCCACTTAAATCCTTGTATCAATTAAGCAAAACCCGGTCCAAATTAAATACGAAGACAAAGACAAAGACAAAGACGAAGAAAACCCATGTAGAAGAAGAAGAAGAGGCGGTCCCGTACCGACCTCGAGCTTTTTGGACCCAAGAAGAGGAGTATCTTTTGGCGAAGTGTTTCATTCAAATATCCGAGGATCCAAAAACGGGTGCGGATCAACAAAGGGATACGTTTTGGTACAAAGTACTCGACGCATACAACAAGGAAGCCAAGAGGCTCAACTTCGCTATTCGTTCCAAAAACATGTTGACGGGAAAGTGGACTCCAATGAATAAAGATGTCAAGAAGTGGAATACGATAGTGGATGAAACGGTTGTTATGAGTGGGGAGAATGATAGAGATTTTATGACCCGTTGTCATGTATTGTTTAAAAAAACAACGGGTTATGACTTTAGACACATGAGCGCTTGGGACTTTTTGAAAGACAAGCACAAGTGAAAAAATCCCGACTCGACTTTGGCAAGACGTAATCGTCTTCAGGTTAAACTCGACCGCTAGTTCCGGTTCAAACCCGACAATGTTTCAAGAAATGCTGCAACAACAATACGAGTTAGACCGCAAGGCAAAGATGGATGTTCTCGAACGAGAGTCACTCGCGAGAGTTACTTTATATGAATTTCAAAAGATTGTCGAGGAGATGCGAGTGCTACAAATGGATACAAGCAAGATGGATCCGATCGACGCGGCGGTCGTGAAAGCCCAAAAAGCACGAATCCGGGCAAAATATCCAACCAACGAGCACTAGTTTTTATTTCTATGTTTATGTACTAGGTTTTAATTTTTATGCAACATTTTCTTTTTTTTTTTTTTTTAATGAAGTTTATTTTAGTTATTATTGTGTATGTTTTATTTTTTTGTAAAAAAAAAAAAAAAAAAAGGACGACGACATCACATTTTCTGGTTCCAACGGTAACGGCCCGAATGTGGTGCCATTGGATTTCTGGTGCCATAGAGACTTTTTCTGACGTGGCAACACTTTTTGTCCATGGCACGAAAGCCACGGCACCACGGTACCTGTTTACCCTAATATTACTCACTCCGATGCGCGTGATGTGTCGTTGCGGTTTAGCAGTTTTAATGCCTACTCAAGTTTTAAATTTATATTTAGCCGACTTATCAATAACACACACACTTAACGAGCAGTGTACCCGGTCAGTATGAATATAATGGTAAGTAGAGTGTCGATCACTAAGAGTGGAACGTATTATCTCGTTATTCTAATCAGTATTTTAATATCCTAACGCAAGGGGGTTTCAGCCTGAGAGACTGGCACGATTTTGTTTGCAATTAAATAATAAACTAAACTAATAGGCACTAATCAGCAAGTAGCACACACGTACACAGATAAATACTCGAGACAATAAGAGGGCTGTCCTTATAATTAAGTAGTTTGTCACTTATTTTATTGATAGCTTTATATGAAGTGTATGTAGTTAATCCTTTCTCGTTGGTCCTAAGCTTATCGGCGAGTAAACCCTTAATGATGACTTATGTCTAAAAGTTATTCCTAAGTGATCAATTTAGTAATAACCGTGGGAGTGCAACCTTTCCGTTGCCACATTACACAAGCCACTAATAAACACAGAGGTGATCAATGCACTAATAAGTAGTAACCAAAGACATCAACATATAAACTTTAATCGATGGGAAAGCAATTTTAAGGGGAGTTGAAGTGAATGATAACATAACACAAGCCCATCAATCCTGATGAATTAAAGTTTGCTAACACAATAAAACAAAACTACTTAATGAATTAAACACATGCAGCACCTTCTTACAGCTCTTGTATCTTCGTTTGGTGTGTCTTGTGCTGCCTTCTTGACTGAATTCGTCCTAGGGTTTTTCTGCTTCGGTCTTCGAAACTCTGATAATGCACACGAAATTCGTCTGGCCTTGGGGTATTTATAGTTTCTGTCTGAGGGAAGATGCGGCGCATCTAGTAAGTAGATGCGGCGCATTGACTTAACTTCGCGTGGGGTCCAAGATTATAATATTCAGGAATATTCGTACACCGCCAGAAGATGCGGCGTAACTCCATGATTAGATGCGGCGCATGTCCTCTTGTATCTTGGATCGTATCTGGTGGAATCTTGATAGCGATGCGGCGCATGTCATGAGTGAGATGCGGCGTATCTGGAGCAGATTTAACTTGATCTTGTCCATTTCAGTAGACTCTTCACTTTACGCATGTTTTGCTCCATAATCAGTCCAAAATCGCCAAGTTTCACCAAATGCTTGTTTTTACCTGAGAATTACAAAAGTAAACGATTAAGTATCAATCCTCATACATAATATAGTAAAACAAGTCAAATTAATAGGATAAATGATAGTAATAAAATGTACTTATTTGAGCTCATCAATTACTCACTCCAATCGCAGCCACCCATCCTCTCACACAAACGAATTTATCAAAAGAATAATCGTTTCTTTCTTACTGCTTGATAACTGAGCATCAAAGTTGAAACCTTTATTTGATTCTATATTTAAGACCGAACCATAAGCAATCCAAATCCTTTGTTTCTGCTTCAAACTCATACCGCGACAGTTTTTCAACATCTTTAAAACCAAGGTCTCAGGTAAGGTGGTTTTTAGTCTTCAAGATCCTTAGAGGGTCTCAAGTAGGTTTCACTTTTGTTTTTCGTTTAAGTCTAACCGAAAAAAAGATGGAATGAAACATGATGTGTTTTGTCCTTTCTTTTAATTTTCGGATATTGAACTAAAGTAGCTATGCTTCTAAAAGATCTATGATGATATTTCAAATACTCTTTGACGGTTCTTTCTTTTCTTTCGATTTTGAATTAATACATATTTGATGTTGGTTGTGTTATCTTTTGTTTGATGTGTAGGAAGGGGATTTATATCTCTTAGGTTTGTGGTGTCACCTGTTACAAATTAATTAATTGGGGCTATTACAAGTTATTTATTTGTCAGTTGGGATTTTGAATTGTTGACTGTGCTTGTTGTAATTTGGTTCCTTTTCTTTGACTTTTTCTTTTTCGTTGTACACGACCGATGATGAATAAAACTGAGGTCAAACAAAACCTTTTAACCTAGGTCGTAACTTTGCTAGTTACGTGGGTTTGTAAGGTGGTTCGTAAGTTTGGGCTTGTTACGTAGGTTTGTAACATATGTTGAGAACCCAAGACCCATCTTAACTTTTTAAAGGATGCACGGTTGCCGCTTATGGAAGGATATGGATCGCCGGGTGCTGTCAAGGAGTTGTAGTGCTGACACATGCCGTCGGTTGGTATCTAGCATAAGAGTGTTTATTTTAAAAATAATTACCAATACATTCCAAATACACTATCACTTTACTAAAACATACCCAAAATTTTCTCTTTCACCAAAATGTCCAATGTGGTGCGCAAGAAGTGATTTGTCGTGCGCAAGAATTGATTTTTGGGCGCCAAACTATAAATGCATGACCACTTTTTGACTATCAACCCCAACCATGAAAAATCAACTTTATTAAATATTCTGGTGCGCAAATAATGGTTTTTGGGCACCAAAATATTGGTGGCACATTTTCATTGGTCTATAAATTAGTTCCGGTCCTTTAAAATGAAGAAGCATCTTTATTAAAAATTCTAGTGCCCAAGGAATGGTTTTTGGGCACCAAATTGTAGGTGGCACATTTTCATTGGTGTATAAATTAATTCCGGTGCTTTAAAATGAAGATTCAACTTGTTCAAAAGTTTTGGTGCGCAAAGAATGGTGCGTGGGCACCATAAATGGCCAAGAATGCTTATACAGTCCAAATACATCCCTTTATGAAAATACCATAGTAAATACGACCATTTATCAAAATCACACTTTATTTTAGGTTCTTGAGGGAAAGGGAGTGATGAAAATGAAATGGTCTTTTGCGTGTGTTTATTTGGAGGGTTTTTATATCCATTTTGTATTTATTAAATTGGAGGGCTGTTAAAATACATTTAATGGGCTGTTACAAGTTAATGGGTTCTTACTAGTTAATGGGGTGAGCAAACGGACCGGATGGACCGGACCGACCGACAAAACCGACCGGACCGGACCGGACCGGACCGACCACATTCGGTCCGGTCCTCGGTCTAAGCTTTTTGGCTAATTCGGTCCTCGGTCCGGTCAGTCCGGTCCGGTCCGGACCGACCAAAAAACCGAAAAAACTTGCCAAATCTTGCCTAATTGGATCGGACCGACCGAAGACCGACCGGACCGAGACCGGACCGACCACATTCGGTCCGGTCTCGGTCTATGGTTTTTCCGGTTCTCGGTCTTCGGTCCGGTCCGGTCTTGGCCGGTCCGGTCTTGGCCGGTCCGGTCTTGGCCGGTCCGGTCTGGTTTTTGGACCGTGATCACCCCTAATGGGTTCTTACAAGTTAATGGGCTGTTATAGTGCATTCAATTTTCAGGATGTAATGTAGCTTCTAATTTATGCATATTTATTGATTATTTAAGACATTTAATTTTATTTCTTCAACTTTAATTATGTGTATGATACAAGCTTTGTAGAACACTTCTTTTCATTATAAGTAATTTGTTGAATCTAGAATTTTAAGCCTTCTATTAATAGCGTGTCCCAAATGTTTTATATAGTAGTATAGATACATGCATGCTACATTATTAAGTGATAGAATCACATCCAAGGGAAATTGTGTTAGTAAGTTAGATCCCGGTTTATACCACTTCTTGATCATGCGCCACATTCGATTGCCATTCTCACAAAGTGAAGGAAAAGTGTTTTGTCACACACAATTTCTTTGGAGAAAGTTGAGAAGGAAATCTAGTTGATTTCTATTCTATAGTATAAGTCTCCAAATACAATTTTTTTTTTACCTACTTGGGTGTCGACATTGGATAGGATAGTGGGTAGAAATTTCATGTCCCATCGGCCATCATGGGAATATTACGAAAAAGACTAGTCAAATTTCACACTATATTTACCATAGTTTTCGTAAAAAAAATTGCTCATATTTTAATATTTAACAATCGTTTATGTTTTCTTATGAGAACCAACTTCAGTTAAACAAACTTGCCTTCTTTGAATTTGTATATCAAGAACTTTTTAATTGACAATAAATCATAATTTTATTTGTACCTGACGAGTGCCATGTTCTAAATAGTGTCTTTTGAATTTAACACTACATTTAATTGTACATTTGACTCTATCACGATTCACGAAGATAAGACAGACAAGACGCTACGGGCCTATAAGGGGGCTATATATGGGTTGGGTTCGAGTGTCACTTTGTAGCGTCTTCATTGCTCCCCACTTATTATTAGGTCAAAAGTTAATCTCATTGTGTACCTATATACATTATCATCATTTTTACTATATATAGTTGAAACAAATTACTTAAAAAGGTAAATATCGTTTTTGGACATCTCCGCTGACCGATCTTGTGGCCAAATGAGAGTGACAAATCGCAAAGGTCCTCACAACCATGAGTCTAAAAAAGACTTGGATTCGAATGTAAAACATCTGTTTCTTATCTTACCCGCACGAAATACTCACTCTTGGATGTTTAAACAATTTATAGAAACTAATTCATCTCCCTGCATTGTATACTTTAATTCTCTTATTAAAAGCTAACTATACTTTTTTTGTTGTTGCAAGGTGAATATTTTATATTGCTTTCTCAAAAATGATGTACATCATAAGAATATAACAAAGGATTTGGACATGCCCAAACCTTTTATACATCTGATCATACTATCTATCATATACTAACACAACAAGCAAACATCCTTCTTACATCCAATATCAGATAGAAAAACATCCTATGTCTGACACTTCTTATCAAATACAATGGAACAGAGCAAAAACAGAGCATCTGCATAACTCTTTCCATTTGTCAATCTGATCCAGAGCTTCTTATTCTATTCATTCACCTTTCAATTCACCTTATATTAGCACCTCCCATCTAGCTACATTTCCTTTAATCCTTTCGACCAAGCCACTCATCCTGCCACCACAGTAGTCAAGGTAGAAAAGGATAAAGGCATCACTAGGAACCCGTAACCCATCCATGGGGGGGCTCTACCAAAACAACCTACATTTCCCTCTCAATAAAAGGCTTCGGTTGCTTGAGAAACACACCCTCCATGATGACCATCCATTACCTCCTATGCCTATGTATTGAGTGGACCAAATAGGTTCATCTTACACTCCTCGCTATTCCACTCATCATACATAGGCCACCCAAGCCATTTACCCTTCATAAAGTGAGATCCTTCATTATGGTACATTCATACTAGATAGACCTCCTATTTTAGCAAAATATACCTTTTCAGTTCCCCCTAGGCCAACTGAACAAGATAAGAGGTAAAAATAGGTACAGTCTTACTAGTTAGAACTCCAAGGTACAAGGTATCTCCACTTTATAATGGCCTGCAAAGAACTAAATTTAACAGCAATTGAAAAATACTTGCTGTTAAACCTGTTTCCAAACACCCCTTAAGGCAGTGGAACCACATAGTGTTGTATACTGCTTCCATATTCCAAATAGTTTTCCATACATTCAAACATTCTATCATGCTAACTATACTTTTTCATCAAAAAGAAAGAAGCTAATTATACTTTTAAGATGAAAACAAAATAATAATTTTTGGAGGTTGAAAAAGTATCAATAGAAAATACATAGGAATTTCAGAAGAAAAGCAATTGAAACATATTACAGTCCACTACACTTTTGACACTTAAAGAAACAGTTTTCCATTTGTCAAATTGTTAAATGTTGGCAACTTTTTAGGTGATGGGAGCAATTCTACTTTACTAAGCTAATCAAACAGTAAATTATAGTCTAATTCTTCCATCCTAATTCTTCCGTCCTAAAATTATTGTATCCATTTCCACTTTTGAATGTACAAAAATAATAGTCATCTTCTTATGTCAACAAGTGACAAGGAAGTTTAGATGGTTGAGATGATATTTAATTGGTTGAAAAGGCTATGTTAGTGGTCCTATTTTTTTCAAACCGTGTGATTTTTATCTAGAGACAATAATTTTGAGACGGATGAAATATTAAATTGTAACACATGCTTATTTGTTAAGAATGTTTGTTCTGTTATAGTTACACCAAAATTGTTCTAGCTTCTTACTAGTTGACGACTAAAAAAGCCCTAGCAAAATTAGTAAAACAACAACTAAAGAGACATTTTTTTTAAACGACAATTTTTTCACAAAATATATCACCTATGTCAGACTATATCTCACAAATGTCTTGAGCGAGACTTTAACTCACACTTTTTAGATTGGAGGGTAACTCACGTACTACTAGATCAAAAGCTTTGGGTATTAACTATTAAGAAACATGTTTTTACAAAAATATATTGCACGAAAATTGCAGATTTAATGCCTAGAATGCAACTGGCCGGTAATACCTTTTACTTTAGATGGTCTAAACTCTAAAGTTAGTGAAAAAAGATCCACGCCAACATGTTAACATTGATATTTTAATATAAAGACATCAAATTGTCAGATCCTATTTATTATTTAAACGTTACTTAAAGTTTATTCATGCGGCTTAAACTTGTTCAAACTTGAGGTTACCAATGAAAAGGAAATTTAAACAAATGTAATGCTGCGTGTAATGATCGTATGACTCACAACTCTCATTTTAACGGTGTATCGGCTTTTTAGCGCATCACCTTATCCTCATATTATAAGAGAGGTGATATGCACATCACAACAAGTGATGTGCACACCACAAAATCACATTTATAATGCACATTATACAACACCACATATGCATGTTTGTAGTGTGCACATTATTTATTGTTGTGTGCACATCACCTCACATATTATAAGCGTAATGGTCATCAACTAATTAATCGTCAAACTCATTTTTAAAAAATTTAATAAATACTAAAATTAGACTTTCATTAAAATAAAAAACGTTACATTAATAATTAAAAGCATAACAAATAAAATAACAATTTATGTGCTTCACGTGAAATATGTTTCACCAAATCGGCACGAAAGTTTTGATGTGTTTTGAAGTATTTTGTTTGTCTTATCACTTGTAACGTTTGTTCGTGAGTTCGGACGATGTCATTCTCACGATTTATTTTTATGAATAAAAGTCAAGAGATAAAGTCTATTTTTATTATTTTAATTATTATTATCATATTATATAATATGATGCATGTGTATATCATTTTTTTTTTTATATACATAGACAAATGTCACGCGGGATTTTTATTATTATTATTATTATAGCATATTGTTTCTTTAGCACATCAAATGCTTGTTCCACATCTTTCCTCGCCGCTTCATGCGCAGATGCGCTTGCTTACAACGTATCCACTTTACGTCATTGGTATTTGGATGTGAAATCAAACTAACAAGTGTTGCCCATTCCGTATATATCACGTCGACAAGATACTCATTTGTAATTTATGACATAAGCCACAAATGGATTCTCTGATGCTTTTCCGTCTTTGAGATTATTGAATAAAGGAGATTGATGTATAACGTCGATGTCGTTTTTCACTCTAGAAATAACAAAGGAAGCTTGTTAACTCCATAAGTCGTGTGATGCGACAACTTACAGCAAAATGGCCACCATAAGCACGTCTACAATATTGACCGCGATGTGCATTCGGACAATTAGCCAACTCTCAATCCGTACAATCAAAGCTTCCTACATTCTCATAAACATGTGTTTTTCTTCGTGAAATCGATAATGTTTTTCCACATCGGTGTAAGTAGGTTGTCGCATATGCTCGTAGCCTTATATTTCTATAATAGAGTTATAAAAATATTGAAGATAAGTACGAAAAGTTTTCTCACACAAATATTCATTCAAGTCACCAAGATTCAATCCGTATGCCAATTGACGAATTGTCAATATGCAGTTCATTAATGAAGAAACCCCTATTTTCTTGTACAATTAATATTTTTATGGAAAAAAAAAATCACAATGATCAGTTACATCTTCAACTATATTTGTGAATAGTTTCCGACTCATTAGGAACCTCTTCCGAAATGCATCTTCGTCATACATTGGGTGTAGGGATAAGTTAGTGACCACTAAACGATCGTAAGCACAATAACGATATCTATCTACGACATTTCTTGTCAATTTTGAATTTCACTATTTTTATATTATTATTATTATTTTTTTTTAATACAACGCCACACTATTGATAAGCTCAAAGTTAATACCATTGACTTCTTCTTCGTCGGAAGAAGTAAATGAGGATGATTTGAAATTCATTTGGGGAATGAGAATTCAAAAATATTTATTATAGGATTGTTTGGATAATGAGATAATGATGATATTTAAATGTGTGAAAAAATTAATGTATGAGTGGATATTTATAATTAAATATATTAATAAAATTTTAAATTTAATTTTTTGTATTTAATAAAAACCCAACGGTTGAATTCTTGACCGTTAAACACGCTCGAATCCCTTATCTTTAGATGGTGAAGACCACTGAACCAACCCAAAATCTTGTCCTCCACGCGTGATGGTGCCTCCACCGTAATGGGAACTGTGCGCGGTTAGTAGCCACCATGGGTGGTATGACCTCCCATAACACCCAATCTTATTTCAAGCTAAAATGGCAAAATTATTAGATCAAATATGTTGATCCACTCTCGTTGTTTATGCCAATGTAGTGTCGTGTCCTAGATTTTGTGCATCCGCCCATGGATCTCGAACATGTTTTTGAATGTGCAACCCCAACCCATTTTGTGTTCATAATAGTTTGATGCGCGAGCCTTGTTTATCAGCCTAATATTCTAGATGAACCCGCGTTTTGAAGTTGTGTTAGATAATCTTGCCACTTACTATTGGGCATCAATATCAACAACCTACCTTGGCACATGTTATTTTAGGGTTTAACAATATGAGGTTTTATAAATTTTCTGTTTCAACTACGAAAGAAATATTAGATTTCGATAGAGTAAGTTATGTATGATCTCGATCCTGTGGTACGGACAAACCCTAAGATGACCTTAAGGCTTTATAAATATCACTATGTATATATTATCAAATATAAAGAGATACACTACTAACATAATCAAGTTCTATACAATGCAACACTATGGTTACTTTTTGAAAAAGGATCCTTGTATTTATACTACAAACGCAAGAATGAATGTCAAATAACTACTCGCAACCGGATAATTAAAGTTGAGAAAAACAGGTAAACTTGCATTTAGATCTACCGAAACAAGTAGATCGATATAATGTACAACACACAGTACAAATATTTTGTTTAAACAAAAACTTTATGTTTCACATGTGTAAAAGTTATGTATTTATGTGTATAGAAACACAAAGTAGGACAAAGAAAGGGCCCAGATAAGCGACTAGGTGTTTTTATGGGGACACTATTATTCAGCCTACTTTGGCTACTTGTGGATCACATGTTTTTATGGCCCAATTCGATTAAATTTACTTCTTTCTACAAGTTGTATGTCCCTTTTTTGTTAAAATTTAATGTTGATAAAGGGTCCTACTATACAAGTCACCTCTACAAACCTACTAACCCCCCTATACACTATGGAGTGAGTGGGCTTGTGGCAGAGATTTGTTTCACGCGCTAGCTTGGAATTTATTTTAGGAAGTGAAATTGACGTGCAATTTTATTTTATTTTATTATTATTTTTTTTTTGTCAATTCACTTGACATGCACATGCATGATACCAATTGCATCTATATCTTTTTTTCTTCGTTCCCATCTTTTTGGTCTTCACGTCAATATACATATACTTCTTTCGTCTCAAAATTATAATCCACATTTTTTTTTTGAATATTTCAAAATAATTATCTACTTTCAAAATAGTTATAAAAAATAAAGTAAGTTGTTAAAAAAAAGTTATAAAAGTTATAAAAAATAAAGTAAGTTGTTAAAAAAAAAGTTATAAAAGTTATAAAAATAAAGTAAGTTGTTAAAAAAAAAGTTGTAAAAGTTATAAAAAATAAAGTAAGTTGTTAAAAAAAAAGTTATAAAAGTTATAAAAAATAAAGTAAGTTGTTAAAAAAAAAGTTGAAAAAGTTATAAAAATAAAGTAAGTTGTAAAAAAAAAAGTTGTAAAAGTTATAAAAAATAAAGTAAGTTGTTAAAAAAAAATTGTTGTAAAAGTTATAAAAAATAAAGTAAGTTGTTAAAAAAAAGTTATAAAAATAAAGTAAGTTGTTAAAAAAAAAGTTGTAAAAGTTATAAAAAATAAAGTAAGTTGTTAAAAAAAAAGTTATAAAAAATAAAGTAAGTTGTTAAAAAAAAAGTTGAAAAAGTTATAAAAATAAAGTAAGTTGTAAAAAAAAAAGTTGTAAAAGTTATAAAAAATAAAGTAAGTTGTTAAAAAAAATTGTTGTAAAAGTTATAAAAAATAAAGTAAGTTGTTAAAAAAAATGTAAAAGTTATAAAAAAATAACGTAAGTTGTTAAAAAAAAGTTGTAAAAGTTAAAAAAAAATTATTAGAGTGCCTACAATTTAATGGAAAAAAAAAATAATTTCGAAATAAATAAAAAAATTATTTTTCTAAAAAAAATTAAAAAAAAATATTTTTCTAAAAAAAATTAATTTCGAAATAAAAAAAATTATTTTTCTAAAAAAAGTTAGTTGTTTAATGTATTAACGTTAACGTTTGTTTTTAAATAATCTTCACATGTAGTAGGTATTGTTGTTTTTAAATAATGTGTTAATGTTCTTGTATAATTGAATTGTTTTTGTAGTTGTTTAATGTGTTAACGTTAACGTGTTATTGTTGTTGTTTAATTAAATAGAAACACATTAGACGAATACTTTGTAGTTGTTTAATGTGTTAACGTTAACGTGCTATTGTTGTTGTTTAATTAAATAGACACACGTCAGACGAATACAGATTAGATAACATAAAAAACATAACAAATAAACACTAAAATAAACATTACACATAAAAAAATAAAACAAATACATACTTAAAAAAAAAAAAAAAAAAAAAAAAAAAAAAAGACAAAAGTACAAAAAAAAAATATATATATATATAAAGTACAAAAGTACAAAAAAAGTACAAAAGGTACCCTAGCCACACTAAGAGCACACGGAGTGGTATACGGGTTGGCAAAGGGTTGGGTTAACCCGCTGGGGAACACCGCCGCCGACCCAGCGGGTGGATTGCACGGGTTGGACATGCAGCTGCGGGTTAGAGTTAATTTCCTCAAATTTGACCGTTACTTACATTTAAAAAAAAAAAAAAACTTCCCTATTCAAAAAATAAAAAGAGGCAGCCTCTTCCCTTCCACACCAAAAGGCAGCCAAACATAACCAAAAAAAAAAAAAATCTGGCGAGCCATGGATGCGTGGAGAGGAAAACAAAAACCACAAAACGTGGCTAGTGGTTCACGAGGTCGCGGTGGAGGTCGGGGTCGAGGCGTTATTCGACATGAACAAGAACAATATCAACAACAACATCAACAATATCAACAACAATATCAACAATCAAGCTCACAATACTATGTTCCCGAACCACCAATTCGAAGGCAATCTTTTTCTCTACCGGTATCTCATCCTCCCCCAATGGATCCTCGACATTACGGTGTCCACCAAACGGCGGAGGTAGAATTTGAACATTTTGATCCATTCGCTTTCCGCAACCCACCACCCATTATCGACGAGGATGATGTTGAGCTCGTTCCAGAAACACAACAAGCTCCATTTGGTATGTTTTTATCGTATACATTCGTATATATATATATGATGCGCGTAACCTGTTTGATAAAATGCCTGACCGGATAAAATGCGTTAGAAACATGCGTTTGTAGTTTGTAGTTGTATTTGGATTGACTAGTTCGTGTATCATAATGTGTTCATATATCAACTTGTTTGTTTGTAGTTTGTAGTTACTGTAAAATGAAATATTGTTTGTGTTTGTAGTTGTATTTGTATTGAAATAATGTGTTCATATATCAACTTGTTTCTAGTTGTATTTGTATTTGGATTGAAATAACGTGTTCATATAACGTGTTTGTAGTTGTAGAAAATGCGGTTCAAGAAAACATGACGAAAAAGAAATTTGCAAACCAAGCCGATAGTTTTATGTAATGGATGATTTTTATGTTTTATTAAATGGTTTTATTATATAAATGTTTGATTAAATTAAATGAAAAAGAAAATAAAAAAATTTGGGAGGGTTGAAAAAATCATGAATGCTTAAGAAATGAGTTGAAAGGGTTGGTTGGGAGAGTTGAAGGAGTAAAATGAGATGGAGGGCTGTGATTGGAGGGATTTGGGAGGGTTGCCCATGTAGTGCTACATGACTCCCCCGCCTTAAGAGTGTTTGCTTTGTAAAAGTAAGGGGGCTTGAATAACATCCCGTTGATAAAATCAACGTACCATCTTTTTCACTTCACACGTAAAAAACATTGATTGACACCCTCCACCATCTGACTTAAAAATTACTGTAGATCCTAGTTCGAGCATCATAGCTACAATGATTTCGTTAATAATTTGTCTTGATTTATTTTGCTAGCAATATGGTAGAAAGTTAATCGCGTAAAGTTCAAACTCCAATAGTCCAATAGCCACCATTGTATCGCATGGTTGCGAACATGACATGTAAAGCAGAGATCATTAATTTAAGTAATGTTCTCGCGTTTCATCACGGGGTTGCCAACTCATACCACACACCATATCTTATATCACACTCTCAACTAATCCCTTTATGCCACACCATTTTTTTACTTTTTCATACCATACTCCCAAATTTTGTTGTCATCTCATACCACACTATATCCCACACCTCACTATAATTTTTCAATTTTTTTTAAAACTAAAATGCCATTAAAATTAAAAATTTTACATAAAATATTACTAAAAAAACCTTAAAAACTAACGTAAAAACATTAAAACTAACGTAAAAACATTAAAACTTAACTTAAAAACATTGAATCCTACAAACTACACGGCCAACCTTATTTGGCGCATATCTCGTGTTTCCTATTGATGACGAATTCATCAAAAGCCGAGTCCGGGATATTGTCGTGCGGCTCCATAACGAACTTCATGTCACGATTGTAGACCTCCCCGTCAATAAACTTGAAATATTCTTCGTCTTTTTTTTCTTTTGAACCTCCAATTGCGCCTTCAATAAACTTTTCTTTTCGGCCGTGTAAGTTGCCAAGGTATCACGCATCGAACTTCGGCTTGAATCTTCAACATATTTATAAATAAAAAAAAATAGCCGTTATGTACAAAACAACGGTCCATTTTTTCCCAACGTTCCAAATTTTCTCTTCTTTCTCGTGCGTGATCTCACCCCGTGTTTCCCATACTGTGTGGGATACCTTGGGGAAGGCGGCGGTGTTCCTGAACGGTATGGGCTTCATACTGTGTCCATAATGCGTACCTTGCCAACCCCCACAGTCATGATATTACATGATTAACGTGCATGTTCCATGTTGACCGTGAAATCGATATGTGAGTGCCGCTAGTAGGTTGGTTAGAATTTAGATTCTTTTAAGTTGATATTAACATGATCGGCAATGTTTTCTTACAAACAAGACTGTGGGGCTTATTGAAGGACCCAATTTTCTTTTTGATTGTGAGGGAACGCTACTGGTCATGTTAATATCAACTTGAGAGGATCTCAATCGGTTAGTTACCTTTTTTATTACTTTTATGAAATTCAAAATTTAAAAGTTCAAAACTTCACAAATACGTGACCCTTACCTTCTTGTCCCGCGTCATCCTGGGTCAATGGCTTGGTACACACATGCCTATCGACATGCGTATGATTTTATTTTTGTGTTTGGAATCACACTAATCAGGCGCATTTGCTTGGCAAGATGTGGAATAGAAATTGAGGGAAAATTATCTGGGATCATACATGAATCTTGAATCCTAGCAGGGAGAATCTTGGCATGAAAGGGACACAACAAAGAAAGTTATATAGCGTTAATGCGTAGAACTTTATATTGAAGGTCGACACTCTGTCATGCATGATTATGCTTTAACAACAAATTTATTAAATTTTCATATGTCTATCGTTATATAGTCGAAACAGGATTAAAACACTCATCAAAACAGTACAGTATATATATCGTAATATATAGTGAAACAATATTTTAGATCGATCGATCTTAATAACAATAAATTACAAATAATTTTCAATGCTTCAAACTCCATACTGTTCTTGCTCGTACTATATCAGAATTGTCATCTTGCATTCTGAGCAAATGTGTGCATTCCATATCTGTTGTGCATCTTGTATTTCTATCAGAAGTTGTACTATTGTTGTTTTCTTCATGTAACAACCTCTTTTTCACGCTTGTTAAAGAATCAAGCATATCGGATTGGCGACATTCTCTTCGGTATTCCAGGGTTATGCTTCCCATGTTGTACTTTTCTAATATTTCCAGTGGTACACTCTGCATATTCATTGTACATGCATGTTATCTATAAAATGTACATACATACATACATACATACATACATACATACATACATACATAAATACATACATACATACATAAATAAATACGTACTACATATATATACACATGCGGTAACCGTACGGAATTTTGAAATCGAATAGGGCAAATCAACGTAAGAAACTACCATTGGCCTAACGATGTGTGACATTGTAAGTGTTTCTCAAACAGTTGTGTGTTCATGTACCGGTTAGACAAATGTGTTTTTCCTTCAGGAGAATATAATACAGTTAGTTTGTATGTGTTTTTTCATCAACGAATAAAAATGATGAAATTTGTCGTATTTATTGCATAGAATTATATGCATTTTGTGTTTGTTAAGAAATGATAGATTTTTTACTCATAAGTGTGACAATTATTAGAATCTTTACAGTTAGCTGCATAAATAGGTTTATAATAAAATTAGGAGGTTAAATTTTTTGCTAACCTTGAAACCTATTCCATGCTTGATGTGAAAATGTTAAATATTTTGAACATATTTACAATTTAATGCATTTGAGTTATAAGTGATGTTTATAAAGCTTTTGAAAATTTATGTGTAGTGAAAATATATATGTTTATACAACCAAAAGTTTTAAGAATTAATGACAAGACCGGAGTAATGAATCAATTATAACCTTTTGTAAAAGTCTACCATAATATGTGCTCTAAAGTGATCAGATTTGAAACGCTTTATACTTAAAAGTGTGAAGTACATATTAGGTGTGGATTTGTCGTTACAAAATATATACATATAGAGTTAGATATTATGAGTGAGAGATACAGACCTCTAAAATCCAGCCAATGTACTTCACATTATTTATGTGTTGATTAGCATCCATGTCACTCCAACTTGGCTGGAAACCAAAAAAAAACATGTCTAATAAATATAATGAAACACAATGGTGTTCAAAATTTCATATTAGTAAACAGTTTTCACTAATTAACTTACCGCTATACCAGGTCGAATTCTTACAGCAGTTTCATCCGTTAGTTTTTTGATTTTTTCATGATCGGTGTTTTCAGTCGCGATTGCATCTCTATCAAGATAAAATGGTGTCACTTCGTTTCTAACTTCATCTGGAATCTTGGATAGTCTTCGTGTTTCTCTATTCATAATCACCCATGTACTATGCCCACATATATGCGTTAACAATATATATTGTAACAATTAATTATATACTAGAAAGTTAGATAAACAGACAAATGTATACTACCTAGTAGCTCTAGTGATAATTTTCTGTGAGACGTAATCGCGTATGATATAGTCTCTTCTCATCCCATTTTTACCAGCTGCATTCACCCATGTATCAATCTCGACTACATCTCCCCTGTTGATTTTTTTAAAACATTTTTGGTTAAATAAATGTGGATATTACGTTTTTATAACTTTCGGCTTGTTAAGAGATTAATTACCATGAGCTATATTTTTCAACTTGAACATGGATCCGTGTGACCACCCATATTAGTTTCCGAAGGCTCATTTCATGTGTCGCACCAAAACCGTTGCCAGCCAGGCCTGCGCTTGTTACATGATTGAGGGCCGTTTCCTGCAGCATTGCCATATTTTGAGCTAGAAATTAAAATGATTCAAAGGGGACCAAAAGAATAAATGATGTGTAAGAATTGAAGCTACAAACTATAGCAACGGATGTGGCAACTTTAGCGACTATATATGCATGGCATTGCTTTGATAAACTCTTTTCTCCTAACATATTAAAGATTGGAAATAGCATTTAGAAGAAATAAAATGAAAGAACTTTCGACCTACTTGTAAAAGATTCATCAAAGTTTCCATGGTAGCGGTTTTATCCGGGCCGATTTCATAAGATCTAATAGCAAAGGTTTGTCGATAGACATATCGTTTTTCCACAAACCTGCCTAGAAGAACCCCACGATCATTGGGCTCGTGATAGCTATACTCTTTACTACCTATCCCTCTTTTATCACCCAAATGCACCCCGTTAACCTTCTTCCCATTTACCGTTTCTACTCGTTTATCAAAACTCCCAACGTTAGCCTTCACTATAAATGTTTGGCCTAATATCTTTGCATTTCTTGAACCCGAAGCCAGCAAACTCGCCTTAAACATACATTTTTGAGAATATTGGTGTATAAACATAACCCTTTTGAGAATAATGACATTGTACAAGATTAAAGTTGTTTGAGGATGCCATTGATGTCATTGCTACTATTGGCATCACAAAGAATGTTTAAACATGAAAAAGAAATATAGGGTTTTGTCAGCTTAAAGTTAATGGTTTTGTCTTACCCATTTGGGTAGAAAATCGTTAGTGTCATGGTAGATACAACTAATTAGTTTTGAAAATAAGGTTTTGATTAAACATAAAATGAAAATTGCGAAAAATAATCACTATAAGTATGTGTGTGTGTGTTTTTAGGTGAGCCACCATTGTGAGTGGGGGAGAAAAATTGTTAACGATTTTTTAGTCAATGAGTTAAGCACAAAATTAGGACTTTTGTGTGGGTACCAATTAGTCTTTTGTTGTTTTGGGTAATGATTAGATTTATGATGTTTTCTTTATGTTAGAAATCTTTGTGGTCTATAGAGTGTGATCATGATATTTAAGGGTAGCAAACTTCGGATCTTGGTAAAAAAAAAAAAAAAAGATTCACCAAGGGTAATTTTGTGGCTTTGGAAATATCCGTGTGATCCACTTTTAAACCGTCAACTAAATATAACCATTATAAATCATTTAACATGTTTTAAATCGAAATTTTAAAAATTATAAACATGCGCGCTAACTATTATTAGATTTTTCTTTTTAAATTTATCTATATATATAATCTATAATTACTATAAAGAATTTAGAATGTTTTGAAATAGAAATCTTAAAACTTATTTTAATCTTTGACCCGTTTACTATTATTAGAAATTCTTTTTTTATAACTGAATATTCAATATAAGTAATAATTATTCGTTAAAACTATCAATTTGTAACTATATGTATCAATTTGAACATTAAAAGGAAAGTTAAAACAATGGTCATTTAGTTTATAATAATGATTATTCATTTCTAAACCACACATGTTTACAATGGTCATTTAGTTTTTAAACATCGAATTTGTGACTACATATTTATACAATTATCACTACAATTACTATAAACTGAAAATGACTAGACAATTTGCAATTTATAATCTCACGAGTGATTTATATGGTCATGTAAATTGTCTAAACATTAAACACGGTGTATTACTGAGTTACACGTAAATCATAAGACGCATTTGTGATTGATAATTTTAATTTTAAGTTTATATGAAGTTACATTTCATATATCTTTATTAACGAATTAAATAAATTTATTTTTTCATAATGAGTTGCACACTATAAGTTAAGTCTACTTATTCACTTTTACATGTTTTACTACAATCAACAACCAGCACCGCTTACAACTACTATTGACTTTTTGGGTATATTATTGCCAATTATTGTTGATTTCAATCTTTTCGTTGCCGTTGACGCAACATTGCGCGGGTATCATGCTAACTTGATTTAATTGGTATTAGGTCGCTAGTATTTTTAATAGTTAGTTAATATCTAGTATTCCTAAAGAAGGAAATAAAGGCTTCTATACATAAAACAAATAACAGTCTCATGGTTGGAATTTATCTTGTTCGGCCTAGGCCCAAACATGGTCTTGCTTTTCTTGGATTCAACATCTGATCATGGTCTTGGCCCAGTAAAGCCCAGTTTCTTGGTTACAACTTTTACAAATGTGTGAAACATTCCTTTCAAACAATGACATTCGTACCGATTCCAAATGTTTGGCTACAGATTTAGTGCTAAAATATGATACTAAGAGTAGAGATCAATATAGATATCATATTTGTCATAGATCCAAATAACCAATCTTAATCATCCATTTTTAATCTAAATTAATAAAACACATTTTTCATCTTTTTTTTTTAAAAACAATATATTTTGCAAACGGTAAACCTTCAAGCTACAAAAAATACATAATCGCGACGAGAATTAAATTATCTATCTATAAATATACATTTCTCTATATTCTCGACGATATATATCGATATATATATATATATATATATATATATATATATATTTTTTTTTTTTTCAAAATTTCCGTCCAGAAAAATCACATCTGATTTTCTTGGCGGAAATAAAAAAAAAAAAAAAAAAAAAAAAAAAAAAGTTCGTCGAAAGTATATAAAATTGCAATTCTCGTCGCGATGGTATAATTTTTTTCGCGTAACGATTAACGGTTTGCGAGATATTTAATTTTAAAAAAAAAAGGTGAAAGTTTATATTTTTTGTTTTGATCAAAAAAATAAGTGACCAAGATTTGTTCATTAGATCTATGACAAATATGAGATTTATATTGAACTTTTGCCATGATACTAATAGATCCAAAACCATTGTGGAAGGGTGATTATTATTTTTTTTATTATTATTATTATTATTTTTTAACCTTTACCAGATCGGAATATTGTAAACCAAACTTTGAACCACTAATTATTATTAATCACTATAATATAATACTAGTAGGGAAATTTGCATGTCTATGACTCAAGATGACACTTATTTCAACTAGTAGTGAAATTTGCATGTCTATGACTCAAGATGACACTTATTTCAACTTAACTTAGGTGTATTTGATAAAGCTCTATCGGAATAGAGGAATAGATTTTATACCAATTGAATGTGTTTGGTTAGTGTGTCCAGAAATAAAAAGGAAATATCAAACCTTAATATGAGCCATACATTAATCCCACTACCACACCCTCAAAGTCTATGTTAGCCTAGTAACCGGTTTTCAACATAGATCATTAGACTTGCATCTTATCAATTTTAAGGATCTTTGCTCTCAAATTTGTTATTGGTAGTTGGTATTGGTTACAAGGGAATTGAAAACCGGAAAAAAGCCCTTCGCAATCGAAGGTGAAAGTGGGAAAAAGGCGTTATTTACTCGTCCTTTAGCAGATATCTTGTTTGTATAAGTAAAGAGGATACAGCCATCGTTTGCCATATTTGCTGATGAAACAAGATAAAAGAACGAGAATACTTCCTGTTTTTTGTGCATATGGAATGTTTTCCTCGAATTTTATTGCGTCTTCCTGGTTGTTTTTTTCATTTGGAATTATTGATCTAAAGTTTCAAATTTTGGATTTTTGATTGGCCATAATATAAAATCCGGCCTTCTAACATTCATCCATTTTCTTGCCCCGTCAAACTGTTTAGGATAAATAAACTATTAGCATTTTAGCATGAATGAATTTGGGATAATTTTATGTTATCATAAACCGGTAAATGAACAAATATTTGATGATGGATATTTCTTTTCTTTTTTTTCTCCATTCCCAAAAACTAAACAAAACAACAATATTGAAGACGATACTTAAATTCTAGGGCTGAGCAAAACCGACTGACGACCGACAACCGACGCAAACCAACCCCGACCAACACAAACCGACATCTACTCGGGTCGGGATTCGGGCTGAGGTTTCCAGATTTTCCGGACTCGGCTCGAGTCGGGAGTCGGTTTTGCTCAAGCCCGACCAACAAAATACAAAGAACCCGACCAACACGACAACAAACAAACAAAACCGACACCTACCGACCTATAGTCGGGTCGGGAGTCGGGCTGGGTTTTAGAGCTTATCGGTTTCGGGATGTTTCGGTTTCGGGTTGAGACGGGTCGGTTCCGGCCCGATGCTCACCCCTATTAAATTCATACCTATTAGTTTTCCCTACTAAACCGATTTATATATCGATAGTCATTCATGACAACAAACCAAACGCATAATCAATTTTTGGACCATACTGTTAAAACTATAATTCTTTTTCTTCCGAATGGCAAGATTACCCCTAACGTAGTGTATTTTAATATATTATACATATATATATTTGTGGGGAGGTGCTCCCCCTAATGGTGGGATTAACAAAATGATTAAACCAACTTTTTGTGGCTGAAAGATCAGGAAACACTGTAGCGACAACTGTTCATCAAATAAAAAATACAAAAAAATACTTAATTGTGGTTTTCCCAATATGCTTAAACCAAATTCTGTAGCTGTAATATCGACAGTTTACTGTTGAAACTTGAAACCACTGTTCATTGGTTAATGCATCAATAAAAAATTCTTAATGACATTGGCATTACAACTGTGTGGCTGTAAGATCAGGAAATTCCTGTAGAAACCACTGTTCATCGTTTAAAAAAAAAAAAAAAGTCGCTAATTACAATTACAAAAAAACTGGGAACTGCTGTAGAAGTATGCCACAACAACACAACTGTAGCAGCATGTATCTTGGCACACATCTCTATTTTAGACTATCTATACCATACCTGCAATGGTAAAACCTTTGAGAAAGTTCCAGTATTAACATTGTGCTCTGATCATACAAAGTTACCATCAACAAGCAGCAAAAAAAAAAAAAAAAAAAAAAAAAAAAAAACCAACAACAACAAAATAGAAAGTTTGTTTTATACAGTGAGTAACCAAAGTCCACTTTACTTACATGTATTATACGCATCCTATTGCCTCTTACATATTCTATATTTCTTTTAAAAAACTGTTTTGATCATACAAAGTTGTTTTGCATCTCTTATTCCATACAGATAGTAACCAAGGTCTAAGCTTACAGAGTTGCAGATTGTACTTACAGGTATGTTTACAATATATAATTTGATGGTTGTTTTACATAAACCATGTAGATTTTTGGTTTATAGTGTTTCCATATATAGTTACTACTTATAGTATTATATGTACTCTATTGCCTCTCACATATTTTATATTTTTTTGAAAAACCTGTTTTTGGAATCTAAAGGATGTCTAAAAATACAAGACCTTTGAGGATAGATAGATTCAAACATTTTGAAAATTACATGTACAATTTAAATAGTAAGCACGTATTAAAGGTTATGACACAAAGTGTTGGGATGCACGTGAAGGACCGTCTACATTAAACACCGTACAAACAAGTTTTCAGTTTTTATAAGATGGTGGAAACTTACCCCAACAGTTACCTTTTAATCTGGATAAATATACGGAGAATGCTAGTCGAGGTTATGACACAAAGTGTTGGGATGCCTGTGAAGGACCGTCTACATTAAACACCGTACAAAGAAATTTTCAGTCTTTACAAGATGGTGGAAACTTACCCCAACAGTTACCCTTGAATCTGGAAAAATATATTGAGAATATTCCATTTAACAATTATTACTTTATTAAAAGAGGAAAAATAATCCAACTACTGTAACACAGTTTTGTCAACTAATTACCGCTATCTTTTTTTAATATACAATATGTTTAAATATAAATTGTTAATTGTAAACAAAATGAATTATGCTAAATGTAGATGCTATTGAAGGTTATGGCAACCGAGAAAATAATCAGTTTTATAACACCAAAACCTTGAGAAAACAAACACATAAGGGGGGCAAAAAAAATACAGCTACATATACATACACTAAACCGTACCTGGAATACCAAAATCCAACTAACAGTAGAAGAGAGCCTGAATCAATGAGGCAAAATACAACTGAACATTAGCAAAATTCTTTTGACACCTGATGCTGAACACCCACCAAACATGACCAAAAACATAGTGTATAAACAGTTTTTACACAGCATTGAATCATCAGAGGTTGACATTTCTACTATTTTATATTTCGAATACAGTACATTAAAAATGTTATATTATAGAAATTGGAGATTGTATTAACAAATTGACACTAATAACTGTGTTTTTTGTATATGAAGGATGACAGAAACTCCCATTAAGGACCTTTACCCAACAAGCAGAAACAAAATTATAGAAGCAAAAGTTTATCGATCATGGATTGCCAGAGACCCACCTGACATCACAGAAAAGGATTACCAGGCAATTTTGCTAGACAGAGAGGTGATTTTCCTTATATATGTATGTATGTATATATATATATATATATATATATATATATATATATATATATGAAAAATAATACTATATATCACAATAACTTACAAAAAAAATTTTAATCTCTACAGGGTAGTGCAATACAAGCTAATGTAGAACTTAGCGAGAAACAACAGTTTATGACCTACCTTATACCAGGTAGAGCATATCGAATCTCAGGATTCACATGCATTCCTACTAGCAACTGGCAACAGACACTGGAAAACAAAACATCACTTTTATTTACACGATTCACAAAATTTGATCCAATACCACCAACCGGATTCCCCCACCATTATTTCGACTTTGTAGCTTACAATCGATTGCCTTACAAAGTCATGAGCCCAGAAGACAAAACCCGAAAACAGTATCCAGTTCTAACAGGTACCACAACACACTTTCTACTTTTCCTTTTCCTATATCACTATTTACAAATGACATTTTATTTTTTTTTTTATTTTTTTTTTATTTTATTTTTTTTTTTTTTTTTTACAATTGCAGATTACATAGGTTGTTATATAAAATCAGGAGAAAAGGAAAAATGGGGAAATCCGAACAAAGACCAGATGCTGGTCCGCAGAATAGAAATTCAGAATCTCAAGTAAGTATACTAGGATAAATTTCATATACATTTATAAAATAAAATATACAATTGTTCACACCAATATATTTGATTCTAATATTTGTTTGAAACAGCCGCAAATCAATCGAACTAACACTATGGGATAACCTTGCTGAGAGTTTTCCAAAAGAACAAGTTGATGCACTAGAAAAACCAGTAATTATAGCTGTTAGTTCTTGCCGAGTTTCAAGATTCAAAAACAGTTTTCAACTAGCATCAACACCCGCGAATTACTACTATATAAACCCATCAATTCCAGAATTAGAACAATACAAAGCAGAGTAAGCACTGCATCCTAACCTTTATTGCAATTTTTTTTACTAAGATACTTATTAATTATATAATAAATGTAAAACAGGTACAAAGCAGCGTTCGACCTAAATCCACCACTGCAAATTGTTAGAAAACCATTCCGTGACAAAGAACAAGAAAAGACAAGGAACAGAATACCCTTGGCTACACTCTTAGAGCAAAATCCAACAACTTATGCAGTAAGTTATAGTCAATTGTTAAGTACACGTTACAATTAAAAAAATATAAAAAAAATAATGAATTATATTTTCTTGAAAAAACCAACAGGGTATACGGTTTACTTGCGAAGGGACTATCACCGGCATTAATACAGCACGCGAATGGTACTACCCATCATGTACACTATGCACAAACAAGGCTGATAGTAGCAACGGTATGTTTGAATGCCGAATCCACGGCCCATTGGTATCACCAAATTACAGGTAACAATATATATCACAGCATTACTACACAATATACATCCATTTTACACTATTACCATATATATGCAGATACAATTTTAAAGCATATGTGACAGACACAACAGCAACAGTTATGATTACATTTTTCTCACCAAAAGCAGACGACATTGTTGGGATTAACTGCAATGCATTAATCAACTCACTAAAAGATCCTGACCCTAGACAATATCCAGAAAAAATACTATCAATTATCGGAAAAAGACACACCTTCCAATTTCACTACAACACATCTTCAAAACAAGCCCCAGTTGATTTCATATTCAATGAAATACTAGACAAGACAGACACACCAACACAGATTGAAAACATCCCATCAGGTAAAAAAAATTACAGTTCTACCTATAAGCTAAATATAATTAATAAACTACCCATGATTTGTAAAATATCATCTATTTTTTTCACACAACAGGATCAGCTATAACAGAAGACGCATATCAAATTACTGAAATGGAGATACCTCAACAACAACAACTGCATTTCGCAATTGAGTATACTCCAACATCTACACCAGCCACCATAATAGAAACAACAGCAGCATCTACAACACAAGAACAAAACACCCCAGGTAAACAAATCTTCATTTTAAAAAATTACTACAAAAAAAATTACTTTTAATCTAAAACAATTAGTTCAATTATTTCACACATACAGAAAGAACAAAAACACCAGAAGTAACTACACATTTGTAGAGCAGCTCAACTCGAGGAAAACAGCCAGTTGCAGAAATTTCAGGTTACACAGTTTATTAAACATACATGTATATTCTAAATCCAAATAGAAATACACGTTCACTAACTTTCTAATTGTTTATTAAACGTTATTGTAAATACGCATCTCTTTTGTAACCTGCTTATGTTAAACCAAAGCATTAATTATATGTATATAACTACTTTTTCTCGTGCCATAATTAAAATGCACAACCCCTTTTGCATAAATACACAGAAAGTGATCAATTTTATTCATAATCTTAATATATTACAATGATCACCACCATCAGAATATAAAACATAAGACAACACCTACAGAAACTTCTACCAATAACATCATACCATTAAAAACAACACAAAACCTACATAGACTTCTATCACCAAACACAACAACAATGCCAAGGACATGATAACAACCTAATCATGAACCTCCATCACCATAACATAGCGTCATAATCTTTTACCTCATTAGACCCACAAATATCTTTTAGCAAATCAAAGTTTGGAGTAGAAACCATTTTTTTTTGCAATTTTTTAAGTGAATTTGTTCGATGGAAATGAAGATTATGGACATATGTCCATTGCTTAAATACCCAAAACATACTACTATAAATAGTAATAACAACTTAACTAAAACAATAATTAGTTAACTCCATCATACACCCCAACCACACATTTTTGATACCAAAAGAGCAGACCTGACGCGTAATTACTATATAACATAGCATTGACTAACCACATTGCCAGGCCACAATCTCTTTCAAATATACGAAAATCCAAACATACAGACAATTTTCAAATAAACATATACATTTTAACAAATAAACCACATAAAACTTGCAAACACAAAAAAACATTAGTATCTTACATTTGTCGGCAACACACACAGTAGAAGCACAATTCCTTTAAATCAGCCAACGATATTCTCTAAACTTCTTTCCATAAAGGAAAAAGAAAAAAAAATGTTTCCAAAAGAAGCTGCCATTCCATCAAGAAATGCAAACGCTGCTTTTACACAAATGAAAGAACCAACACAGTGTTTACAAAACCCTATATTTTCTATCCACATTACCCTAATTTAATAAATGGGCCAAAAGCCCAACCTACATAAAGAGGAAAAAGCCTAACCTACATAAATAAGAAAAAGCCCTAAAATAAAATGAAACCCATTATTAAAAATATACTAACATTTTTTGTTAAAAAAAAAACTAATTATAAAAAAAATTACATATACAAAACAGCTATTTCGAAAACACTCCCGTCGCAACACGCGGGTTACCCTGCTCGTTTTCAATATATGATACATGACTAACAAAAAACGCAACTACCCTATAACCTCTACAGTGTACACACAAAATAACATTACCAAAACTATACGTTTTCCAGACCAACAACTGTCGATGCACATAAAGATAATCTACAAGACATCACGATACAGTACGAAAGGTTACCAAACCATGTGACGTCACCGCAAAGCCCCTGCGAAGTATTTCTTCACTTATAAACATGGGAATTTTTTCCCCTAAACCTCAAAACATGGTGTTACATTTCAAGCCATAATCTCTTCCAATTACTTTTAAATTATTATAAAAAAGTAAAGTTTCATTTTTGCATCTCTTATGACCAAGTCAATCAATTACAAGGTAAGTCTTGCTCACTACAATAGGTTACAAGGGAAGTCTTGATCACTACATGTGGTCTTAAAGGCATAATACTTCCTTGACAACGTCAGGAGAGTAACGAGTTGTTGGTCGTTATTGACTGTCTAAACTTCATATTTTGTATTGTTCATTTTCATGCTTCGTTTCAAGCGTGGATCTATCTTCTTCCACCTAAATTGTTTCACTTGTTGAATATTTAAAAGAAGATCCATCCAATAAGCTTGAAGGATCATTTAAAGAAACAAGATGCAAGTGAAGATCTATGGAAGAAATGAATCGAAGCATTTTAATAGAATTTTAGAAATTTCAATGTGGAAGATTGTAACAGTTAATTGGTAATACAACTGATGTTTTGTAATAGATGGACAATCTAAGATTAAGTATCATAATTCATATTATGTTTTTTTTTCATGATAGTCCCGATGGATGCCACAAACAAAGCAACGATTTCCGTGTTTGGAAGTGGTTGATTGGTGGATTTTTGACGTTTAATTGAGGGAGGGAGGGGGGGGGGGGGGGGGGTGAGAATCATTTGATAATTTTTTTTTTTTTTTTTTTGGGTAAAGGGTTCAAAACATGGTAAATCTTATTACACCAAAAAACATTTAATTACATAGGATGTGAGTGCATCCTACATCTCAGCCTGTGACATAGACGGGAAACAAACAAACGAATTGTGCTTAAAACCGAACCCGTCATAAGAATGACAAACCAAACTTATGAAAAATTACTCAATAAAACAACTATAGTCTAGTATGACCACGAACCCTTATATCATAAGCATCGCAGAAAGCTAACTACTCTTCAGTCAAATCTTCACAGTCATCATCATCATATGGGTTATCATCATAATCATCTTTCTAACGCTCGTACAGGCTCTTCCTCTTGATTCCACCTCCGCTCTTGGATGCCATGAAACCAACAGTTTCGTCAAACACCTCATCCACTTCACTCTCACTATCCTCATAAACCATATCACTAACCTTGTTCATCCAATATTCAAACCAGCCTCATTAGAGAGGGTAGGAGTTTGGTTGCTCATTTGACAATTGTACCTCATTCACAAGTGTAACATCATTAGGTGTGCTCGTCAAGGTCTGAATAGGCTCCGCATGAACCTTCTGCCCTTCGTCCACAACAGTTTCAGCCCTCATGGAATTACCCCCATTTGCAGCTAACACGTCATCATTTTCATCTGACCTAAGTGCATCAAAAGGGTTCAAACAACTTGCCTTTTGTCTAGGTGTTTTAGTATTATTCTTCGTACCGCTTGTAGTAGCATCATTTCTTAGAAACAGGTTTATATACCTGTTTAGTCGAATTAAACTGAATTTAGAACCCATATTAAACCCACCATCCGTTTCTTTCCACCAATTCCAGTATTAATTCAATTCATCTTCGTACTACCAGATTGCACCTCCCATGATTCATAGGCTTAGTAGGAACCATTTTAGGGCAATGTTCAGAATTATGTCCAAAAATCCTGCAATTGGCACATCCTAGAGGAGTCCATTCATATCCAATAGTAATTATTTCGTACATGTATCCTTGATCATCCAAATTCGGGATAACAATAACCATTGAGTCCTTCAAATGGTTTTCAGCACTTACTTCAATCATAGTTCGTGCACAGCTATTTCATCCCCAATGATTCATTGCACATCGTACTAGTAAATGAATCAAGCATTAATGGTTTAACAATCTTCGTAGCTATAGCAATAAGTCCATCAGTAGTAAATGCCGCTATTGGAACATCATGAAGTTAACAGCTATTTGAATAATTGCACTAGTGTCATAGTACAAATCAACAAGAAACAAACCCTCAACTCCTAAATCTTTAAGAACATTTGAAATCCAAATGATCTCACAAGTTGTAGATGACATACATTTGTATTCAGCTTTAGCTGAAGATCTAGAAATTGTTGCTTGTTTCTTTGTTTTCCAAAAAACCACATTATTGCCCATATAAATACAAAATCCAGAAATAGACTTCCTAGAAATTGGACATTTAGCTCAGTCTGCATCAGAAAATGCACACAAACTGAGCTTGTTTCCTTTGGAAAATTGAATTCCAGTTTCTGGTGCTTGTTTAAGTATCTTAACACCATTATAGCAGTAGTAATATATGACTAAAGTGGGGAATGCATATGTTGACTAAGACAATGAATTGCGTATGCAATGTCAAGTTTAATAACAGAAAGATAAATCAATTTTCCTACCATTTTTTGATACTTAGTCATGTTAGATAAAAGTTTATCAGTTTCAGTTTCTTTATGACTAAAAGCAACATTCTACTGCAGAGGTGTAACAGCAGGCTTACAAGCAAATAAACCATATTCACACAACATCTCCAAACAATATTTCCTTTAAGATAAGCAAACACCATTTTTGTTTTCCAAAATTTCAATACCCAGAAAATATTTTAAAAAACCATGATCTTTAATCCTAAACTTGGAACTAAAAATTGTTTAAAATTTTTAATTTTATTTATATCATTACAAGTGATGACATTGTCATCAATATATTCCAAAAGAGCACTAAAAAAAATCCTTTCTTACTATTAACATACAAAGAATAATCATTTTTACTTTGAACAAAACTATTTTCAAGCAAAAGAGTGGTAAGTTTTCTATTCCACTGCCTTGGAGCTTGTTTTAACCCATACAAAGACGTAACCAACCTACAAACCTTTGTTTCATACTTATCATAATAACGAGGTTGTAAAGTTATATAAACTTTCTCATGTAAATCACCATACAAAAATGCATAATTCACATATAGTTGTACAAAGGCCAATTATTGGAAACAGCTAAACAAATCAAAAACCTAACTGTAACTGTTAGCCTTTAAAGTTTTGTCATAGTTGTAAATTGCATTTGTATCACTTAGTATTCTATTCTATCTCACATCGCCCCATGAGGTAAACATTGTAAAGGCTCTTGTGCTATAAAAGAGGCCTCATACCTCATGAAAGGGTTGGATGTCTCATTTGTATCATTAAGGTGTGTGTGGTTTTCTCCTTTCTCTCTCTAGAAAAGCACACACATCTTCCATTTCATTCACATTAATAATGCCATGTCTTATCTTTATTTTGAGCTTCCCCGACCCCCCGAACCACATAAATCATATAAATTTACGGTCCTACAATTGGCATCGGAGCTAGGTTGTGTTATTTGGTTGATTTATGTTGGTTCGTACACTGTATTAAGCTGTTTTTTACCTTATTTTTAACTAACCGATTTTTTCCCATAAGTTTGAGGTAAATAGATTTTATACAAGATTTTATGTATCAATGGTTAAAAAGTCTCAAGCTTCCATTCACAGATCTACAAAAACTGCTACTTTGTGTGTTTTTCTGTCCCTTGTTAACAGCTTTTTGTACTACTCATTATTTTGGGAAGAGAATAGGTGGGAGGTGTGATGAGTGTGGGGGCGGAGTCTAATATGAAGTGTGTCTTTAGGGTTAGGTCAAACAAATGAAATGAGTGTGTTATGTTATATCTTAAGACCATATATATCACGTTTGTGTTTGAATTGGATATTTCATTTGTTTGTGGATTGGGCTGGGTCCAAAGATTTTCATGGGCCTTCATGCTATTTAGTACAAATGTTTGGATTGGGCTGATATTATTGGATTTGATGCTGGACTGTTCCAAAATGTTTAAATATTGGGCTGAAAATTCTTATTATCCAATGTATTCTTTAATACATTGCGTAAATTTTAACATTTTAGTTGGCAAAAAGAGTGGTATTTTAGATTTACAAATTTTCATGAGGTTAATTTATACATGGCTACAGTTTTTCAATGAATTTCAACTGTGACTACGGGGATGATTCTTTATTATTTATTTGGGTTTGAAGTGACATTTTATGTATGCATGTACTTATTTCATCTTCTTTCTTTCTTCCCTCCCGCGAAGATGACTTGTTCGGGCATATATTGATGATGACGAAGACTTGGATATCTAGTTATTTTTTTGATTCTTTCTCTCTATACCCACAAAGTAGCTATCATTTTAAGGAGTTACGTTGTAGTGCTCAGTGTCTCACGCAGTTAAGGATATGTCAAGAGGGATTGTGCTTATTACACTTGGGTATAAGGTACACCGTTCTTAGTCACAAGGATAGTACAAGCTTAAGTAGCAAGTCTGGGGGATTTTACTTCATTCTCAAGTTCGTCATATTGAGTTTTCCTCACACGTGGTTACTAGAGATAGCCGTTGTTTTTGATACATGGGGTTGATAAAAAGTTAGACAATTTCAAATGGTATTGTTAGTAGATTGGGTTTATCTACATCTTCTCACGGACTATATGATTAATGATAAAGTGCTTCCATTTAATGCTTCACGTACACATTATTATGCTGATTCTGATAAATCGTAACCATCAAGGGAGTGAAATGTGTACATCGAGGACGCACAACAAGTTCACGTGATCGGGTTTAATGATTTATGAAACGATTTGTGCCGGATATTGGTTGATTCTATATCCTTATCTTCTCATCTTTTTTTATGCACTTCTCTCTTATCCTCCTTCACCAATCTCGGGCAACAAATTCAAGATGATTAGTGTTTCAACTTGTTACTTGGGTGTTATCGTTTCGTGTGTACATAACGGGCTGATTTTTCATATGTAAGATAACTGGGATGCATTTGGTGAGATGAAGATGTTGATATTTGGTTCCCTCGAATGAACAATCTTGAAGAAGGTAGAGTCTACAGTCTGTTCTACATTTTCCACTGCGTGTTAGAAGACTAAAGACGGTATTTAGATATTCATCAGAAGACTTATTCAGATTCAAGGCATTCATTAGAAAGGTTGTTAGTTTGGGGGAGGGCACTAATTAAGGGAGAGTGAAAAGTCATACTTAATCCTTAATTAGATTTGTTCACACTGTTCTTCTACAAGTAAAGAGATGACAACTGAGAAGATTCAGGAAGCTGAAAGAAGTAATGAAGTTTGAAGAACATTCTCAGAGCTGTTGTTTTTATGTTTTGTATTTAATTTTGCTTGTAGGGAACGTTCTAAGAAATTCTCGTATGACATCACTTTGGGGAGAGATTGATAGCCTTTAAAGTTATTTCATAGTCGGGAATTGCATTTGTATCACTTAGTATTCTATTCTATCCCACATCGCCCCATGAGGTAAACATTGTAAAGGCTCTTATGCTTTAATAGAGACCTCATACCTCATGAAAGGGTTGGATGTCTCATTTGTATCATTAAGGTGTGTGTGGTTTTCTCCTTTCTCTCTCTAGAAAAGCACACACATCTTCCCTTTCATTCATACTAATAATACCATGTCTTATCTTTATTTTGAGCTTCTCCGACCCCCCGAACCACATAAATCAATAGTATTATCGATCCTACAATAACCATTTTGACCACTGAACTGAAAGTTTCTTCACAGTCTATACCCTCTCTTTGGCTATAACCTTTAGCTACAAGCCTAGTCTTATATCTGTCAATCTCACTTGAAGACTTGCATTTTATTTTGAAAATCCATTTACACCCTATTATTTTCTACCGACAGGTAAATCAGATAAACCCAAGTATTGTTTCTATGCAATGCTTCCATTTTCATATTCATTGATTTAATACATTTAGGATTTTGAGATACTTCATAATATGACTTAGGTTCAACAGATGTATTGAAAGTAGTATTAAAACAAAGATTGATAACAGGCAACTTAAAATAATTCATATGCTTTTCAAGACCATTTTTCACTTTACTTTCCACAACAAAATCATTCAGTTTAGAAGGTAAGTAAGTTTGTCTATTAGACCTCCTCAGAATAGTATATGGTTCTTCCCTATGATTATTGGACCCTTCACCATTTGAAACAGTTTAAGAATTGCCCTCAGAGGTGACATTTTCTCGTATTTGGGTACAATGGGTTCAGTTTCATCCTCAATTGTGTAATCACAGCCATAAGAAACTGTAATCCCATTACCTTCCACATTAAAAGTGTCCCCCTCTTCATCATTGGGTCTTTCAAATCCTTCAATATCAAAAAAGTTTAAGACATCTAATCCAGTTTCATTAGACTCATTAAAACTTTGATCAAACTCACAAAAAACTTTAGTAGACTCATTTGAAGACTTCATTTTGAATGGAAAAGCAGTTTCATAAAACCTAATGTCTCTAGAATAGAAAACAATTTTACTATCAAGATCATACAATTTGTAAGCTTTTTTGACATTGGAAAAACCAATTAAAACACACTATTCAGACCTGACACTGAATTTGTCATTATTATTTAAAATACTAGAATAACACAGACACCCAAAGGACCCTTATATGAGATAGACTAGGATCCTTACCATACACTAGAAAATAGGGGGAAGCAACAGACAACACTGAGGAGGGTAACCTATTAATAAGATAAACAACATTTAACACACATTGAGACCACATAGACAGAGGAATCCCTCCCTAGAAATATAAGACTCCTAGCAATATTCAAAAGGTGTCTATGTTTCCTCTCAACAATTCCATTTTGCTGAGGTATATAGGCACAAGAAGTTTGATGAGTTATACCAAGATTATTAAAAAAAGTAGACGGATTATTATTCACAAACTCTGTACCATTATCTGACCTTATTACTCTAACCTTTTGTCCAAATTGAGTATGGATAAGTTTTATAAAACTTTCAATATAATCATTAACTTCAATTTTAGACTTAAGTAAATAAAACCAAACAACTCTGCTAAAATCATCAACCACAGTAAGAAAATACTTGTACCCATCCTTACTTACACCTATGTAAGGACCCAAAACATCACAATGAACCAAATCACCAGCACAAGAATACTTATGATCACTTAAATGAAAAGGTTCCCTAGTCTGCTTGGCCTTGTGACAGATGTCACAAGGTGAAACATGATCATCAATTTGAAAACCAATTTTATTACCCAATACAAACAGAACTTGGTTAGCAGGATGGCTATCCCTGCAATGCCATAATTCTTTATAAACATGACATAAAAATGCATAATTGCAGATACCAACATTAGACTTACCATTTTTATCAATGTCAAACAAGTAAAGGCCACCAGTTTCACTAACAGTCCCCACTAACTTGCCTAGTTACAAATCCTGAATATAACACTTATGCTCATCAAAACCAACAAAGTATTTATTGTCCTTACTCATTTTATTCACAGAAAGTAGACTAATATTATATTCAAGCACAACAAGATCATCAAACCAGACAACATCATTAGTTAACCTAAGACTACCAATAGTAGTAATTTTGGCCAAAGTACGATTAGGATGACCAACAACTAAATTCAGATTAGAAATATCAACCACATTGAACATATTTTTGGTAGAATCAGTCATATGTTGATTAGCACCAGAATAAATGATGCAACCAAAGGTGACATTTAACATAATAGACCCAGTTTTAGCATAATTGTTTTTTCAAAATGCAGGTTGTAAAACACATTGTTATTATAAAAACAAGGTTTTATACCAAAAATATTCGCTGAAACACTTGCAGAAGGTTTTTCATTGACAAGACTCAGAAGTTTCATCATCTATTCATTTATGAAAGAAGTAGCAATAGATCCATAAGGAGTAGAAACAGTTTGATTCACTTCTGTATTGCCATTAAACTTTTTGACCATACCAGACTGCTTAGAAAGATTAGGATTCCCTTTAAAACTAGCATGATAACCAATTAACTCATAGCGTCTTTCAATTGCATGCCTAATTAAGCCACATTTCTTACACAGCGGATTGGGATTAAGGGCCCTTATTATTATTGTTATTATTATTGACACTTCTGTTAAAATTATTAGAATTATTTTTTTGATTTTAATAACAAAAGAAATTGGTTGAAGGTTATTACCAGATGAAACACTGGGGTGAAGACCCTTATGACTCCTCCCTAAATACAGTATTAAAAGCATCCTTCACCTTTGGTAAATGATCTTTAGCAAGAATTGTACTAGTGATAGGTTGATAAACATCATTTACGCTCATTAGAAATTGCATAAGTCTGATTAACTGATTATGTTTAGTTGATAAGGATTTATCTGGTACCTTTTTAAGGGGTCATTTAAGCCTAAAAGTCATATGTAATTGATCAAATATTGCCCTAAATCATTTCTTTTTGCATTTTTGGTACATGGGACGAGAATTGTGAAAACCGTAATGTTTTGGACATAAAACGACAAGAAACCGAAGAAAAACGACCAAGTCAAGAATATGTCAAGATAGAGACCTGACGGTGTCACGATCCATAACCTGATGCCGTCACTTGTTTTTTTAAGACCCGGACTCAATGCAATTTTATAACGTGACGGCTTAGAAGAATTTAAACGTGACGGCCTCAAGATAGAGCTGATGGCGTCATAATTTGCAAGTGACGCCGTCACAAGTGTATTCCTATAAATATTTTTTGTATTTTCCTCATTCATTGTAACATCTTGAAGTAACACTTTGGAGGACAAAACCCTAGACGATTTTCAGAGCTTTTGTAGGGCTTTTCTAGCCTTTTTCACCCATGTGTAATTGAAGATAAGTTATTCGTTTAATCATTCAATATGTCTATATGTTGTTTGATTATTTGTTTTTCTTTTCTTCGTTATAACCTGCTAGGCTAGATTTACTTGTGTTTACTTAGATCTAATGAAACATAGTTATTGATCATTGATTTGTCGTCTCTTGTTTAATTGATTGCTTAGCGTTAGGAGTAGGAAAACTGGCTTCTCTCTTATATGTGCTAGCTTGATCGTTTTACTAAACGCAACCATAGAGTGCACTATTGGTTTTTCTCGTTGTATTTATTGCGTGAATTGTGGCTTGTAAATCCTAGAAAACTTAATAGACTTTAAGGTTTTTAGGGGAGACTTATATGTTCATAGAGTTGGGGACTTCGGCACCTCCCCACGACCAATATTAAGGAATACAACGCTTCAATTAAAACAAGGACGTGACAATTTGACAAATCAATAGGAGATAACTAGGGAGTAAGAAAATCTAAGCAAACACGTTTTCCTCATTATAAGAGTTACCACTTTACTTTTCTTGTTTCTTAGTTTAATTTAATTATTAGATTGGGCTTAGTTAATTAGTAGCTAAACCACCCACTCTTTAAACCCCGAGATTTTAATTTTCTTTTAATAAAACATAAAAATACAAAAAGACTCATCCCTCACCTTTAGACCTATCTCGACATACACTTCAGCCTTCACATACACTATTCCCCTAGAGAACAATCAATCCCCCGCGTCTTACCTATACTACACTACAACAGTTAGATACACTGCCTAGGAGGATTGTAAAACTTTTTAGGAGGTCTTACAACCGCCGCATCAAGTTTTTGGCGCCGCTGCCGGGGAATAGTATAGGTTTCGATTTCTATCTCGTTTAGGTCTACTCACTAGATTCCTATCAAGTGAGATTTTATTTTCTTTTTATTAGCTTTCTTGTAGTCTTAATTTCTTTTCTTCGTATGTTTGTTCTTAGAAATTTTCATTTACCTATTTCGGCCCTCATTATGGCGGACGCGAACCCACCAAACCTTTCACCCGACCATCATTTTAGTAATGACTTTAAAATTGATGAATCTGATCATGACACTGACCATGAAAATGACCCTTTTTATTGTTTGGATTCTGATGAGGATTTAGGTGATGGAGAAGTTATTGATAAGATTAGAAAAGAGGATGATATAGATCCTCTTAAATATGTTGACCCTAGGACAAGGATTGAGAAAGATAGCCTTTTTAATATGCAATTTCCTTGTAAAATCGGATATAGGAGTTTTGATGCTTACCTTAACTCATCTTTGCCAATGAATATAATGTTACACCCGTACCCCGATAAGGTACCATTTATGTAAATATATTGCTAGGCAAATATAAATTATGTATTGTAAGTTAAGTAATAACTAATGGGTGGCCAAAATAAGAAGAATAGAACTAGAAGGACCATAAATGCCAAAAGACCAAAGTTGCAACTAACTCCCAATAAATATCTACTCTTTAGGAAAAGTCTGGAAAGTTAGAGTGTGTTCATCATATGTGTCGACATATAGAAGAGAAATAGGAGGGAAAGCCAAAAATATCATCTTGTCTCAGTTATACATCAAGAAGCTTTAAGGAAGCCTTAATTGTGTTCCAATCATCAAGTAAGTGGTTTTCCCCAAATGTGAAAATTAGGGTTCATGTGGTGGGTTTTAATGATTATGGTAAAAAGTGGTGAAATGATGATCTCCTTAGTTAGATAGTTGCTAATTGTAGTTAATCTTGTTATAGGAAGCATTTATAGAAGCCCAATCAAGCCAAGTAGGAAGCTAGTAGGACTTGAGGTAAGTATATGAGCATAATCCTTGTAAATGTTATGATGTTAATGTTATGTTGGTGTTAATGTGATTTCTATGGAGCTTGTGAATGTATGTTAGCTTGGATCCAATGCTATTTGTATGAATGTTATATATTTACTTGCCCGGTCAAGGTGAGTAATAATCTCATTTGATGCTCCTTGTTAATGTTATGATTGGTGTTAATCACCAATCTTATGTAAATGTGATGTTGATTATGTCTTGTATACTTACTAAGCGTTTTCGCTTACGGTTTAGATGTTAATGGTTTTGTAGGTTCTAGCGGAGGAAGCAAAGGTAAGGATCTTGCCTAGTTGTAGTCGTGGAATGAAGCTTAGCGTAGTTAGAAGCTAGCTTAGAAGACCATAACTCTTGGACCAAGTAAATCGGAAGTTGGAAGCCGAAGTGCTCTTTTGTGCCTTGGTATATTTAACTTGTGTGGTCGTTTTGTTAAATTATGGTCTTGTCGTCAAACGTTGTCTTTTGTTTATGTAAATTTCATGGGTTAAACGTTTATGTGTTATGTGGTCCTTGTGGTAAGTAAACTTGGGTGAAATTGTGGTAAAAAGGGTGTTTGGCACAAAGCCATTTGGACCAATTTTGATGTATTTACGGGTTGGATTGCTATGGAACATGTTTTTTATGTTAATGTAATGATTTTGGTCAAGTTTGATGTAAAACGGAGGTCGTATGGGTTGTTTGTGGTGTTAAATGGTTTGGGGGTGTTAATATTGAGTTTCTGCAGGTTTTCTGCAGAGTTTCGGTCTCATTTGAGTAGATACGGCGCATCTCTTTTTGGGATACGGCGCATCTATCCAAACCCAAATTTCGGTTTCAAGTTTCGGTCTCATTTGGGAGATACGGCGCATCTCTTTTTGAGATGCGGCGCATCTATCCAACCCAGATTTGGTAATTTTCTAAATGTCGTACAAAACAAACCGTAAGTCGTCACGGGTCGTACCACCTATCGTTTTGAAGGTATTTGAGTCTACTTTCATTTAAAACTAGCCTCAAGGGCTGAATGTTTAAGGATTTTTGTCAGCTCATAAAAGAGTGACAGCAGGTCAGTTTTGAGAGGTCGTTTTCGCGTAAAAAGTTCAAATTTTTGGTCTAATCGGGCACGGGGCGTTACAACTTGGTATCAGAGCTTCGGTCTAAGAGATTTAGGATTTCACCTTAGTATTTCCTAGACTTAGACCTTGTGTAGATGCGTTTAGAGCTAGTGTTTGTTATTTGTGTATCGTTTGGGTGATTTTAAGGACCCATATGTTGGATATTTTTATGACTACGCCTGGCCACCGTAGTGATAAAAATATGGAACATATGTGAAGTTGAAATCATTTAGATCATACATGGGTGACAAGCTAGGGTGTTAGTATAAAGATAAAATGTCATTCATGCATCGATTAAGTATATGGTTGTGCTTGATATTATGAATTACTAATTTTCAGTAAGAAGAAATGGAAACTCCTCACCAAAAAGAAGTTGCAAAATCCACGGCTTCCAAGCATGCCGAGTCTTCGGCAAAAGATGTGGGTGATAATGATAAGGAGAATGAAAACTCATTTTCCTCCAGTTCCGGAGGACCTAGCTTTAGAGGTTTCACGGGGGAAGAAATGAAAGCCCTAGACCTTATGATGGCAAAAAGAGTGGGTAAGGCTATTAAGAAAGCAATGCCCTACTATGTCCAACAAACAACGCAAAATCTTAAGGAGCTAATGAAGGAAGAGTTTAAGGAGTTTAAGAAAGAATGTGGAGTAGCGAAAGAACCTAGGAGTGACAAAGCTACTTACCGGGACTTCACGGCTTGTGATGTGCCACAGTTTACCGGTGTCCTTGACCCGATTGTTAGTAATAGGTGGGTTACGGCTGTGGAGGGTGCTTTTCGTACTAGTGGTTGTGAAGAAAGGAAGAAGGTTATCTATGCTACTAACTTTCTTCGTGATAGTGCTAAGACTTGGTGGGAAGGAAAGGTGTGTGAGAAAGGTGAACCTTGGGTGGAGACTTGTACGTGGAAGGAATTCAAGGAGTTGTTTAGTGCCGAGTATGCTCCGGCTGAGGAGATTGACAAAATTCGAGAGAAATTCCAATCTCTCACTCAAACTAACGAGACGGTAAATGAGTTGTGGAGGACGTTTAATGACATGGTTCCTTATTGTCCCGAGTATCTTGGGAGTGACAAGCTTAAGGTTGACAAGTTCCAAAGAATGCTTAAGGATGATATTCGTGATGTGATCTCTCCATTCAAATGTACTACTTTGGAGGACCTCTTGAGTAGAGCACGTGTGAGGGAAGCGGACTTATTGAGGAGGAAGGAGAGGGAAGCTAAGGAAATAAAAAGGAAGCAAGAGTTTGGAGATCGTGATGGAAAGAAAGCCAAGTTTGATCATGGCAAGGAAGATGTGGAAACCAAGACTAAGGTGGCTTGTCTGGAATGTAATAAGTTTCATGTTGGAGAGTGTAGGCGTAATACGCCGGGTTGCTACAAGTGTGGAGCTCTTGACCATAAAAGTAAAGATTGTACCAAGCCGATGATAGTATGCTATGGGTGTAACGAGATAGGGCATAGGTTGAGGGATTGCCCGAAATCGAAGGCGATTGAAGCAAAGCCTTTGAGAACTGTCAAGAATGAGAAAGTGGAAATTCCGAAACCAATGGCTAGAGTTTATCAAATGAGTGTTGAAGAAGCTAGGTTGGAGTCCGATACTACTTCAGGTATTCATCTTGTAAATTCCGTACCCGCCCAGGTTTTGTATGATTCGAGTGCTAGTGTGTTCTTTGTAGCCTATAACTATACCAAGCAACTAACCCCCCCTCCACTAGCTAAACTTCCGGTACCTCTAGAAGTCGAAATAGCCGATAGTAAAATCGTTATTGTATCCAATGTATATCGAAGCGTAGGGATAGAGATTGATGATAGTGCCTTTAGGGTTGACTTATTCCTATAATACTAGGATAGTTGATATTATCATTGAAATGTATTGGTTTGACAAATATAATGTGGCTATCCTTGTAGCCATAAGATCATTCGGGTTGTAAATATTAGCAGTAGTGGGATGATTTGTTATTGTGATAAAAGGAAGGGTGAATTGGGGTTATGTTTCACAATAGAGGCTAGGAGATATTATCACACGGTTGTTATACCTTGTGGCTCACGTAATAGATATGAGACTTGAAAAGAAAAACATTGACGATGTCCGGTTGTAAGTGAATTTTGGGACGATCATTGCCTCTAGTAAAACAGCTATCACGCGAGTATAAATATGTCACTCTAGGAAATGCTTATGGTAGGAGGTGTAGAACACTCGTGTTTGGGAAGAAGTCGGAAGAAGGGAACTGGCAAGCACGGACGTAGTATTAGCGACCACGGAAAAACATTGAGAGGATTCTAGTAAAACTTAGGCGGCACAAGATAGACGGAAAAGTTAAGCCGATAGCCGAAGAAGACCAATCGAAATTGAGGTAGGTGACTTAGTTATGTTAAAAGTTTCCCTGTAGAAAGGCGTTTCAGGTTCAAAAATAAAGAGAAATTAAGTCCACGGTTTATAGGGCCATTCCAAAAATCTTGGGGTGAGTAGGTGAAGTAGCATAAGTGTTGAAAATTTCTTGGAGAAATGAGAGGTATTCGCAATACCCTTCACGTGTCATACTTAAGAAAGTAATTGGCAGGCGAAACAAGTGTGATTACCTTAAGCAATATTAGGAAAGAAGCAAGACAACTTAGAAACAAAGAAATTCCGCTAGTGGAAGTGTATTGGAGACATTATGGGAGCCGGAAGTAAAGATGAGGACGAAGTATCCCCATTTATTTCACGAGCAGAGTTCGAGGACGAACTCTCATTTTAAGGAGGGGAGAATTGTTACACCCGTACCCCGATAAGGTACCATTTATGTAAATATATTGCTAGGAAAATATAAATTATGTATTGCAAGTTAAGTAATAACTAATGGGTGGCCAAAATAAGAAGAATAGAACTAGAAGGACCATAAATGCCAAAGGACCAAAGTTGCAACTAACTCCCAATAAATATCTACTCTTTAGGAAAAGTCTGGAAAGTTAGAGTGTGTTCATCATATGTGTCGACATATAGAGGAGAAATAGGAGGGAAATCCAAAAATATCATCTTGTCTCAATTGTACGTCAAGAAGCTTTAAGGAAGCCTTAATTGTGTTCCTATCATCAAGTAAGTGGTTTTCCCCAAATGTGAAAATTAGGGTTCATGTGGTGGGTTTTAATGATTATGGTAAAAAGTGGTGAAATGATGATCTCCTTAGTTAGATAGTTGCTAATTGTAGTTAATCTTGTTATAGGAAGCATTTATTGAAGCCCAATCAAGCCAAGTAGGAAGCTAGTAGGACTTGAGGTAAGTATATGAGCATAATCCTTGTAAATGTTATGATGTTAATGTTATGTTGGTGTTAATGTGATTTCTATGGAGCTTGTGAATGTATGTTAGCTTGGATCCAATGCTATTTGTATGAATGTTATATATTTACTTTCCCGGTCAAGGTGAGTAATAATCTCATTTGATGCTCTTTGTTAATGTTATGATTGGTGTTAATCACCAATCTTATGTAAATGTGATGTTGATTATGTCTTGTATACTTACTAAGCGTTTTCGCTTACGGTTTAGATGTTAATGGTTTTGTAGGTTCTAGCGGAGGAAGCAAAGGTAAGGATCTTGCCTAGTTGTAGTCGTGGAATGAAGCTTAGCGTAGTTAGAAGCTAGCTTAGAAGACCATAACTCTTGGACCAAGTAAATCGGAAGTTGGAAGCCGAAGTGCTCTTTTGTGCCTTGGTATATTTAACTTGTGTGGTCGTTTTGTTAAATTATGGTCTTGTCGTCAAACGTTGTCTTTTGTTTATGTAAATTTCATGGGTTAAACGTTTATGTGTTATGTGGTCCTTGTGGTAAGTAAACTTGGGTGAAATTGTGGTAAAAAGGGTGTTTGGCACAAAGCCATTTGGACCAATTTTGATGTATTTACGGGTTGGATTGCTATGGAACATGTTTGTTATGTTAATGTAATGCTTTTGGTCAAGTTTGATGTAAAACGGAGGTCGTATGGGTTGTTTGTGGTGTTAAATGGTTTGGGGGTGTTAATATTGAGTTTCTGCAGGTTTTCTGCAGAGTTTCGGTCTCATTTGAGTAGATACGGCGCATCTCTTTTTGGGATACGGCGCATCTATCCAAACCCAAATTTCGGTTTCAAGTTTCGGTCTCATTTGGGAGATACGGCGCATCTCTTTTTGAGATGCGGCGCATCTATCCAACCCAGATTTGGTAATTTTCTAAATATTGTACAAAACAAACCGTAAGTCGTCACGGGTCGTACCACCTATCGTTTTGAAGGTATTTGAGTCTACTTTCATTTAAAACTAGCCTCAAGGGCTGAATGTTTAAGGATTTTTGTCAGCTCATAAAAAAGTGACAGCAGGTCAGTTTTGAGAGGTCGTTTTCGCGTAAAAAGTTCAAATTTTTGGTCTAATCGGGCACGGGGCGTTACAACTAATCTCTCGTGCTTATTATAATAAAATCATGGTAAAAGAGTTAGAATATCAATGAGATAATATAGTGGCTAGGGTTGAACCTTTGCATATTTTTGTCGGAAGCTTTGTTTATTTGGGGGATTTTATGGTCATGGAAAACTTAGGAGAATTTATTGATGACAAATTAACCCAAGTCATATTTGGAAAACCCTTTAAGAGGCTAACTAAGTTAGATGAGAAACTTATGGATGGGTTAATCACATTCTCGGATGGAGACGAGGATTTTGTCTATCAAATGCCCCATTCGTACCCTAGGTTTAAGGACTTTACAATTGAGGCATGCAATAGATTGGCTCCTATTTCACTTTTGAGTGAGAATGATAAGAGGAATGGACTAAAGTATTCTCATGAAAAGAATAAGAGATATCATAGAAGATGTTTAGAGTTAAATGATGAATAAGAGAAGGATGATGCAACCATTAAGTGGCTCACATATGGATATGTGAGCATTGATGATAATAGATAAGGCCATTACTTTGAGTCTAGCAACAAGACTTGTAAATAAAGAAAAGCTCTTCTTGGGAGGCAACCCAAGATTAATTGTTTGCTTGTTTGATTTTTATTTTTATTTGTGTCATATATATGTCTTATCGTCATTGTTTAATCTTTCATGTTTCGAATATAACTTTGTGAAAATGCTTTATTTTGTTTTTAACCTCGTCTTAATTGCATATAAAGGTATTTTACAAAAAGATAAGTGTAGGAAAGACCATATTTGTTTAAAAGAATGAATTCAAACATGAAAGTTAACAATTGATGATTAACATATATTTTATCGTATTTGTATGTTTGTTTGAGTCAAATCCTTGTATCGAGTCATAATGAATGTTTTATAAAATTTCCAGGTTTTAATAATTAGATTTTTTCGGAAATTTTCCAGGAAACAAAACGTAAAAATACTTTCAGGTCTATCCTGACGGCGTCAGGGTTTACACCCGACGACGTCAGGCACTGTAGCAACAGTTTTCCAGATTTTTGTTTTTCTGTAGAAACTTAATTTTTGAAAATTTTCAGAATTCTGTAAACATTTATTTTGCAAGCATTATATCTTATTTGCTTTCTAGGATTTTTATTTTATTATATATAGTGTTTACTGCCGATTTTATGCGAGGTTTCGTGTTTTTTTCTTAGTGATTTACAGGTTATATTGGACAAGAAGATGAAAGTATACATTGGAAGTGAATCTTATCTTGTTTATCTTCTTGGAGTAGGATTTAACCATGTTTCACATCGTCCATGCCGAGCAAATCAGGGGAGTATTATTTTCTTTCATCTCTTTTATTCTTTCCGTTATCATAACTTTGATGTAGTTCAAGAACATTGGGGACACTGTTTAATTAAATGTAGGGAGGGAAAAATGGGATACCTTAGAAAATATAACTCGCTAGATATTTGTTTTGTCTTAGAGTAATTGTGTAATGAACTAAAAGAAATACTTGTGAAGGTGATTTTAGCACTAAATTTAAAATTTTTTATAACATATAGGAGTGAAACTTTGTGTTAGAGCAAATATTACGATATTTAATCTATACAGTCTCGTTTGTTTTGTTGATGACAAACCATGTAGCTTGTAATAAATAACGTAAAATGTACAAGTTACTCGTAATCATATTTTGTCACAACATACTTTCAACACCCCTCGACGTCCCAAGTCCTTGTATGATACAACACAGGTTCGTACATGTTTGTTATGTTGCATTATGATCGAACCCCAACTAAACCATCAAACATGTTTAATTAAATAGTTTACATAAAACCAAAACCATTTTTATAAAACACTTATAAGTAACTTTTGTTACTTACAATTTTGTAAAAATACATAGTTAAATAAAACATATAAATAGCTTGGACTATCCATAACACAAAACCCATGACCCATAACCCATAATCCATGACCCATGTGCATTAATTACATCATGCATTAAATTCTTGGACTATCCATTACCCATAATTCATGACCCATGTGCATTAATTACATCATGTATTAAATGTGCTTTAATGTGCATTATATCATGCATGACATCACAATGGGTAAAAGCCATGACCCATGACCCAAAGTCCATAACCCATAACCCATTGTCTATGTTCATTGTATCTAGTTGGGTACCCATGACCCAAAGTCCATGACCCATGATCCATTACCCATGACCCATAACCCAAATAATGAGGTGCGTCGGGAGATCCCGCGGATCCCTTTTAGAAGGGATCCGGGTGAACAGGGTTCTTTTTACCTATAAATAGCAAACCACTTATAACCATTTTCACGCACCTTTCACATACTTTTTCTCCACCATTTCTAACATATTTAGATCAGTAGGAAAACATGTTAAACACCTTCTTTCTCATATGATCATAATCCTTTTAACTTTTATATTGTTGTAAGCATACTTCCAAAGTGATCCTCTAAAGCAAGCTTAGAGATCTTGCATTCTTATCTTCTAAAGTGATCCTCATCCACCACAATCATCTGTACATAAAGATCTATCACAACAAGCTTAGGGGACTTGTGATCTTCATTCATTGAAGGCTTCCTATAAATGGAAGTTTATTTAGATTAGGCATTTATATCCGTTAGACACATTGTCTTGGATCTTCTCTTGTATCATCTTCTTGTATCTCTAACTAGAATATATGGTTTATGTGTTTGTGCCATAAAATACAAGGTTTGTTATGTTTGGCCACAAAACATAACGGGTTTGGTTATACCCGAAGAAGGACCCAATATCTAGCCTTGTCCCGGATAAAGTGTAGGTGACGTAGGTTTGGTTCTACCTTGTGGAAGAACCCGATATCTAGCCTTGTACTGGATAAAGTGTAGGCGATGTAGGTTTGGTTTTACCTTGTGGAAGAACACGGTATTTAGCTTTGTACCGGATAAAGTGTAAGCAACGTTGTGTAAGGTTTCTCCGCCGAGAATGGAGCTTGTTGATCTAGTGAAGTAACTCTCGAGTTGGGTACTCGGGGAGTGGAGTAGGGCGAAGAGGAGCTTCGTGACCAAACCACTATAAATCATCGTGTCCGGTTCACATATCCTTTTTACTTATCGCTTTACTTTTTATTCTTGCTTTATATTGTTAATTGTCTTTGTGTTGACACTTTAGATATTACGTCAAGCTTGATCGGCAATTTGTCATAAGGATGTTTTTAGAAAAGAAAAATAAACTAGACTAATAATGGTGAAACTTGATTTATTATAAACCATTAATCTTGCAGAATCTTATGTGATATTAAGGGGTTGGCCTTACATGCCGTAATGCGTTAAATGCATCCTCGCATCGAGATTAGAAAATACAATGGTTTATACTATATTTGATACAAAAGTTTTAAGTTTTAAATGGAAACGTATTCACCCCCTCTACTGTTTCCATACTTTAGTTTTAATAAACGTCTCATGGATAGGAATTATATAGCTAGCACAAAAACCCTTCCACTCAAAAATTTCCAGCCCAAAAATGTGAGGTTCGCCTTTAGATATTTGGAAAAAGCATTCACCTTTAATGCTTATGAGTGTACCGGTAGTATATAGATTCTAAAACTTGTGCTTGTGATACATCCTGAGATCGCTAGTGAGACTACATTCGTGTAGTTAGGATTTACTAAATGATAAGAGGCATTAGGATAAACCTTGTATTAAACATGTATTAAAATTACATTGACTACATTGGTCAAGTAATTCTCCCACACCCTTGCTATGTACTCATTTTTAGTACAAGATACCCCTAGTTAGGGGTGTCAGTAGGGTCGGGTTGACCCGACCCGAACCCGAACCCGAACCCGATAAGGCTAATCGGGTCGGGTCTAATCGGGTCAAAAAATCTAGTCGGGTTGTTTTGACCCGAACCCTATAACCCGATAGTGTTATCGGGTCGGGTTCGGGTTAAATAAAAAATGTTATCGGGTTATCGGGTCAACCTGATAAGACCCGACTGTGAAGTGTAAACCTGTATTTCTGCGTTTCTGGTCTCCTGGCATTTTTCTATGTATTTGGCATTTAAGCTATGATCAAAATGGGTCAAGCAAACTTGTTTTTTATACTTGCTAGCCCATTAAGAAATAGCTAATCCAATAATGTTTAATTTATTGGGCCTGCTGCCTACTTAGTACTTAGCAAACTTCTTAATGACGTAAAGACATATATACTTAGGATTGGTAATCATGTTACTTTTGTTGTAAAGAAAAGTTTATTTTTTAATAAATAAAGGTCTTACAATAAATAATGTATTTCTTTTTTTTCACTCACATAAATCTTTACATTACTCTCATGTTCAAATTGAAGGTGAGGTGATTTCAATCCATATATTTATAACATGTTTTTAACATTTTTGATGTATTTGATCATTGATGAAATGCCAAAGTGATTCCATCTACAAAAACATAAAAATGTTCGGTTCAAATAAATCATATAGTTAAAACACTAGATATTTCTCATTGAATTATTATGAATGTGGAAGTTGTTTGAGTAGTTCTTCTTCACTTTTGAAAATTTTACAATATAAATCACAGTACGTCAGTACATATTACAAAAATTCCTTTTAATAGCATGCAACCCGATAACCCGAATCACCCGACCTGACATAACCTGACCCGATTAACACCCGAACCCGATAACCCGATTCCTTATCAGGTCGGGTTGCGGATGAGTTTTTAAAAATCAAAACCCGACTCACCCGACCCGGTAAGACCCGATAACCTGATAACCCGACCCGATAACACCCCTACCCCTAGTGCACCCTTTAGAGTCGATCCTTTTCGCGGTTCTCGTGATATTTTGGTGGATTTCAAAATATTGATAAAGAGCATTGTTTACAATCTACCCCCAAATGTACACCCAAATCGCCTTAGCCTACATTGTATGCACTCATCTTTAGTGCATTATTGTTACAACATATATATCAAACCCTTTGTTAATTGTCTAGTTGATTACATGGTTTCTAAGTTGAGTCATATCTTGTAAATACAATTTTGGGACAATTGGGTAAAGTAATAGTTATTATGGAGTAATGGGGAAGAAAGCCTAATGTTATTACCCCCATATATACGTTTAAAGTTTTAAAGTACTACAAGTGTTTTGATCCTCTTAATTCGGGTCATTTGTTAGTTTTAATTATTTAAAAGTTCAAGTGTAAGGATGCAGCTATAAATCCCTTTTGTATGGATGTGTATTTTGGTTGGTAGGGCAAGCGTGTATGAAAAAAAATAAATATCAAAAATCAAAAGAAAAAAAAAATTCAAAAAGAAAAAAAAAAGAGAAAAAAATGAAAAAGAAAAAAAAAGAAGAAAAAGAAAGAAAGAAAAAAAACACACGGACTACCATCCCGTCTTTTATTTTTGTTTAAGTCAAGATAGTGTCAAGAAAAATACATAAAGAGTTAGTAGTTAGCGAGTCGATTCGAGTCGATTCTTGGCTTAGCAACGCCACCTTATACATGTGATAGACTTAGATAACTGACTTGCCACCAATAAAATTCCCTATATCCAACAAAACCGTGTTTTCCATACCCTTACACCTAACGTTACAACCCTTCAAAAGCCCTCTTTGATAGTTTATCCTAGGTGCTTACGCCAAAGTGGTAGAGGTTTGATCCGTTCTCAAGCTTATGGTAATCTATGTGCTATGACAGGTAGAGAGTGTTTATTTTTCCCGTTTCCATTCATGTTATATAACTTATACACCTGAGAGATGTGAGAATCCAAACACTTTATGTGAGGTGCTAGTATATAATTTTCGTGCTTATTGTAACTATGGTGGAACAAATATGTGTTGTAATTACTTTTATACCAATGCTAAATGACCCCTAACTTGTAGATTGATTAGATAAAATCACATTTGCTTGAGGACAAGCAAATACCAAGTGTAGGGATTTTTGATAAGGATTTATTTGGTACCTTTTTAAGGGGTTATTTAAGCCAAAAAGTCATATGTAATTGATCCAATATTGACCTAAATCGTTTCTTTTTGTATTTTAGGTACTTGGGACGAGAATTGTGAAAACCGGCATGTTTTGGACTTAAAACGACAAGAAAACGAAGAAAAACGACAAGTCAAGAATCTGTCAAGATGGAGACCCGATGGCGTCACGATCCATAACTTGACGCCGTCACTTATTTTTGAAGACCCAAACTCAATGCAATTTTATAACTTGATGGCTTAGAAGAATTTCGACGTGATGACCTTAAGACAGAGCTGACGATGTCATGATGGCGTCACAATTTGCAAGGGACGCCATCACAAGTGTATTCCTATATATATTTTTCGTATTTTCCTCATTCATTGTAACATCTTGAAGCAATACTTTGGAGGACAAAACCCTAGACGATTTTCAGAGCTTTTGTAGCCTTTTTTCACCCATGTGTAATTAAAGATAAGTTATTCGTTTAATCATTCAATATGTCTATGTGTTGTTTGATTATTTGTTTTTCTTTTCTTCGTTATAACATGCTAGGATAGATTTACTTGTGTTTGCTTAGATCAAAAGAAACCTAGTTATTGATAATTTATTTGTCGTCTCTTGTTTAATTGATTGCTTAGCGTTAGGATTAGGAAAACTGGCTTCTCTCTTATATGTGCTAGCTTGAACGTCTTACTAAATGAAACCATAGAGTGCACTATTGGGTTTTCTCGTTGTATTTATTGCGTGAATTGCGGCTTGTAGATCCTGGAAAACTTAATAGACTTTAAGGTTTTTAGGGGAGACTTATGTGTTCATAGAGTTGGGGACTTTGGCACCTCCCCACGACCGATATTAAGGAATACAACGCTTCAATTAAAATCAGGACGTGGTAATTCAACAAATCAATAGGAGATAACCAAGGAGTATGGAAATCTAAGTAAACACGTTTTCCTCATTATAAGAGTCACCACTTTACTTTTCTTGTTTATTAGTTTAATTTAATTATTAGATTAGGTTTAGTTAATTAGTAGCTAAACCACCCACTCTTCAAACCCCGAGATTTTAATTTGCTTTTAATATAACATAAAAATACAAAAAGACTTATCCCTCACCTTTAGACCTATCTCAACATACACTTCGGCCTTCACATACACTATTCCCCTAGAGAACAATCAATCCCGCATGTCTTACCTATACTACACTACAATGGTTAGGTACACTGCCTAGGAGGGTTGTAAAACTTTTTAGGAGGTCTTACAACCGCCGCATCGTTAGTACTACCTGATTTAGCATCACAAGTACAAGCAGTTCTAGCATCTGAAGTACAAGAAGACAAGAAAGTCAAAATATCAAAGCCTCTCCACAAAAAATTCAACTTATGATAATAATTAGAAACAAACGGATCACATTGTTTCAAACTATTTATTTTATGCATCAGATTAAATATCACAAAACCATCCATTTTATCATAAGTTTCTTGTAATTCTTTCCAAACTCAAAAGGAATTTCAGAGTAAACTTGATCAACATATAACTCTTGTGACAAAGACCCAAGAATCCAACCCAAAACAATAGAATTACACCTTTCACACCGCTAGGACAAAATAATACTACACTCTTGCTTAACACAAGTACCATTAATAAACCCAAACCTATCTTTTCCTTTTAAAGATATTTTCATAGAAGTGGCCCACATTTTATAATTCTCAGATCCTATCAGTTTGAAATTAACAATAGACACACTCGAATTATCATTAGCATGTTAAAACAAAGGATTGCCACCATCCACATTGTTAATCAAAACATCATTATCATCACTAAGGGTGGAAATGAGCCGAGCCCGAGCCGAGCCCTAGCCTGCCAGAGCTCTATCTCGGCTCTTATATATATATCGAGCTCGAGCTCTTTTAGAGTCTCATATTTTGAGCTCGAGCTCGGCTCGTGAAAATTTTTACAAGCTCGAGCTCGACTCACTTATATAACGTGTTAAATGAAGCAAAGCTCGAAGGCTCGTTAATCACACTGGGCTCGAGCTCTTTTAATTTTTTAGGCTCGTTTATACATGATTATATGTATAGAAAATATATATACGTATATATTTTTAGGGCTCGTTTAGGCTCGCGAGCCTAATCAAGATTTATATATAAAGCTCGGGCTCGAGCTCGATTATTAAACGAGCCCAAACTTAGGCTTGAACTCGGGCTTGAGCTCGTTTAGGCTCGGCTCGTTCGAGCTTTTTACCAATTCGATCTCGAGCTTTTCATGAGCGGCTCTGCTCGTTTCCACCCCTAATCATCACTACCACTAGCAACAGCACTTCCAGTCATGATTGCAGACAAAAGAAAAACAAACAAAAAAATAGAAATAAACAAATAAACCACCAGATGGTAATTACAAGACCCACTCAGAAAGTGGTACTAGACCCACACCAATCAAGATCAGGATGATTCCTTGCTTCTCTTTGGAAGTAGGTCAAGTATAATCAAGATATTCTGGGTATGTGTCACGAAAATAAAACAATTTGCAAAAAGGTTAACCAATTACCAAACTCCACAAGCACGAACAACCACCAATAGACCAACCACAACAAATTCACAAATAAACCTCAACATATCCTCTAACAGTCTAAAACAGAAAATAAATGACAAAATATAAAGAAGGGCGTGAGAGGTGTTACAGAGCACGCAACAGCAACCAGAATCACAGGGAAATACTTATCCTACTATATTTTTGATTCACTTAGTCAAGAGTATAGTAAGAACCCAAGATAGTATCCGAAACAACCAAGAATCACCAATCCAGAAAACCCCCAAATCACAAAATTAGGGTTTCAAGACAAAACCCTAACTTTTTAAAAGTAAGCAGTTAACAATCCAGAAAACCAATTCAACCACCAAGATACAAGATCCAGCCACAAGAACCCTAAATCAACCACCAGAACAACAAAACCCCAAATTTTTCGAAACCCGAAAAGCCAGAAATCACTAATTCTTCACCAGGAGATCAAGAACCCACAATCAAGATGATTGGAAGCTCTGATACCATGTAAAAACTCATGATCTAAACAACACAACACACCAATTGCACTAAAACAACTTCCACACATGCTTATTTTATTACTCAATATAATCAGATGTATTGTACTCAAATGAGTGCAATACAACTGATGCGGGAATTGTAACCCTCGTAAAAGGTCTTATAATCCTCCTAGGCAGTGTACCTAACCATTGTAGTGTAGTATAGGTAAGTCTGGGGGATTGATCGTTCTCTAGGGGAATAGTCTCACAATAGTTGTGGAAAGGTCAAGATGTATGACAAGATAGGTCTAGAGGTGAGGGATGATTCTTTTAGTATTTGTATATTTTCTGAAAAGCAATTTAAAAATCTCGGTTTTGATGGAGAGGGCGGAATTAGTTGCTAATCAACTAACCTAAAAACTAATTATAAAATTAAAATTAATAAAAATAACTGAAAAAGTAAATTGGTGGTAACTCTTATGATAGGAAAAACGTATTCACTTAGAATTAATTACTCCCTAGTTATCTCCTACTGATTTGTTGAATTGTCACGTCCTTGTTTTAGTTGAAGCGCTGTATTCCTTAATATTGGTCGTGGGGAGGTGCCGAAGTCCCCAACTCTATGAATCTTAGTCTCCCCTAACCACTTAAAGTCTGTCAAGTTTTATAGGATCTAGTGCACTCTATGCTTGCGTTTTCTAAGACGTTCAAGCTAGTTACATATAAGAGGTCAGCCAGTTTTCTTAGCCTAACGCGAGACAATCAACTAAACAAGAGACAACAAATCAATATTCAATAACTAGGTTTCACTAGATCTAAGCAAACACAAATAAACTTAAGCTAGCATGTTAAATAGAAGAAAAGATAAACAAGTAATCAAACAACACATAGACATATTGAATGATTAAACGAATAACTTATCTTCAATAAAACATGGATGAAAAAGGCTGAAAAAGCCTTACAAAAGCTGTCAAAATCGCCTAGGGTTTTGTCCTCCAAAGTGTTACCACCTATTAATGAAAATATGCGAAAGTATATATAGATTTACAAATGTGACGGCGTCACCTTATAGGTCGTGACGCCGTCAGCTCGCTGTTTTTAGGGTTTCGTCTTGTGCAAGTCGCCGTTATGACGGTGTCAGGAATATTTTGAGGCCGTCACTTGTAATTTCTTCTGGGCCGTCTCTTTCTAGCTTAAAACGCGACTCCCATCTCCAATTTGTACCTGACGGCGTCAGGTTGTAGAATCTTCCAATTCATCTAAAGCGTCACTTGATAAACTTGAACAAAAAGTCCAGCTTCATAAACAAGGGACGGCGTCACGTTGTAGCTTGTGACGCCATCAGATCTCCAAGTCTGACATGTTTTTTGCGACTTCGTCGTTTTCTTCACTTTTTCATCCAAATACGTCTAAAAAGTGCCGTTTTCCATATTTCTCTTCCCAAGTACCTAAAATACAAAAAGAAACGATTTGAGGCAATATTTGATCATATTTATATGATTTTGGCCTTAAATGACCCCTTAAAAAGGTACCAAATAAATCCCTATCAACAACGTACAAAAGAAACTCGTTGTCCTCAAACAGATGCAACACAAGAAATACAAGAAAACTCTACAATTAACGTCACTGTCACTCAAAACAATACTAAATAATACCATAAGTTGTAGATGAAGACTATCTAACAAACCAAATGAATAAAGTGAATATTGTGTGTAAACTGTGAGAGAAAGAGATGAAAATAGCAAAACAAATTAAGACTGATATGGACCCAAGAGCTTGGATGGCGGATATTTATAACCCCAACTTTCACTTTAACTGCAAATATAAAACTTGATAAAACAAGAACAAACTAGGGACGAGCAAATCCACCCAAAAACCGACACGAACTGACAAACCGACCTAAACCGGACCGAACCGAACTTATTCGGTTCGGTTTCGGTTTTGTATATTTATTTCGGTTTTAGTCGGTTGGTTTGATCCGGTTTTTGTCGGTTTTTTCGGTTCGAAACCCGAAAACTGACCCGAATCGAGTTATTCGGTTCGGTTTTGGTTTTGATTTATTTATCGGTTCAGTTTTCGGTTTGAGTTTTTTCCTTTTTAGGTTTTCGGGTCGGGTCGGTTTTTGTCGGTTCGGGTCGGGTTTGACCCGATGCTCACCCCTAGAACAAACTATCAAACTGTTTGCTAAATGTGCAGAACAAGTCCTCCACTAGAATAAAACCATGAGATCGTAAAATAATAACATATTTTTAACAAAGTTTACCTAAGAAATGAAAAGATCACACAGATTTGTGCTTTTAATGATTTATAATTCCACTATCACCCTTGAATATAGGTGGATTTACCAAAGCGAAACCCCAACTAATTAAACCAACCTTTCTAGAGGATGTTTGCCACTAACCCTGCTTCTTAGTGAAGCAAATTCATTTGTTGGACTAAATGTTTAAATTATGTGGTTCCCATTGACTTTAATGTAACATTTCTTATGTCTTCAAATACTTTTGCTTTTAAACTAACATTTTGATGATTGAAAATGAAATTACAGTGACTCAGAGTTTTTTATTTGAATATTTGTTGTTGAACTCGTCATAACACAATTGGATTACTAGGACTCTAGGAGTATATTTTAATGAGTGGGAAATAAATTTCAGTTATTATATGTGGATTTGTAAACTTCTGTAGAGATCATCATTTTTCTCACTTATTTCATGCAAGAATAGACAATAATCGTACTAGTGAGTCTTACGTACACGTTGCATGCACTAGTTTCTATCACAAGTGTCATATACCATGTTTAATGATATAAGAAGCCTTTTCATATTTTCATATACGACATTTTTGAGTAACCATGATCCGATCTTTTCGACGTCTAATCTATTGGGTTTGATTCAGTGTCACACAGACTCAAAGTGGGTAAAACCCTCCTTTTTCAAGAGGTTGACATAGCACTTCAAGATTGTTTGCACCTAATATGAATTGAACTTGAGACCTCACACATCTTAGAGTGATAGTCACAAATGCGTTTGCCACCAGGCTATCCTGAGTGGCGTGGCCACTTCATATACCACAGTTTCATACATCTCATTCACGTAAATTGAAGTGAGATACGTGAAGAACCCGCGATCTTGCTGCGACAATAAATAGGTACCGGTATTGGTTAATTCGTTGATAATTAACCATCTATAATACAATCAAATATGTCCTTTGGAAAAAGATACCAGAATCCAAAACAGAAAGCATACTAATTCCATTAGATGTTCTTTAACAATAAAATAAGTTATTAAATAGCAATCTGGCATGTAGTTGCGTTGCCATAGATTTGCTTTCATATTTAAAAACAGAAACCATTAGTCCACTTTCAAACATTAGAAACGCCAACACAACTAAATTGATCAAACGGGTTGAAACCATGAATGGCATTGAAAAATCCATGGGAGTGCAAAGCCTTGTTTCATTGTAAAAGAAGCAAAAGTTTAGGCCACATCATTGAGTGTGATTTCCTTCCACCTTTTTAGGTTCCATTAGGTTGGTGCGATTTTCTTACTGCTAGAGATATTTTTCACATTTTCAACTTAGGTAAAGAATAATACAATAATACTAGCGTAATGTAATGAGTTAATTTGGGTGATATTCATACACTCGCATTTGATAAGAAAATAATTGTTTATAAAGGCGATTTTTATTTCTTAGTCAAATAATTAGTCTTGGTCGTTTTAACGTCTCGATCTCATGAAGTTAAATAGTATTTATCTGATTTGAAAGGATTTGATGCTAAATGATACATGACAATCCATTTTATTGTTGTATACAAATTGGTTCTATATATAGACATGCATTCATTTAAACTCTTTTTTTTCTTTTTATGTAGAAGTGCTTAAATAGATGTATAAAAAAGGGGCGATTTTATATTCCCTCCAACACTTAGAAATATCATATCTCATAGTTAATTAAATAGTGTATAAACAAAACTTAAGAGTTATATTGTAAATTTTTTGAAATTAATGTTATCAGAGTTTATCACATAGAGAAGATCTTACAATAATATAAGTTTTTCAATTACGATTCTTTCCGTTCTTAAATATGTATATATTTTTTTTAAACTTTAACCTTAACTATTTTTTCTTTATATTATATAATAATTGATGCAAAATATATGAATGAATTAAGTTTTAAATGTAATTTTATTGATATAATTTTCATCAATTATTTTATAACATGAACAAAAATATCTAAATTCAAAAAAAAAAAAAAAGAAAAAAACCTTTAAAAAATGACACTTATTTATTTAGAGACGGACGAGTATTGTTAAGTATTTTCCTTCAAAAAGCGAAGTAATGGACTACCTCCAAGTAGAGTGGTAGGAAATCCTATGCAACTAAAAGACTTCGAGTTAAAGCAAAAGCACTTCAATAATTCACCACTAAATAATCAATCACCCCCTTTACTTTATCTAAAGTAACACCATTGCTTAAAGAAATATGAATAAAGCCACATGTGATGGAAATCCCACTTAAGTAAGCCACTTTATCTTCCTATATATTTCACCACCACCTTTGCTCTATGTTCAGCCATATGAAGAACAAAACCATCAAAACACCATAGAAACCTGCCCTTTTCAAATCTTGCTTTTGAAAGATTCGCTTTTGGTGTGAAAACCTCCTAAATATGGACTCTTTAAGAATACATGCTTACAAGGCTCGAGCAAGCAAGAAGCACAAGAGGCATCAACTATTGAACGATTTCATCTTGTACTCATTGACTGCATTAGCATGTACCTCATTTTGTTCTAGTCCCTTGTGGTATCCTCCATTTTGTGCTACTTTCAATGTCTTTTTCTTCTTATCACTTCCAAAAATTACGTCGTTTTTCTTCACTAGCAAGGCTTTGTTCATCGTTGGCAACCTCATTGTCATTTTCCTACTGGGAGAATCAAAGTTTTTCGCTTCTAAGTCTAAGGGTTGCAACGACGTTTGTCATGATAAATATGAGTGCACGCACCTTGATAAGCTTCAACTTACCACCCCTTCTCCCGAACCAAATAAAGTTAAGAAAGTTATTGACACTCCAAAACATGACATACAAGTTAAGAACCTTGAACTAGTAACTTGTGAAGCAAATGACCAAGAGGAGTTTTTTGAATTGTGTAATGATGAGGAAACTTGTGACTTAAATGAAAATACCGCTGCATCATCGAGTCAGGACGAAGATGAGGTGAGTTGTTCGGGATGTGAGATAAAGGTGGTTGAGGAAGGAAAACGAGACGAGGATGTGCATTTGCCAGCCGAGGAGTTGAATAAGTTGGTCGATGATTTTATTGCTAGGATTATTAGACAAAGACGGCTTGAAGACGAATTTTGTAGGGGTTAAAGTTGTGCACATAAATGACGCTGGAGCTAGAGTTCAATTTTTAGATGTACTTGAGAGAATGCTAGAACGATGCTTGATGCATTTGGAGAAAAACCTAAAAAATATATAAATCAGTCTCTCTTGTTTTTTAGATTGCAATAAATCTAAAATATGTTTAAAAAAACTTGCTTAGTCTCTTTTTCGGTCGCATGGTATGAGTACTAAATAACGAAACAATTTAACATAGTACATACACAAGATAACTAGTAGTAGCTCAATTTATTCAAGAAATAAACAAAGTTAAAGTAGTAACGAAGTATGCGTGTCTCCTTATTTATGGGCTGGTGTGGTGATAACATGAATGCCATGTCAAATACCAGCATTATATGGCTTTTTATCCGGCGACCATCGTTATCATGAACTTCACATTTCTTTGACGACCTTCAAAAACACCAAAGTTTAGGTAAAATATTATCTCACTTTTTCTTGTTTCATGAAACTAGATTTGACATGAGCTAATTCTTGGATGAAACTTCTATTATTTTCGAGATAAATAAAACCTTGCACCACGCCTTAGGTCAAATAGATCTTGTCAAAGTTTCAAGATTTGTGGCTACTTTCACTGTTTTGACTTTATTCATACTCTCTTTTTCTCGAATAATCGCATGGCTCGTTGCTACGGCTTTAAACGACACGAGGCGACTCACGAGTTATTAGAAATCGACTCGTAATTTATTTGAAATCTACTCAATTAAATGAGTCGAGCTCGAGCTGCAGCAACTTGAGTATACTTTCGAGTCGAGTTCGAGCTCCAAAATAGTTGGCTCGTGAGGCTCGCGGGCCATATCGAGCTTTCATTAAGTTATTATACCCTTTTATAAGCATGTAATTATTTAATTTTCATAAATATTGAGTAGAGCTTAAAATGTGGAAATACGCGTTGAGTCGAGTTTCGAGTTCAAGTATTTAATGACGAGTCGAGCTCGAGCTTAAAATCTAAAAAACGAAAGAGCTCAAGTCAAGTTTCGAGCTCGAGCTTTAGTTTTCGAAAGGGATCCGTCCCTTCATTGAGAAGGGATCCGTGAGTCTGAGAAAAGACTGCATCAGTGGCCTAAAATCCTAAACCCACTAAATTTGTTTTCCTCTCTCAAAAGCACCAAACGAATACCTCTTCCTAACATTATATCAATAAATTTGAAAGATAAAGTAGCCTTGACAATTTAAAATACTCATCCGAGTTCCCAAATATTTACCTTACAATGCAATTTGTAAATCATCATAACCAGAAAATCAAATACGAGCAAATGCACAACATTTACTCATTCAAATTCAAACTCAAAGACCTTGCATCGTGAGAGATCCTTAGGTCATAACAATCATCCATATCCATTTCTCACTTCATCAAACGAGCATGATGCTTCTCTTTATTCTTTACCAATTAAGTATAAGTAATATTAAAAATTACTTACATATGTTCGCAAAATGTTATAAATCAAAATAATACTTTATTGTTAAAGGCTTCGTGTAAACCTCTTACATATACAAACACGTGTTGAAATAGTCATTTCAAACATTTGAAATGAAAATCATCATTTAGGTAAATATAACGTTATGCCTAAGAAATCATTCTCTGACTTGAAAAATCTACATTTCTATACTTGCCTAAAGTAAGTTTTACAATGGTAATATTTTGCCTCGCCTTAGGAGTACAAATCAAACAAGTAATAAATATGTTTTTGCCGGGGAAACCCTTTACCCAAAATAAATATGTTTTTTTTTTTCAAGACCATTTGGATTGCACATACATGTTTTGATTACTTGTTCCCGTTTAATTGTCTTGACATTATCTTGGTGTTTGATAACTATTTGATTGATAGTCAAATGCGTAAACCTTGGAAATGTTTTGTCTTTATAATGCTTTTATGCTTGTATCTTTCGTGCTACTAAATGTTAAAGCTTAAACATGGTTTGCATGAATTTTTCATCTTGCTCCTTTGTGTGACTTTGTTACATAATTTATTTGCTAGTTGTGCACTTATATTATGAAAATCTGATTTTGGTACGATAAACATTTAGAAGTCTTTTAGTCCTACACATTAATCACATAGATTATTGTGTTAATTCATGCCTAAGTATGCTTACATGCTTAAGTGTTCTCCGTAGGTCCTATACTTTTAGGATATCACTTCTACCTCCTTTTTGATGGTAACTTACTTCATCTCCACCATCTCATGTATCTCTTATAAGGGAAACACATGCCTCATCATGCGATTACCTCGCTTTGATCGAGAAGAGCTACATGACTTCAAGTAAGAAGTTCATTGTATTCTAACCAACATCCGTAATGAGTTTACTTAGTTCATTGCTTCCGTTAACCGAAACAAAATTCTAAACAATTTACTTTCTTGTCTTCTTTAGTTTTGATTTGATGTTAAACTCGTTATGTTGAATGTCCACCGATTATGAGGGAGGAAATTCATACACATAATTGTATTTTAAGAGCATATATACATGTATTTCTTACTCTCCAAATACCAACACATAGGTAAACATCTCTTAGCAAAAACCGACTCACAAAGCCGTATTTGTATCAAGCCTTTTAACCCAACACTTAGTTTGCACCAATACTCCATGAAAAGAAGAACATATCATGTGTTTGACAACTCCTTCATCTCCACAACCAACAACTCCGCCTAGTGGATCTTAGATACCAATTTAAGTAGAGTCTAGGATTTCCTCTACTAGAATCTCAACACTCCATTGTCTAGAACACCATCATATGATCTCATGCTCATCCTTTTCTCTCTTGACACATGCCTTGCACGTCATTGTTAGTGCAAACGATTTACATCTAAAGTGTCTCTTTCAACACTAGCTCAACACGTAAGATTTTCCAACACTTTTCGAGCATATATTATGGCATTTTAAGCTATTTGTGTCATTTGTCCCTTTCTAGGTTTAACATAAGAGGTTTACCTTTTATGCGTCTATTTGTGAACGTGTTTCGTTCGTATATATGACTACTTATGTGTCTATTTTTTTCATTCCCGTAATAATATGTGAATGAGTTTCGTTCGTATTTGTTCGTATGAATGTTTGAATTATCATGTTGCAGGATGATATTCCTACTTTTATCATTGTGCAAGATTTAAAACTAACACGTTTGAGTTTGTGTAGGGTGATAACGATTGATTACGTTATCAAGTTGATTTGTGCTCGTTTGCACATTTTTAATATTTTGACTCATATCTTGCACATTAAGGTTAGCAGTATTGATTTTGGGGTTTTTGCAAATGATATTAGGATTATAGTAGGGAGAAGCAAGGTTTGGATCCGTAGGATTTAGATCTGCAACGAGTTAAATCTTGCTATCTTGCGAAATATTATCACTGAGTTGGATCTGCAATGGGTCATTTTGAGGTGGCTCGGCCGGTTGGTAAGATCCAGGTGTTATTTGAAATATGCCTTTTCATATTCTTTTGAAAGTAATTGAAGGTTCTAATTATCACAATTGTTCATATATTATTCTTTCTAACAAGAAGAATGGGTAGAACAACTCAAGACATGTATGGTGTATTTTGTAGTGTAGGGTTGTATATTTTTTCCTCTTGGAATGCTTGGAAAATCGTGTTTGAGTACAGGAAACTTTGGTTGCTTGCTATCGATGCGCACATTAGAGGTGATATTGAAGTCATGAACATATATTACTAACTAGTAAATTGAGTTTTACCCAAGCTTATCTTAAAGCTTTAATCATTAGAATTAAGTTCATTAACATTTTAAAGATGTATCTCATACATGTATCACATGCAACATTTATTACTTAGTCACATATAGAGCTATGTGGTGTAACAATGTAACATTCGTACCATAAGAATCATTATCACTCGACCCTTGCCTCTGTGCTTCCCTTGCTTTAAACCGAGCCAATTGGGATGATATGCCGATTAGATTACTTGATGGTTAAACATGGAATTAATTTGAAGAAGCCTTGACACGGAGGTGGCAGTTTGGAGAATTAATTTGTCAACATTTTTGAAAAAGAAGGTGGTAAACAGACTTTCTATTTTTATCATTAAGATAGCAATTAATTTTGTGGGCAACAAATGCATAATTGCATTTACGTATTGTCCATATTGATTTCATTCACTGTATAGATTAATTATTATGGCCTTGATGGTGAGATGTGGTTTTCGGGTTTTAAACTTAAGTTAACATCATCTAATTAAGACATACTCGACCGTATATATTAGTTCATAATTGGGTTAAGGGTAATTAAATTTGGTGGAGAAAAAATAATTAAAACTCACAAAACAATATAAAATCATAATTGGGTTAAGGGTAATTAAATTTGATGAAAGATGAAGAAAAAAATGTTTGATGGTGGTGGGTTTTATATCTTCATAAATTTTGGTTTTGTGTGAATCTAGGTTTTGGTGTTTATGTTTTTCTGTTTTGATCTTGGAGTGGATTTATTAGATGAGGGAATGAGTTTTGAGTTTTGTGTTTGGTGATGAATTGTGGTAACGAGATGTTGGTGACAAGATGATGACGGCGGTTGAGGTGACTGAGATGATTGTTTTGTTGGTGGTAGTAAAGATGGTATTGTGGGTGAGTGAGGTGATAATGTTAACTTTTAGAATAAAATACACCGTTCGTCCCTAAAGTTGTATAAGTTGTACCAAAATAATTAACACAAGCGAGG
>CP139509.1:426823077-426870229 GCA_021014915.2 Artemisia tridentata subsp. tridentata
TTGTAAAGGACTTCTTGTGCTATAAAAGAAGATACTAGGTTAGAGTTTAAGTACGATTAATTGATAGAGCTTCAAGGTTTTTGTAACCATAGTGATAAACAAAAGATCACTCGTATTGATAATAATATTGAAGCTATTTGGTTGTTTTACATATTGTGTTCATACAATTACTGTTACATTCATTCATCACACAAACAATCTTCTAAGTATTAGCTAGCAAATTCCGCGTGCTAGTTAATATATACTCAAAGTATATTCAACACAAGGAGTGTGTTTAGATCCGGTCAAAAATAAAAGTCTCAATGATAATATTTTCATAAAAATTTCACATTTAACTTAAAATGACCCAAATTGATGTTTCATATATTTCCCGAGCCTTCCGGAGTGTCATAATGTAGTTAAAGCTTAAATCGCGAGACGAAAACGCGTAGAACGTAAAAAGTGCACACTTCGCGTAGAAATAAAAAATTAAATTATTCCACATGAAAATAAGTACGTGGGGGAAAATAAATCATATTAACGGGTAGTTCTCAAATAGTGTGTATTTGGTTATCAATCCGGCTATCGATCCGGCCAACACAAATAAGGTGCATTTGGCTATCAATCCGGCTAGTACAAAGACTATCGATCCAGCTAGCACAAATGGGTAGACTGGGCATAGTCTAAGTCAAATTATTAATTTTAGTGTACGTGTCACAACTTACGCGGGCAACTTCCCGGTAAAAGCTAATTTACTTAAAATAGGAAAATAAGCAATTAAAATTAGTAAAAATAATGACTTGAAATTTCTCGGTTGTTACAGTTTATCCTTTGAAAACACAAGTGATAGAAAGCCAAGGACCTTGTTTTGTTTGGCAAGATTGTTTATGTTTTTGAAATTCAGATGGTGATAACGCTCAAATTGAACATGTTTTTAGTCACGTTATCGTTAGTTTTGTGCATCATATTTGGTTATATTTGTGTGTATTTGTTACTAAATCGTGAAAAAGTGTATATGCAAGTAAATATAGCCAAGTACAGGAAAAAATGATAAAAAGATGAAGAAATGAAGTGATTATGCACATTGGAAGATTCACAAGAGGAAAATGAGAGAGAAACCACATGAGAATTCAAGGATTTGATAATGTCTAGATTTCTATGTTCATATATCGAGAAAAGATCAAGTTCTATGAAAGGAAGTAATGCCACAACAAAGGAACAAGCACGTAAGGAGGAAAGAAAGAGAAAAATAAAATGTGTGTGCATGAAGGCCCCATCCGATCGGATGGTGCCCGCATCCGATTCGGATGGGAGAAGAATAATTTACCGAGAGATCTAACCGATCGGTTGGACCTCAATACCGATCGGTTGGAGGAAGTTGAAGTTACAAAATCACAATTAATGACGAATTTAAGCCCCATAATCATGGTGGCTTATCATTTCCTGGTTATTTACTGTTGAGGGACGTTTTTGCTTGAGGAGTAAGTGTTCTTACACTTATTTAAAGATCTAAGGTTAGTTTACAAGTGTGACACCCAAAACTTAGTAAAGGCTTACACCAAGTCCTTGCTAAACTTATTATCATTGCCCGAAAGCTTGTAATTGCTGTGAAAACGTCTAGGGAACCTTGAGTTCGAGTCTCAAGAGTTGTGTTCGAGTGTGGACTTGTTTACGTGTGATCATAGGCGATTGGAGGAGTGTGGTTTCTATAGTTCCACAATTCTAGTTCTTGTAATTCCAAAATTAGGTATTTCTTGTTTGAGTTATTATGAACTACTTTTACTTTAAGATGAATGAAAGTATGGTTTGTTACTTGTGTTTGATTATAATTGTTATGGAGTGATTTTGGTTATACTTGTGTGTATGATGTGACAATTGTTGGAGTATTCTTATATCATAGTGATGCATGAAAACATGTCTTGTTTTATGAGTTTATTGAAATACAATCTAATCTTGCTTAATTAGTTGGTAAAAACAGTTATAAAGATTAACAAAGGCCGAAATGATTTTCTTTATGTTTTTATTCCAAAAAGTTAGTGCACGAATTAGTATGGACTATGGTGTGTGACAAGCACCATATTAACTCATTAAAATGGATTTGGAAACGATTTCATCACGAGAAAAGGCCGAAAGGATTCGTAGGAATTCTTAAGATAAGAAATGCTTTTCAAACAACAAAGAGTTTAATAGAATTGTCATAATAGTTAAACAAGGCCGAAAGGAATTAACTAGGAGATTGAATTCTAGAGATGATTTCTCATGATAAAAACCATCGATTGTGAATCACTAATTTTAAGTTGTGCATCATTACAAGTCACACCCAACTTGGTAGATTACTCTATACAATTAGTCAAGGAATTACACACAAGTATATTTTTTTTGATTGATTGATTTTTACTTACCTTAGAATTTGCATCAAATTGGATTGGCAACCCTTTTTGTTAAAACTTATTTTACTAAACCCAAACAACAATTCCCTTGGGATGATCTCGAATTACCCACCTTTACTACCACGGACGAGTATACTTGCTCGTATGTGTTGATTAGAGAATTGGATAATTTGTGTTTATAAATTTTTAAAACTTGCACGACACACGACACATCAGATGGGAGAGTCTCTTATGCCAAAGCCAGTTTAGTATTTTAGTAGCTTTAGCAAAAAGACATGCTCCATTCTGAGTTAGTGTAGACATATCTAACACATAAACATCCTGTCTTCTTGGTTTACTAAGAAAGATTTCTTTATTTGCATTAAAGATGGTGCCTTGCTTATTATCAAATTCAACTATGTATTTTGCATCACATAGTTAACTCACACTGATAAGATTGTACTTGAGGCCATTAACATAAGCTATACTAGTAAAGACTATTCCACTACAGTTTACTGAACCATAACCTTCGGTGAGACATGATGAATTATCAGCAAATATCACCTTAGGTCCTGGTTCTTCAACATATTTGTGCAGATATTCCTTCACACCAGTCATGCTCCTTGAACGTCCACTGTCTAGATGCCAAACAGGCTCCCTGGCATGTCTCTGCACAAATAGTAAACCGTGTTAGTTTTTCTTGTGAACCCACTTCCTGGTAGGTTGGCTTTGATGGCCTTTTTGAAAGGTACAATTGATGCATGGTCAGTGGTGGTGTGGACTGTGCTTCCACAGACTTTACATTTGGTTGTTGATGTGGACTCAGTAGACTGAGGAGAGGAATTGGTAGTACCTCTTCTAGCCTGAATGACCTTTTCATATCCTAAATTGTCATGAGTGGGATCTCCACATATGTCATAGCAAGGATACATTAAACAATCATCAGAATGATGGTCATTGAATCTGTAACACCCCGTGAACCAACACGACTAAAAACGTGAAATTTTTTCGCAAAATGTACGCCTGAAAACTGACCAACAGTTACTCTTTTACAAACTGACAAGCATCCATACACAATTAGACATTGAGACTAATTTTAAATGAAACTAGACTCAATTACCTTCAAAACGACGGGTGGCACAACCCGTGACGACTTACGGTTCAAAAGTTACGATTTTTCGAAGATTGCCAAAATCTGGCAGAACTCACCCATCCGATCGGATGGGCATCCAACCGATCGGTTGGATGATTCTGTCCAGATTTTGGGGTGTCAAAATCCCCGCTTGGAAACCCGAATTCCCGAACTCGAAACTTGACCAAACTTTCCAGATTTCTTTGGTACATTAATGGGCTCATTTTCATACAAAAACATCTAACATTTAACCACCCGAAATAGTACCTCAAAATTGGACGGGTTATGCATAAAACCCATTTTGACCCATTGACACCTCAAACCTTTTAGAACTCCTCATTTACACACTAAACTTTACCAACATACTTGTATTAACATACCAAACTTGTTCCAAGGGTACATGACCCATTTACATTTCAAAATGGACAAGGGAGGCTATTTGCCAAACGACCCTTTAATATTGACTAGAAATACAATCATGTACTCTAGAGACTTCATGAATTTTACACGTAAACAAACCATGAGTTAAACATGAAAACAAGATCGTTGAGTAACAAAATGACCATATAAATTGAAGTATACCCAAAACACGAAATGACACTCGGGGCTTCCAACTTCAATGCGTTTGGTCCAAAAGAATTCCGGTCTTCTAGTCTACCTTCTACACTATAAGCTAAGCTAAGCCCTTACCCTTGCTTCCTTCACTTGTACCTACAAAATCATCATCATCTAAACTATAAGTGAAAACGCTTAGTAAGTATACAAGATATAACCAACATCACATTTACATAAAATTGGTGATTAACACCAATCATAACATTAAATAGGAGCATAAATGGGATTATTACTCACCTTGACCAAGCAAGTAATTACATAACAATTACATTTAGCATTGGATCCAAGCTAACATACATTCACAAGCTCTATAACAAATCACATTATCACAATCATAACATTAACATCATAACATTAACAAGTTATACTCATATACTTACCTCAATTCCTACTAGCTTCCTACTTGGCTTTGGTTTGGGCTTCTATAATGCTTCCTATTACAACATTAACTTCAATTAGCAACTAATTAACTATGGAAATCATAAATCCACAACCTTTACTCACAATACCCAAATCCCACCATATGAACCCTAATTTCTACATTTAGGTAAATTACTTACTTGATGAAGAGACAACAATTAAGGTATCTTTAATTTGATCACCTCTTGATGATTAAAATGAGCTAGATGAAGATTTCTAGACTTCCCTCCTTTTTTTTGCTAAATGTCGACCCAACTAGAACTCTCCAACCATTTCCAGATTTTTCTAAGGATAGGTTATTTAATCATGTGTGGGATTATCTTTGGTCATTTGGCAAATAAGGTCCTTCTAGTCCTATTCTTCTTATTTAGGCCACACATTTAGCTATTACTTAATCTCTAACACATAAATTATATTTACATGGCATAATATTTACATAAGTGGTACCTTGTCGGGATACGGGTGTAACAATTCACCCCTCCTTAAAATAAAAGTTCATCCCCGAACTTTATTCTTGAAATAAATGAGGATACTCACTCCTCATCTTCTCTTCCGGATCCCACCTAATAATCGTACTCTTACGATGCCTCCATTGCACTTTCACTAACGGAATTTCTTTGTTTCGAAGCTTCCTCACTTTCCTTCCTAATATTTCTTCCGGTTCATCTTTTTGCGAAAGTAATTCCGGATCGATTTCGATATCGTTTAAAGTAACTACACTTGTTTCATCCGCCAAACACTTCCTCAAGTATGATACATGAAAGGTATTATGGATACCTCTCATTTCTTCGGGTAATTCTAACTCATATTCTACCTCGCCCACTCGTTTCAAGATTTTGAATGGTCCTATAAACCGAGGACTTAACTTTCCTTTGTTTTTGAACCTAAAGACACCTTTCCACGGGGAAACCTTTAACATCAAAAAATCACACACTTCGAATTCAATTGGCCTTCTTCGATTATCGGCAAAACTTTTCCACCTATCTTGCACCGCTTTAAGTCTTGCCCGGGTCATTTCAATCTTTTCCGTTGTTGCCAATACTATATCCGTGTTTGCCAACTCTCTTCTTCAAACTTCTTCCCAACACACGGGCGTTCTACACCTTCTACCATAAAGCATCTCCTATGTTGGCATATCAATACTCGCATGATAACTATTATTGTAAGCGAATTCAATTAAAGGTAAATGATCGTCCCAATTTCCTCCAAAGTCAATCATGCAAGCTCGAAGCATGTCTTCTAAAGTTTGAATCGTTCCCTCGCTTTGCCCATCGGTTTGAGGATGAAAAGCCGTGCTCATATGAAGTTTCGTACCTAACACTTCTTGGAAATCTTGCCAAAAGTTTGATATGAACCGCCCGTCTCTATCGGAGACTATAGAGATGGGCACTCCATGGCGTGCAATGATCTCGTTGACATAAATCTTGGCTAACTTGTGAAAGGGCATATTCTCTCGAATCGGAATAAAATGTGCACTCTTCGTTAGGCGATCTACTATAACCCAAATTACATCGTTCTTCTTTTTCGTCGTTGGCAATTTCGTAATGAAGTCCATTGTTGTAACACCCCAACCCGACAAGGGTAAAGGTGTCACATCACGGTGACAAATCAGAGCATAAATAATACACAGCGGAAGCCATAAACCAAAATCAATAAGAAAATCAAGCCAACACGGCTTAAACCAAATTACATGAGTTCAAAAGATAATGATAAACCAAAGGAATAAACAAAAGAAACAAAATCCCGAAACAAAAGTCATAATATAAGGGTGGTAACTAAGGTAGGTCTCCAAAACAATCTCTACTCTCATCCCAAAGCAATCCCAGCTCCTAGCTTAGATACCTGCCGCATGGAAAAAGAAATGCGGCTGAGCTACGAGAGCTCAGTGAACAGATACATATACAAAGTAATAATAACGAAATGGAAATAAGATATGGTACAATAGGAAATGTCATAAGGTACAAACAATGAGAAGGAAAAGGAACAATATAGGATAGTAATCCACCACGAGCCCAGACAAATCAGATAATCATATACAGTAACCATAGAGGAGCGACCTCTCAGATATGTGAAGGGCATGTATCGCACACAGTACCAATCACCAGACAAATCATATCATATCATATTAAATCCACTAAACAGAAACAGATCTAGGATGCATCCATACGCCCCTACCCAATCACATGCAGACCAAAACAAAGGGACGGTGTGTAACATCACTCCAACACACTAGAGTCACGCCATCGGTGCATCAATGACATGGCCATGTTACCTTCATGGCTAGGGTCACAAATTTTGGCTCCGGTATCAAACTAAGAGTCATGTGTCAAATCAAATCAGAAGGTCATATCCAAAGGTCCAATACAGATAGTTCATAACAGATGGTTCATATCAAATCATTTCAGAAATAGTATCAAAGGTCCAAATCAGAGTTTAACAGATCAAAGTATACAAAACAAAGGTCATATCGAAGGTTCACAACAAAGGGAAACATAGCAATGGCTTTGGGAAAACTTAACGAATCAGAAATCAAATCATGTCAAGGGAATAAGACACCCTTACTGAAAAAGGGCAGAGTATCTGTACCTTATTGCGAAGCAAAACAAGGATAAAACAAATACGGAACAGAGATCAATGCCACTCCTTCTTCACACCTAAAGGAGAAGAAGAACACAGAATCACCAGAGGGTTCAAGTTCAGATTACCATTTCTAATTATCTTTTCATTTTAAGAACTTTCCAGATTTAGTAACTTTCTATTTTTAGCAGGTTTCCCGAATCAGTAAGCTTCCATATTTAGCAATATTCAAATGATATGAGTTAAGTTAAGTCATTAATTAGCTTATTAAGGAAATAATATTCATTTTGACAAGTTATGCAAATTTTAGGGTTAAGCATGACAAGTTTTCATAGTTTAGGGTTATAAATGTAAATGTACCAAAGTTAAAGGTTTAAAGTAGAAATATCATAATTATACCATCCAATTACTTATGTTTTCCAGAATTACTCTTTTACCCTTCTAGTTTCATAATTTACGATTTGCACCCCTTTAAATTAGTTAATTTACGTATTAAACCTTATAATTATATAATTTACACTTTAACCCTTATCATGTTTACATTACACATCAAGCCCTTTTTAATTCACCAAATTACAGAAAATAACGTTTAATATTAATATGTATAACAACAGCCCCTCATAGTTTCGGTATTTACATATTTAGTCCTTATACTTTATAAAATGCAAATCGAATTATATATTTAACCATAATTACATATTAAGCCCTTAAATACTCAAAATTACACTTTTCACCCTTCATAATATTATTTACACCGTGAACCATTAAATTTCCAGAAATTACCTTTTTAGTCCCTCTACTTATTTATTTTACAATTCGAAATACATATTCCTTAATTTACCAATTAAACCCTTTTAAATATAAAATTTACACATGAGCCCTTCATCTTATATTTTATATGAATTATACCCTGTCCAAATAATATTCTAAAAATAACCCACACGTTTTAAAGTTTACAAAACACACCCTTAATCTTTTAAAATCATATCGTATGGACTTTTACACAACAAAATCCTAGCCCTAGTTTTCCCAATCATTATGCCATCATTAGATCATCATTAAACCTCATTTATATAATCAAGAACAAACCCTAATTCTTAGAACCCTAGATCGTACGATTTATTTTCTTTCTTTCCTTGTTTTTCTTAAATCCGATTACACAAACAATACCACAATAATTCTTTTAAGCCATGAAAAATCCAATGGACATTTTTCCAGTACTATATAGATCATAAGGAACGTAGATAAAATAGGTATCTTGCCCAGAAAATTCGTGTAGATTTTTATAGAGTTTTCATACGTTTTAATGGTTAAATTCACAAATAATTCATAGATCTTGCATGGTTCGTTGAAAGCATTTTATCTGATGTTCATATGATGTAAGAAACACAAGAAAAATACCAGATCGAAATAAGAACGTATAGAAAGAGCTTAACGAATTTCGTTCCTCCAACAAGCACAATGACACCACAAAAATCCCCACGAGCACACGAATGATCCCACAACCTTGTAGCCATTTTTCACAGAGTATATATCATGTGAGGATCATGAGAAAAATAAGAAATGAATTTTAGATGAGTCGAATGAATTATGGGAGAATTTACTTACGTTTTTAACTAGCGACAAAGAAAAAGTCACCACGATCGAACCAAGCAGCCCACAGCCTCAAACGTATTTTTCTAGGCTTCTAATGATGCTAAAGAACACAGGAAAATAGCCTCACACCTCCAGAAAGTCGTATGGAATTATGGACGAATTTGTTAGGGTTTTCTTGATGTTTCGGTTTGTAAAATGGGAAATGATTGAAAGGAGAAATATATGGAATTGATTGCCGAGTGATTAGGAGGGGGGAGGACTTCTTCACACGTTTTTAAGGAGGCCAAATCAATCTCTTAACAACCTTGATCCTTTTCTTATTTTAAATGATCTTATCTCATATATTTAATACTTTAAAATCATATAAATACATAACATATAAAGTTTTCGGTCCATATGTGACTTATAATGTGTTATAAACATTTTTGTGGCATGTACAACATTTAATTGGTGCCTCATAATTATTTTACATCATATATGGTTTAGTTACATAGGTTTTTGTGATTTAATTGTTAGTTATATAAGTTTTAATTAAATTTCAAAGTTGTAGTGGCATTTTGGTCTTTTTACACGCTTAATATTTTAGGGTTTTACAACTTCTTCCCCTCTAAACAAAAAATTTCGTCCTCGAAATTGCAAAGAACCAGAAACGAAACAGAACGGAAAACAAAACCATTCATACCAGATCAGAACACGAAATGTGGATAACTAATATAGCTTCGGTTATGAGTTCATAGATGCAGAGATGAGGATACAATTAGCTAATGATGTTTGTTTCAGATTAAGCTTCTTGGCAAACGGATTAGATATGACGAAATGATGCAAGGACAAAATGATCACAAATGAAAAGAAAGCCGGTAATGGTACCTGATGAGTCCTCCACACGATCACGAGTGTAAGCATAAACTCGTCCCAAAGTGGGTACTGGCCTAGCCGAGTCCGTCGGTACAACTTGGTTCTTCTTGGGACAGTCCTTCACCCGATGATGAGTAGAGCCGCATGAGAAACAACCGCCGGTAATCTTAAAGCAAGTACCCGGATGCGCCTTCCCGCAATTAGCACATAGGGGTGGAGGAGGCAAAGCCTCGATAGCCCTCCTCTGTCCGCGACGATCACCATCCCGCCTAGAAGCTGACCTCGAATCCCGACCTCACTGATCACGACCATGGTCCGCCCGATCTCGTTCCTCATAACTCCTATATTCTCGACTCTGGCCCTGACGACCCTGCTCCCTGGAGTTTACCCGATTACCGTCCCTATCCCGCTTATTAGAACCCTCGTCCGCATGTAGCAACTCAATGTTACGTGCAGCATCCTGAACCGCAGCCACATCCTCGTACTCAAAGTTTACCACACGATCTAGTACCCACCTCTTCAATGCCCACTTGAAATGACGAGCCTGACGATGAGCATCCCCAGTAACCTCCGGCCCAACAAAGCTGGCCAAGCGCAAGAATCGCTGCATAAACTCACCCGAAGACTCACGATCCCCCTGACGAATCGTCGCATACTCTCTCTCGTATCTCTGCTGCTCCGATAATGGAATATACTGCCTATAGAACACCTCAATGAAGTCCGCCCAAGAACAGGTCTCAGCATAGTCATCTCCTTTTGCTTGAACAAGAGCAGTCCACCAATTAAGAGCGTCACCCTCCAACTTGAATGTGGCCAAACGAGTTTTAAACTCGTCAGCACATCCGAGAACCCTGAACAACTTCTCGACATGGGTAATCCAGTCCTCTGCCTCATGGGGAGTGGCAGTGGACCTGAAAGAGAGAGGCTTGAGCTTATTAAACCTCTCGATCCAAACGTGGATACCAACTGGTGGAGCAGCAGGAGGAGCAGTGGGTGGAGCATCGCCACCACCACCACCAAAAGAACTTGCCTTATTTCTGATGTTATTGGTGACTTGGGTCACCAATTGAGGAAGAGCAGCAGCCATAGCAGCGGCTATCATGGCCTCGAAATCAGGGCCATCATTCCCATCAGTGTACTGAGTAAAGCGCGTATTCACCATCTGAACGATCACGAAAATGATTAGTGAAATAGGAAGAATAAGCACGAAAGGAAAGACAGAACAGAATCCTAATGTTTACCCAAATCCTCACCAGTCAAATCTCAAATCTTAAGGGTCAATCCTAAGGTCCACATGATCCACAGGTCATGGCTTATGTACTACAGGTCATAACCTGGGCTTTGATACCATAATTGTAACACCCCAACCCGACAAGGGTAAAGGTGTCACATCACGATGACAAATCAGAGCATAAATAATACACAGCGAAAGCCATAAACCAAAATCAATAAGAAAATCAAGCCAACACGGCTTAAACCAAATTACATGAGTTCAAAAGATAATGATAAACCAAAGGAATAAACAAAAGAAACAAAATCCCGAAACAAAAGTCATAATATAAGGGTGGTAACTAAGGTAGGTCTCCAAAACAATCTCTACTCTCATCCCAAAGCAATCCCAGCTCCTAGCTTAGATACCTGCCGCATGGAAAAAGAAATGCGGCTGAGCTACGAGAGCTCAGTGAACAGATACATATACAAAGTAATAATAACGAAATGGAAATAAGATATGGTACAATAGGAAATGTCATAAGGTACAAACAATGAGAAGGAAAAGGAACAATATAGGATAGTAATCCACCACGAGCCCAGACAAATCAGATAATCATATATAGTAACCATAGAGGAGCGACCTCTCAGATATGTGAAGGGCATGTATCGCACACAGTACCAATCACCAGACAAATCATTTCATATCATATTAAATCCACTAAACAGAAACAGATCTAGGATGCATTCATACGCCCCTACCCAATCACATGCAGACCAAAACAAAGGGACGGTGTGTAACATCACTCCAACACACTAGAGTCACGCCATCGGTGCATCAATGACATGGCCATGTTACCTTCATGGCTAGGGTCACAAATTTTGGCTCGGGTATCAAACTAAGAGTCATGTGTCAAATCAAATCAGAAGGTCATATCCAAAGGTCCAATACAGATAGTTCATAACAGATGGTTCATATCAAATCATTTCAGAAATAGTATCAAAGGTCCAAATCAGAGTTTAACAGATCAATGTATACAAAACAAAGGTCATATCGAAGGTTCACAACAAAGGGAAACATAGCAATGGCTTTGGGAAAACTTAACGAATCAGAAATCAAATCATGTCAAGGGAATAAGACACCCTTACTGAAAAAGGGCAGAGTATCTGTACCTTATTGCGAAGCAAAACAAGGATAAAACAAATACGGGACAGAGATCAATGCCTCTCCTTCTTCACACCTAAAGGAGAAGAAGAACACAGAATCACCAGAGGGTTCAAGTTCAGATTACCATTTCTAATTATCTTTTCATTTTAAGAACTTTCTAGATTTAGTAACTTTCTATTTTTAGCAGGTTTCCCGAATCAGTAAGCTTCCATATTTAGCAATATTCAAATGATATGAGTTAAGTTAATTCATTAATTAGCTTATTAAGGAAATAATATTCATTTTGACAAGTTATGCAAATTTTAGGGTTAAGCATGACAAGTTTTCATAGTTTAGGGTTATAAATGTAAATGTACCAAAGTTAAAGGTTTAAAGTAGAAATATCATAATTATACCATCCAATTACTTATGTTTTCCAGAATTACTCTTTTACCCTTCTAGTTTCATAATTTACGATTTGCACCCCTTTAAATTAATTAATTTACGTATTAAACCTTATAATTATATAATTTACACTTTAACCCTTATCATGTTTACATTACACATCAAGCCCTTTTTAATTCACCAAATTACAGAAAATAACGTTTAATATTAATATGTATAACAACAGCCCCTCATAGTTTCGGTATTTACATATTTAGTCCTTATACTTTATAAAATGCAAATCGAATTATATATTTAACCATAATTACATATTAAGCCCTTAAATACTCAAAATTACACTTTTCACCCTTCATAATATTATTTACACCGTGAACCTTTAAATTTCCAGAAATTACCTTTTTAGTCCCTCTACTTATTTATTTTACAATTCGAAATACATTTTCCATAATTTACCAATTAAACCCTTTTAAATATAAAATTTACACATGAGCCCTTCATCTTATATTTTATAAAAATTATACCCAGTCCAAATAATATTCTAAAAATAACCCACACGTTTTAAAGTTTACAAAACACACCCTTAATCTTTTAAAATCATATCGTATGGACTTTTACACAACAAAATCCTAGCCCTAGTTTTCCCAATCATTATGCCATCATTAGATCATCATTAAACCTCATTTATAGAATCAAGAAAAAACCCTAATTCTTAGAACCCTCATTAGATCGTACGATTTATTTTCTTTCTTTCCTTGTTTTTCTTAAATCCGATTACACAAACAATACCACAATAATTCTTTTAAGCCATGACAAATCCAATGGACAATTTTCCAGTACTATATAGATCATAAGGAACGTAGTTAAAATAGGTATCTTGCCCAGAAAATTCGTGTAGATTTTTGTAGAGTTTTCATACGTTTTAATGGTTAAATTCACAAATAATTCATAGATCTTGCATGGTTCGTTTAAAGCATTTTATCTGAGGTTCATATGATGTAAGAAACAAAAAAAAAAATACCAGATCGAAATAAGAACGTATAGAATGAGCTTAACGAATTTCGTTCCTCCAACAAGCACAATGACACCACAAAAATCCCCACGAGCACACAAATGATCCCACAACCTTGTAGCCATTTTTCACAGAGTATATATCATGTGAGGATCATGACAAAAATAAGAAACGAATTTTAGATGAGTCGAATGAATTATGGGAGAATTTACATACGTTTTTAACTAGCGACAAAGAAAATGTCACCACGATCGAACCAAGCAGCCCACAGCCTCAAACGTATTTTTCTAGGCTTCTAATGATGCTAAGGAACACAGGAAAATAGCCTCACACCTCCAGAAATTCGTATGGAATTATGGACGAATTTGTTAGGGTTTTCTTGATGTTTCGGTTTGTAAAATGGGAAATGATTGAAAGGAGAAATATATGAAATTGATTGCCGAGTGATTAGGAGGGGGGAAGACTTCTTCACACATTTTTAAGGAGGCCAAATCAATCTCTCAAAAACCTTGATCCTTTTCTTATTTTAAATGATCTTATCTCATATATTTAATACTTTAAAATCATATAAATACATAACATATAAAATTTTCGGTCCATATGTGACTTATAATGTGTTATAAACATTTTTGTTGCATGTACAACATTTAATTGGTGCCTCATAATTATTTTACATCATATATGGTTTAGTTACATAGGTTTTTGTGATTTAATTGTTAGTTATATAAGTTTTAATTAAATTTCAAAGTTGTAGGGGCATTTTGGTCTTTTTACACGTTTAATATTTTAGGGTTTTACAATTGTAATCTTTTCCCGCATCCAAACCGGAATGTCTAAAGGTTGAACTTTTCCATACGGCTTTTGGTGTTCGGCTTTAACCTTTAAACAAGTTAGACATTTCTCGACGTACTTTACACAATCCCTTTTTATACCCGGCCACCAATAATTCTTCTTCAAATCACGGTTCATCTTTGTGGCTCCCGGATGAATAGAATACTTTGACTTGTGAGCTTCTTCTAGGATCAATTCTTTGATATCGCTCCGAAAAGGAACATAAACCCTTCCATATCGAGTCTTAATCCCTCGACTATCTTCATCAAGATGTGGAATGTGAGAAGTAATACGTTCACTATCTCTATTCTCCTCCTTCAATGCTTCTTTTTGAGCTAGCTTGATTTTATCAAAAAGATCGGATGTAACAATCATCCGCAACGAATGAATCCTAGTAACTTCGTTTTGATCCTTGCGGCTCAATGCATCCGCCACAACATTCGCCTTACCGGGATGGTAGCGAATTTCGCAATCGTAGTCCTTTAACAAGTCCAACCATCTTCGTTGTCTCATGTTCGGATCCTTCTTTTCAAGGAAGTATTGAAGACTTCTATGATCGGTGTAAATTACAAACTTAACACCATACAAAGAATGCCTCCAAAGTTTTAAAGCAAAAACCACAGCCGCAAATTCAATATCGTGAGTGGCATAATTTTCTTCATGCTTCTTTAGTTGTCTCGAGGCGTAAGCAATCACCTTACCCCTATGCATAAGAACACACCCGAGACCGGAATAAGACGCATCACTATAAACCACCATATCTTCGGTTCCTTCTGGCAACACGAGAACCGGTGCTTCACATAACTTTTTCCTTAGCATACAAAAGGTTGCGTCCTGTTCTTCACCCCACTCAAAAGTAGCGTTCTTCTTAGTGAGTCTTGTTAGCGATGATGCGATTTTGGAGAAGTCTTGAATAAACCTACGATAATATCCCGCAAGGCCAAGAAAACTCCGAATTTCACCAACATTCCTTGGTGCATGCCACTTCATTACAGCTTCCACCTTTGAAGGATCAACTTTAATACCATCGGAATTAATAACATGACCGAGGAATTGTACTTCTTGTAACCAAAATTCACATTTTGAGAATTTGGCGTACAATCTTTCTCTTCTCAATGTCTCTAAAATCTCCCATAAATGCGCGGCGTGATCCTCCTTACTTTTTGAGTAGATAAGAATATCATCGATGAACACTATGACGAATCTATCCAACATTGGTCTACATACACGGTTCATAAGGTCCATGAAAACCACATGCGCGTTCGTGGGAGCAAAGGGCATAACTGTAAACTCGTAATGCCCATATCGGGTCCTAAAAGCCGTCTTAGGAATATCTTCTTCTCGAACCTTCAACTGATGATAACCCGAACGGAGATCGATTTTAGAAAACCACCTAGCACCTTGAAGTTGGTCAAAAAGGTCATCAATTCTTGGTAACGGATACAGGTTCTTCACCGTGACTTTATTCAATTCGCGGTAGTCAATGCACATTCTCATACTACCATCTTTCTTCTTAACGAACAAGATTGGAGCTCCCCATGGCGAACTACTAGGACGAATAAAACCCTTGTCGAGCAATTCTTGAAGTTGGCTCATCAACTCTTTCATGTCGGACGGGGCTAGCTGATAAGGAGTTTTGGCAATAGGGGTAGCACCTGGAACAAGATCAATACGGAATTCGACTTGCCTTTCGTGTGGAATACCCGGCAAGTCTTCCGGGAAGACGTCACAAAATTCATTTACAACCGGGACATCGTCGATGCTCTTCTTCTCAAAGCTTGTATCTACCACGTGAGCCATGAAGGCATAGCAACCACGCGATAAATATCTCCTAGCCTTCATCACGGAGCATAACTTTAGTTCACCTTTTCTTTTATCACCATAAATAATCATTTCACGACCGCTAGGATTCACAACTCGAATGATCTTTTGGCTACAAAGGATAGCCGCACTATATTTGTCAAGCCAATCCATACCAATAACAATATCAAATTCCCCGAGCATAATAGGAATTAAGTCAATCTTAAAGACGTTATCATCAATCTCTATCTCTACGTCTCGATACACATTCGATACAACAACAATTTTACTATCAGCTATTTCGAATTCTAGGGGTAGCGGGAGTTTAACTAGTGGGGAGGTTAGATGCTTGCTATAATCATAAGATACGAAGGACACACTAGCACCCGAATCATATAAAACCCGAGCGGGTACGGAATTAACAAGATGAATACCTGTGATGACATCGGACCCTGACTTGGCTTCATCGACACTCATTTGATAAACTCGAGCTTTTGGTTTTGGGACTTCTACTTTCTCCTCTTTGACGGTTCTCAATGGTTTTGCTTCAATTGCCTTTATTTTCAGGAAATCCCTCAACCTATGCCTAATCTCGTTACACCCGTAGCATACTATCATCGGTTTGGTGCAATCTTTGCTTTGATGGTCTAACGCTCCGCACTTGTAACACCCCGGGGTATTACACCTACATTCTCCAAGATGGAACTTACCACACTTCGGACATGCTACCTTTGCTTTATTTCCCACACCTTTCTTGCCATGGTCAAATTTAGTTTTCTTCCCATCTTGATCTACAAACTCTAGCTTCCTCTTTGGTTCCTTAGCCTCTTTCTCCTTCCTCCTTAGTAAATCCGCCTCTCTCACCCGAGCCCTACTCAGAAGGTCTTCTAAGGTAGTGCATTTAAATGGTGAGATTACATCACGGATATCATCCTTAAACATCCTTTGGAATCTATCAACTTTAAGCTTCTCATTTCCATGGTATTTAGGACAATACGGAACCATATCATTAAACTTTCTCCATAACTCATTCACCGTCTCATTAGTTTGAGTGAGAGATTGGAACTTCTCTCGTATTTTGTCAATTTCTTCAACCGGAGCATACTCGGCACTAAACAACTCCTTGAATTCCTTTCAAGTACATGTCTCAGCCCAAGGTTCGCCTTTCTCACACACCTTCCCTTCCCACCAAGTCTTAGCACTATCACGAAGAAAGTTAGTAGCATAGATAACCTTCTTCCTTTTCTCACAACCACTAGTACGGAAAGCACCCTCTACAGCCGTAATCCACCGATTACTAACAATTGGATCAAGTACACCGGTAAACCGTGGTACATCACAAGCTGTGAAGTCACGGTAAGTAGCCTTATCATTCTTAGGTTCTTTTGCTACTCCACATTCCTTCTTAAATTCTTTGAATTCTTCTTTCATTAGTTCCCTAAGATTTTGCGTTGTCTGATTAACATAGAAAGGCATTGCTTGGTTAATTGCTTTACCCACTCTTTTTGTAGCATTGAGTTCAAGGCTTTCATCTCCTTTTCGAAGAAACCCCTAAAGTTAGGTCCCCCAGAACTAGAAGAAGAGGAACTTTCATCGTCTTTGTCTTTGTTACCCACATCGCTTGCCGAAGACTCGGCATGTTTAGAAGCCGTAGATTTTGCGACTTCCTTTGGGTGAGGGGTTTCCATCTCTTCTTCTTACTGAAAATAGTAAGTCACAATATCAAGTACAATCATATACATAGCTGATGCATGAATGACATTTATATCCTTACACTAAACACCCTAGCTCGTCACCCGTGTATGATCCAAATAATTTCAACTTCACATATGTTCCATATTTTTATCACTACGGTGGCCAGGCGTAGCCATAAAAATATTTAACATATGGGTCCTCAAAATCATTCAAACAATACACAATTAACAAGCACTAGCTCTAAACGCATCTATACAAGGCCTAAGTCTAGGAAATCGTAAGGTGAAATCCTAAATCTCTTAGACCGAAGCTCTGATACCAAGTTGTAACACCCCGTGACCCAACACGACTAAAAACGTGAAAATTTTTTGCAAAACTTACGCCCGAAAACTGACCAACAGTTACTCTTTTACAAACTGACAAGAATCCATACATAATTTGACCTTGAGACTAATTTTAAATGAAACTAGACTCAATTAACTTCAAAACGACGGGTGGCACAACCCGTGACGACTTACGGTTCAAAAGTTACGATTTTTCGAAGATTGCCAAAATCTGGCAGAACTCACCCATCCGATCGGATGGGCATCCAACCGATCGGTTGGATGATTCTGTCCAGATTTTGGGGTGTCAAAATCCCCGCTTGGAAACCCGACATCCCGAACTCGAAACTTGACCAAACTTTTCGGATTTCTTTGGTACACTAATGGGCTCATTTTCATGCAAAAACATCTAACATTTAACCACCCGAAATAGTACCTCAAAATTGGACGGGTTATGCATAAAACCCATTTTGACCCATTGACACCTCAAACCCTTTAGAACTCCTCATTTACACACTAAACTTTTCCAACATACTTGAATTAACATACCAAACTTGTTCCAAGGGTACATGACCCATTTACATTTCAAAATGGACAAGGGAGGCTATTTGCCAAACGCCCCTTTAATATTGACTAGAACTACAATCATGTACTATAGAGACTTCATGAATTTTACACGTAAACAAACCATGAGTTAAACATGAAAACAAGACCGTTGAGTAAAAAAATGACCATATAAATTGAAGTATACCCAAAACACGAAATGACACTCGGGGCTTCCAACTTCAATGCGTTTGGTCCAAAAGATTTCCGGTCTTCTAGTCTACCTTCTACACTATAAGCTAAGCTAAGCCCTTACCCTTGCTTCCTTCACTTGTACCTACAAAATCATCATCATCTAAACTGTACGTGAAAACGCTTAGTAAGTATACAAGATATAACCAACATCACATTTACATAAAATTGGTGATTAACACCAATCATAAAATTAAATAGGAGCATAAATGGGATTATTACTCACCTTGACCAAGCAAGTAATTACATAAAATTTACATTTAGCATTGGATCCAAGCTAACATACATTCACAAGCTCTATAACAAATCACATTATCACAATCATAACATTAACATCATAACATTAACAAGTTATACTCATATACTTACCTCAATTCCTACTAGCTTCCTACTTGGCTTTGGTTTGGGCTTCTATAATGCTTCCTATTACAACATTAACTTTAGTTAGCAACAAATTAACTATGGAAATCATAAATCCACAACCTTTACTCACAATACCCAAATCCCACCATATGAACCCTAATTTCTACATTTAGGGAAATTACTTACTTGATGAAGAGACAACAATTAAGCTATCTCTAATGCTTCTTGATGATTAAAATGAGCTAGATGAAGATTTTTAGTCTTCCCTCCTTTTTCTTGCTAAATGTCGACCCAACTAGTACTCTCTAACCATTTCCAGATTTTCCTAAGGATAGGTTATTTAATCATGTGTGGGATTATCTTTGGTCATTTGGCAAATAAGGTCCTTCTAGTCCTATTCTTATTTAGGCCACACATTTAGCTATTACTTAATCTCTAATAGATAACTTATATTTACATAGCATAATATTTACATAAGTGGTACCTTGTCGGGATACGGGTGTAACAGAATCTACAATGTGGACAAGGCGAAAAAGGCTTTGCCTTTTGCCTTTGTATCTGTTTTGAACCAGAAGGATACTGAAAAGCCTGTGATTTAAAGTATGTTGCAACATTGGGTGAGACTGTGTATGATTAGTGATCAGAGGTCATGTGATCTTTCTTTTTTGCATATCATGCAAAATAGGATTCTATAACAGTCATCAATGGAATGATTTGTATAGTTACACAGTTCACATCTTTGTTGAGGTTTTGGTGAAGATTTTGGTTTGGTGGTGCTTGAGGAAGCTGGTTTGAGTTCCTTAATCCTAAATTGAGGAGGTTTTTCAGATGTTTCAATCTTTTCACTCAGCTTCCTGACAAGCTCAGCCAACTGATCATATTTTGAATCAGGGCTTTCAGTGTTCACCTTAGTTGAGACTAAAGATGTTGAGTCATCAGTGGGAACTGAGACTTCAGGTGTAGGTCTCTTCAGGATTGTTCTACCCAATCTTGACTTCTCTTTTGGAGAATGTTGAGAGTAAAATAAAGGTGTTAGGTTTGAGCATGGTGCTACTCTCTGAAGGGCTTTCAGTGGTGGGAGAGGTGTTTTTTATTCTGATTCAGACTCATTGACAGACTCAGTGTTACTAGGTTTATCAGTGAGTCCAAGCATATCTTTGATAGCCTGACTTTTAGGTTGCAAGATTTTTCCAGTCTCAAAGTTAGGTAACTTACTGTCTGGGTTGTTTCTTTCAACCCAGTCACTAGACTTATGTTTCATTTCTTGTTCAAAAGATATGCCAGCTGGTAAAAAATCCTTTTCACTATGACTCTCACTGAGGGATTCAGTAAGTTGGTCTTCTCCTATGATTTTCTTTTTAGAACTAGGAATAAGACTAACAGTTTCAGAGACTCTAGGATTCTTTGTTGTCCAGCTTTCAATGACGGCTTTTTTTTTTCTTGAGTTCTGTTTGAAGAGCTTGGTTTTGTTTCAAAATTTTAGTGTTTTTAATTTGAAGTGTAACAGCCTCTGGCTTCGCTTGTTTTAAGACAAGTAGTTCATCTCTACACTTATTTATTTCTAGAACAATTTTATTGTATTTTGAAAACAAATTAAGTCTTTGCTCTTCAACAAACTTAAGAACAACATTTATATAATTCAAGTAAGATTGCCAATCAGAATCATTATCCATAGATATTAAGATATTTACCTTCCTCATGGTGATGTTAACCCACTCTCCATTTCTTGCATGGTTTTTTCCAACAGCCAGCTTGTCATTTTCTGAAAGTGTCATCAATGCACTGACTCTTACTTCTTCATCATCTGAGGAGACAACTTCCTCATCCCAGTCAAAGGCTTAAGCCACAAGTACTTTGTTCTTTGTTTGAACAGGTTTAGTAGTTTGAGGAGCCTGAGATACTGAGGGTGTGGCCTCAAGGAGAGCAAGTTTAGCTTTAGCTTTTCTATACTTAGCTTCAAAATCTTTTTAATCATTTTGAATAATTTTGTTTTGAAAATGTTGAGTAGACTGAAGCATTTTCGTTTGAAACTTGCTAGTTCCTGAAGAAGAACTATTACCAGAGAATTTGTATGAGGGTTCTGAGGTAGCTTTCGAAAAATTGTCTTTTGCAAAATGACCCTTTTTACTACACTTGAAACATTCAGTGGTTTCATTTGCTTTTGCATTAGAAAATTTTGACTGATTTCTTTTAATAAAACATTTAGAATTAGCAAGGAGTGCCCTTTCTTGAAATTCAGTTTGTAAGTCATTAAGGTACTCCTCACTGGTTCTCTCATCAGCTTCATCATCAGAATTCTCTTAGAAATCCTGCACAACACCATTAGAATAAAAAGCAGTAGATATGGGTGAGATTGTCAGGGCCTTTTTGGTCTCTTTAGCTTTCTTTGAGTCAGGGTATCTCCTTGATATTAAGTTGTCCTAATAGATAAACTTCCCATAGATCTTAGGGAGCTCAAGATTTTGAATGTGGTTAGCATTCCTGAGACCCTAAGAGAAGTTTAACCACTTCTCAGGGAGACTGTTGACAAAGCCAACATTGATTTCATGCTTAGACAGGACTACACCATCATTTGATAGTTCATTGATCAAGGTTTTGTAGCGTGTATAGGTCTGAGAGAGACTTTCAGAGTCTTTGTTGGTCCCAATCGAGCACTTAATCGAATCCCTTAGCTTGTAAAGGTTTAGCTATGCTAGATAAATCTAACACAACTAGGTATAGAAACTGCCTTGTAATTTATCAAACACAATGCGGAATCTTGTATTTGATCTTAAGAAGAACTTTATAACGAATGAAACAATGAACAACGAATATCAAACTAAACACTTCAATATTATTAATAATACTAATACTATTTGAGTATTAGGGTTTACAACCTTGAAGTAAATCGTAAAATCATCTGTTCATCTATGCCCTAGGTCCTCTTTTATTAGACTAAGGAGTCCTAGTCGGCTTACAATAACTTTCTATACAAGATAAATCTTTATAGAATCTTTTCTATACTTATCTAAACATACTATACATAATAACCGACTCTAATACTCTAGTAACATTAATGATGTATTAGCAACACTATCTATTTGTTCTAGCAGTATTCATCTTCTAGCAGCATTAACTTCCATACGCAGCATTAGACTTCATAACTAGCAGCAGTAATGACTTGTTTGTATATCCTTTGTAGTACCTGAGCAGTCTTAATAATGTAAGCAGCAGTAACTTTAAGAAACCTTTAAAACCCAACAATCCTCCCCTAAACTTGATATTTTCTTCCAAAATCATCAAGTTTCAATCTATGCTTGAACCTTCATCAGGAGGATGTTTCCAAACACTTACTTTCTCATTTTCTTGTAATCAGCCCCATAAAGTTGTTTCTCTATTTTCTTGAGAAGCTGATATACCATTTCACTCCAATAATCAGTTTGAATTTTAATAGACCCATTAAGCATCATATCAAGTGTACTCTTTGCCAGAGGATAGTCTTTTTCTACTAGCATGTAAATTTGAATTCCTCTCATCATTACAGTGTGAACTCCACATGATTGAAAAAGTTTTTCAAATCAAAACTTTACTGGAGTATTGCTCATGCCAAACTCTATTTTCATGATGAACTTCAAACATAATCTTCAAGTCTCCCCATAGAACTATATCCAAAATGTTTTCTGGCCATGAATCTCCATATCTGTTCTTGATTAATGCCCATAAGGTCTCCAAATCTTCTCTATTAAAATTTTTGAGCATTTGAGGAAATCTTACAAACCTTTGAGACTGTCCACCAACTCTGATTATCTCCCACCAAGGAGTTTTACCATTATAACCAGTCTTCCAATCAATGGTAGGAACTTTAGTCTTCAAAGGAACAGCATCAACAAATGCATCATCATTGTCTACAATTGCAATCATTTGTTGTAGATCAGCTGTTTCTTTCACATCACTCTCTTGAAACTGCTCTGTCTGCTCTTGTTTTTGGTCATCACTAGTTTTCTGCTTTTTGCTACTATCAGCTGCTAATTCTTCTCCAGACCTCTTAGAACTCCTCACCAGCTCTTCTTCATTAATGGCAATAAAAGTATTTACCCTTTTAAACACCTTGTCAAAATGATAATTAATCTATTCATAACTGAGATTCTTTAGTTGACTGAGCTTCCAATTATCCATGTTCTTCAGGTAAGTACTCATTATTCTCCTCTGTTCAGCTTTAGATGCTGGTTTGTTCCTCTTTTCTTCAGTTCTTTTCTGTGCAAAGAACTTCTTCCTTTAAGCCAATAATTCCATAAAGAGCTTTGATTTTTTTCCATAGATAGCTCTTCCTGTTCATCTTCCAACATTCTCTGGGCTACCATGTGATCTGCTTCACATTTGGCTTGAATGTCATCCCAGGAATCAATAAGTTCAAGACTTGCTTGTTCTTCTTTCTGAGCTTGCTTTCTTCTTGCCTCTTCTTCTTCAGCAAAAAAATCAGCTTGCACTTGTCTTGCAAGTTCTTCATCTTTAATGAGTTGTGGTTGTTGACTAAGTGATAAAAATTTCTTCTTAGGTTCTTCAATCAACAAACCTTTGCCTTTTGATGATGGTGAAATATTTGTTGATGTTGTTGTTGATACCGATACTGGCTCTTTAATCACAACTCCGTTTGCCTTAGGTCTTTTACTCTTTAACTTTGTTAATGCTTGAGCTATAGTTATGTCTTCATTACCTTGAGTAGCAGCAATACTAACTTCAGTCTCAGGAGCACTAACCTTTTCACTAGCAATATTAACTTCAACATTACCAATCTTAAGTGTAGCAGCATCAAGTAACACTTTAGCTGCTTCACCCATCTTTTCAATACTAACTGGATTCATTAGAAGTTTCCTTAGATCGGGTCTTACTTATGTTATCACTATCCTTCTCTGCTTCTAAGCTAGTAGCAGTAGAGACAGCCCTTTCTAAACTGTGACCCCTCTCCTTATGCACAGCCTCATCTGCAGCCATACTAGCACTAACCTGAGGTAGTTGAGTGCCCTTTTTAGTGATCCTACGGGTATTGGTCTTTTGTGATGGTGATGGGGATGGTAAAAGAATGGGGGTGGGATAAACATCATCTGGGATTGATAAGCTTTCACCCTGAGTTTGACCTAGTTCCAACATCGTTTGAAACAATGGTGTAACTCTGCCTGAAAAATCCTTGCCCTCTCTCTTCATATTAGCAAAAAAATATTTAGTATGAAAGAAAGCAGAATAAATCTTTTTATGAACCTTTACCAGTGATTTTCCTTCCTTTGAGATTACTCCCAAAAGCAACATATCCTCCATCAATAGCTTCAAAATCTTCAAGATAGGACATGTTTTCAGTCATGTGCCTTGAGCATACACTGTCAAATACTCCTTTATCTTCCAATTCCACCTGTGGATTGCCCTGCACATAAAGTAATAAAATCAGTTCATTTTGGGGACCCAAGCCAATACTGACTTGGATCTGCCTTGTGCATCTACATAATCATATCTCTTTAAAACTATAGATGCACTGCTGTTCCTGGAAACATGATCTAAAACTTTAACTTTTGGTTTCTAGACCCAACAAGCTGAGGTCTTCACAACAAAAAAATGATTTCCCAAAACAGTATCAGTTATTGCTTTTGGCTTAGCAGTAGAAACTACTGTTTTTGCCTTAGCAGCACTAATAGCTGTTAGCTTTTGAATGGGCTGTTTTACAGTGGAATGTGCTTTGTTTGAAAATTTTGACAATTTATTTGCACCATTCACTGTCTTTTTGGTGTTAGTAGTACTAACTGATCTAGCAGTATTAGTTACCACTGCTTGTTTAGAAACATTTTGATTAGTAGTTGTAACTGATACTACACTAGATCTCATTTGTACTGCTTTTGGAACCATGTTTCTTTTAGCATGTGGGTGAGTATTCTTAGAAAAACTTTTATGATTCACCCTCTTAGCATAGTTCCACTCTGGTTTTTGATAGTAAAAACAATTATCTTGTAAGTGTTCAAAACTACCACAATGATAACAAGCCTTATTGATCATCTCAAAGTCACTTCCTAAACTTTGAGATATCATTCCATTCCAACTCCTCTGCATACCTCTAGGCCTGTTTGTGATCTACCTAGGTTGCTCAGTGTACTTAACAAATTTCTTAGACACTTTGGTACCAAAACTAGGTTTGACAAATTTTATCTGCTCAACACTAGGTTTTACTGTTACACTTGTAACCTTAAGTTTATCATTTTCCTGTTCCTCAGCATCATCAGACACCCAATCCTCAATAATAGGTGAATCAGAATACTTTCTTTCAGTCTTAGGTTTTTCCTTATTAGATTCACCACTTTCTCCTAAAGACTTAACATTTGACTCACTTAAACAAGACAATTCGGGAATAGGAGGTACATACTTTCCTGTTATTGAGGGAGGAACTTTATTATAACCTATGCCACTACCTCTCCTCATTAACTGGCACTCAATTGTCTTATTTACACTTTCAGATGCAAATTCAAGCTTATTAACCTTAACCTGATGGTTTTCTAATTCCTTATAAGCTGCACCTTTTTCTTTTTCAGACTTTTCTAATCTTTTAGTAAGTCCATTAACTTCATGTTCTTTTACAAAAAGCTTACCATCAAGAACATTTACTTTTTTCACATATTCTAACTCATTTTGTTTAAAAAAGTCAAGTCTTTCCTCAACAGATTTTAGACCTACCTTATAGCCTAAATTGTCTAATTTTAACATTTTTACCTCTTCCATTAGCTTTTCATTCCTAGCCTTAAGTTCTTCAATAGTATCTAAACAAGACTTATATGAACAACTAGAACTGTTAGATACCTCAGAATCAGAACTTGATGAAGAAGAGTAGGCCATAAGAGCAAAGTTGGGTCCTTCAGCTGCTTGATCACTCCAGTCATATCCTCCAAGACCATCACATTGAGACACCAAAGCTGTAGAGGTTGTTGTTTCCCCAGCTTTCCTAGAGCTTTCTCCAGTCTTGTAATCTTGGCTTCTTAGAGCTCTGCATTCTCTTGCAAAGTGACCCTTCCTATGACAGTTGTAGCATTCAATCTTGGATTTATCAAAACCCAAGTTATCCTTCCCATTAACCTTGAGATTTCTTCCATTCTTGTTCAAAAATCATCTTGCCCTTACGGTCAACATTGCCATTTGCCACTTCAAGTCCATCTCTTCAAGATCATCTTGATGGATCTGCTCCAAATCTTCATGCATAATTTGAGAACTAGTAGATTGACCATCCAAGAAAGCATAGATAACAACATCACTCAAGTTATCAAGGGTCGTAGACCCAGCAGCATTAACTTGTCTGCCAGCAGTACTAACGCCATGAGCAGTATTAACTACTTCATTAGGACTGCTAGAACTGTTGTTGGAGGAGGACACAAAAGCTAAATTTTGTGTGCTTGTTGATGAGCTAGATGACCCTTTAACTTCAGGTTCATAAACTTTAAGATTGTTTTACATATCATCTAAACTCATAGTATCAAGATCATCCTTGTTTCTCCATACCACAGTGTGTGTGTTCCACTCAGGTGATAAGCTCCTCAAGAACTTTTGATTGACATCTTCTTGAGAAATTGAGACATCTACAAGTGCCAACTGACTGATGAGTTTCTGAAGCCTGTCAAAAGTTTGATCAAGATTTTCAGAACTTGAAGCAGCAAAATTTTCATATTGTTGCTTCAAGAGGTTCTACCTTGTCTTCTTGGTTGCAGCATTCCCTCCAAATCTTGTCTCAATTTCTTGTAGCAACTGTTTAGCATCCTTGATGTGATTGAAGGTTAGCTGATGATCATTAGGAATCCCCATCATAAGAGTACTTCTGGCCTTTACTTCAACCCTTCTTTGTGCCTTGTCTTCAGCAGTCTATAGGCATTATAATGGTAACACCCTCAGCAGAAGTTTCAGTCTTAGGTAGTTGATTACCATTCTCTATGACCTCCCACATAGAGTAATCAACCATCTGGATGTACTGTTCTATCCTCATTCTCCATAGCTCATATTCTCCAGAATTGAGCATGGGGACCTTTAATGCAGTAATCATGTGAGTAGATTCTGAGTCCATGTCTTCCTTCTTCAGTGAGATGAGTTGCAACGGGTTCTTATTGATTCACAGTCTCTAGATCACAAGCTCTGATACCAATTGTTGATCCCAGTTGAGCACTTAATCGAATCCCTTAGCTTGTAAAGGTTTAGCTATGCTAGATAAATCTACCACAACTAGGTATAGAAACTGCCTTGTAATTTATCAAACACAATGCGGAATCTTGTATTTGATCTTAAGAAGAACTTTATAACGAATGAAACAATGAAAAACGAATATCAAACTAAACACTTCAATATTATTAATAATACGAATACTCTTTGAGTATTAGGGTTTACAACCTTGAAGTAAATCGTAAAATCATCTGTTCATCTATGCCCTAGGTCCTCCTTTTATAGACTAAGGAGTCCTAATCGGCTTACAATAACTTTCTACACAAGATAAATCTTTATAGAATCTTTTCTATACTTATCTAAACATACTATACATAATAACCGACTCTAATACTCTAGCAACATTAATGATGTATTAGCAGCACTATCTATTTGTTCTAGCAGTATTAATCTTCTAGCAGCATTAACTTCCATAAGCAACATTAGACTTCATAACTAGCAGCAGTAATGACTTGTTTGTATATCCTTTGTAGTACCTGAGCAGTCTTAATAATGTAAGCAGCAGTAACTTCAAGAAACCTTTAAAACCCAACAGTCTTTGGCCCTGAAAGTGTTATACTCAAGTTTCAGGTCCATAATCCTTTTTTCCTTGGTATCTGAGGGACCTTCAAAGCTGTGAACCAAGTCAATCCACGTTTGTTTGGCTGCTGTACAGTTAATGACTGATTCCATTGTATCGTGAGGAAGACAAGATATAATGATCCTTTTTAGGGGTTGGTCTTGGTTAACCACCCTCCTCTCATCAATTGTCCACTAAGCTTCAGGTTTGGGTAAACCTTCAGCTGTCTTAGAGACAAAGGGACCTTCATTGATACATTTGATGTAGTATGGTTCCATACCAATCACGTAGTGAAGCATACGCTTTTTCCACTTGCTAAATTTACCATCTTCTAGTCTAGGAGCGATAGCTGAATAGCTTCCTCCCTTTTTATCAACTAGCTGGGGTACATCACTGTTAGCCATGGTAGGATCAAGATTTTTAAAAACCTTTTGAGCACTCTTAAGTTTTTGAAAAGTTTTATAAACCAGAGGCTCTGATACCACTTGTTGGTCCCCATTACACGGTTAGAAATAACTACAAAGTTAAGCTAACCGTGTTCCATAGCTTAGTAATGTATTGATTAATTTGACAAAGGATAAAAGACAAGAGTTTTTCAATGTTTAAATTCTTATTAGAAGTAAATCAAAGGAATCTATACCCAAGTGTTTGCAGAAAAACACTTGGGATTGAAATGAAAAGTATGGTATATCTCCTCTCTAAACTTAAGTTAAGCTTAAGTAGCAACTATAAGGAACCACTGACCTATCTTAGGGACAAGGTTGCTCTTTGGAGGAGTAAAAGTTGTTTGTGAATGTCTAAGCATTAATTGCACAAACTTGTCCACTTTTACTCCCTCTTATGATCCTATTTATAGACAAGTAAATTTGCAACCGCTAAGTACAAGTCAAAATATGACCTAAGCTAATCAGGACAAAATACTGATGTATTTTGTCACTGTTACAAGAACCTATTTTGGGTATAGGAGAATAACACTTTCTGAAACATAGTGATGACACTGTCCTAACATTTTGCCTTTCAGGGAAAGTTTGACTTCAGCCTGATAAGGACTTCTCCTTATCTCTTCAAATGTTTCCCGCCTTGTCCCGCCTTTCTTTCAGTCTCAAGTTCTTCAGTCTTTGATCTTCAGTCTTTAGTCTTCATTTTTCATAGTTGTTGAGGAGACTGGGGTTTAGTGAGTTATTGTCATCACTCACTGAACACATCCCCTTCTCCTTTGGCTTGGGTGCCACTCACTGAGTTTTGCCTCAATAAATGGAGAGACTTTTCTTAATAGACTTGTCCTAAGCATCCTGAAGGTGACTCACTGAGAAACTGTTCACTCAATGACCTGAATGTTGTTGAAGGTCTTCTAACACTTAGGTTATTTTGTATTCAAATCCTTGTTTAAGATTGCTTGGGTACTGAATGAACCCAACAGGCTACTTGTGCACTTATATTATGACCAATTGATTTTGGTATGATAAACATTTAGAATTCTTTTACTCCTACACATTAATCACATAGATTATTGTGTTAATTCATGCCAAAGTATGCTTACATGCTTAAGTGTTCTCCTTAGGTCCTATACTTTTAGGATATCACTTCTACCGCCTTTTTGATGGTAACTTACTTCATCTCTACCATCTCATATATCTCTTATAAGTGAAACACATGCCTCATCATGCGATTACCTCACTTTAATCGAGAAGAGCTACATGACTTCAAGTAAGAAGTTCAATGTATTCTAACCAACATCCGTAATGACTTTACTTAGTTCATTGCTTCCGTCAACAGAAACAACATTCTAAACAATTTACTTTGTTGTCTTCTTTTGTTTTGATTTGATGTTAAACTCATTATGTTGAATGTCCACCGATTTTATTGCCCGTCTCATAGTACCAAAATTGTCGAGACACGCCACGCGAAGTTTCTTGAAATGCTAACAACAGTGGGAGCAATTCATTTAGAAGAATTTAACTACAAGAGGCTCGAGATGAGGCACCAATAATTCATGTGCCAATACCGATTAACATGCCACTTGACACCTCTAATGATCACTTAATTGCTCATGATCATCCAAATAATGTCGAGGAAAATGAACCTAACCTCGAAATTAATGTTGAACCACAAGAAACTCAATAGCCGTTGCGTAGGTCACAACGACATAGGCAGCCCACATACTTTGATGATTACTATACCTATTTGAATGAGGCTTATTTTGACTTAGGGAAACGCAATAACCCTGAATCATATAAGGATGCCATTACTTGTGACCATGCATCTCATTGGAGGGAAGCAATGAAAGATGAGTTGAACTCGATAAGCAAAAAAAAAAAAAAAAACGTTTGGGAACTTGTTGAATTACCGAAGGGCGTAAAACCAGTTGGATGCAAGTGGGTCTTCAAGACCAAAATTGACCCAAATGGAAATGTTGAGCGATACTAAGCTCATTTGGTTGAAAAAGGGTATACTAAAAAATAGGGCATTGATTATAAAGAAACATTTTCTCCAGTATCGAGAAAAGACTCCCAAAGGATCGTAATGGCCCTTGTAGCTCATTTTGACTTGGAGTTACATCAAATGGACATCAAAATGATATTTCTTAATGGAGATTTACATGAATATATATACATGGCCCAACCACACGGTTTTAAATCTAAAGGTCATGAACATTTAGTTTGTAAACTCAGGAAATTTATTTATGGGCTTAAGCAAGCATCCCGTCAATGGAATTTAAAATTTGATGATGTGATGAAGAAACACAACTTCATAAAGAATTAGGTAGATCAATGTGTATACCTCAAGATGAGTGGGAGCATATTTATTATACTTGTGCTTTAAGTTGATGATATTCTTTTAGCAAGTAATAATATTGATTTGTTGCATGAGTCAAAATATTTTCTTTCTAGAAACTTTGACCTGAAAGATCTTGGTGAGGCTTCGTATGTTATTAGAATTAAAATTCACCGATATCGAGCCAATGGGACATTAGGATTGTCCCAAAAGGCATATATTGAACGTGTACTCAATAGGTTCAATATGCAACATTGCTCCCCTACGGTCGCTCCCGTAATTAAGGGTGATGTTTTCGGGTCTTATCGATGTCCGAAAACTCAGGTTGAACATGAGGAAATGAATCGAATTCCTTATGCTTCTGTAGTAGGAAGCTTAACGTCTGCTCAAGTTGTACTCGACCAAATATTGCTTATATATTCGGCATGCTAGGCAGGTTTCAATCTAATCCTGGCCTACAACACTGGAAAGCTACTAAGAAAGTATTGCGATATCTACAAGGAACGAATGAGTACAAATTAAAATATAATAGATCCAACAATCTTGAACTTATTGGATACTCTGATTCAGACTTTGCGAAATGCAAAGACTCTAGTAGGTCAACTTTGGGATAAATTTTCATTCTTTCTGGTGGTCCTATTTTTTGGAAGAGTAAAAAACAAGTGCTAACCATTTAGACTCTAGTAGGTCAACTTGTAATTGGCCAATATAATTTTTCAGGTTTATATATAAATAAATGGTCCTACGTCCAAGTGGGAGAATGTTAGAATAATCCCTTTAACTAATGTAGCCATGACCATTTAGACCCTTAACTATGCCTTAATGACATATTATACCCTAACTACCAAATGGTAGTTATTTGATGGAAGTAACTACCATAACAGATAAATATCAAGGTTGTGTCTTTTCCTGTATCTTGTCAAGAACAATATTCTCTCAATCAAACACCATAACTTGTGAGAAATCCCTCCATCGGATTATTGACATCACTACCGGAATTGACGAACTCTAACGTTATGACTTCATTATCTAATATGTCGGTTCTACCATCAAGTAAGTTTACTTTGATGTTATTGTTATGATATGATTACATGAGATTGATCCTATATGTGTTTAATTAATCAAACAAAATCATCACGCTGAGTCTAAATAACTTTCTTTTATCACCAGAGGTCCTTTTTCATGTTTTTTGATCATCCAAAGTCCATTTGAAAGTAATTTTTCAGCCAATGTCCGTTATCTCCCCCATGTGCCTTGCACATGAGGGCAAAATGGTCATTTCATCTCATTTGTTAATTATTTTGGTACAACTTGTACAACCATTGGGACGAATGATATATTTACTCCAAAAGTTAACACTATCACCTCACTCACCCACATTACCATCCAGTGGCGGAACCAGGAAAATACAATATAGGGGGCAAAAAAAATTTTTTTTTACGTTAGCAACAAAATGCGGAAGAAAAAAATCGATTTGAAATGATAAATCGAGTATTGTTACTCAGAGAAAAAAATATGATAAGGTTTTAAAATGTTGAATGTTAGGTTTTAGTATGTAGGTGGGGGGCAATTTGAGTTTTGAGTTGGGGGCACTTTCGAAAAAAGGTCAAAATTAAAATAAATAAAATAAAAAAAAATAAAAATAAATAAAAATAAATTACACTAAAATCGCAACTTTTTCGGCTAGCCATGGGGGGCACCGTGATAGGTCACCATATTGATAAACATACAAGTATGTTTAGAGAGAAAGTTAGAGAGAGAGAGATTTGGTAGAGAACACTTATGAGAGAAAATAACAATAAAAAGAGTAATCTTGCATAAATGAACCAACACTCTCAAATGAGAGTTTACATTAGTATTTATAGCCAAGCACTAAGGCAACGCCCCTAGTGGGCTTTCTAGAACTATTTTCAAAGCCCATGGACTTAATATGTAAGCCTTGAACTAATTACAAATATATAAGTATAAATGATAAAACAACCTATTACAAAAGTAATGACCGGCACTTGATATAATTAAAACGTATTCCCAACAATCTCCCCCTAAGGGTTGGTCATCAAAGGTTGCTTGACGTCATCGTTGCTTCATTGGTGTGACGTTTTAAAAAATATATATAAATCCTTGTTCTTTGTTCTTTGTTCTTGTAGTGATCAAGTGATGGTATTCTCTGCTTTTCATCAACGTCTTCGTCTTTGGTGTCTTTACGTCTTTCCAACATGCTCATACATCTTTTGACTGTGAAACTTCATACTCACGTAGCTCTCAATTTATTTGCTTTGATCTTTGTCTTTCAACTTTGTAGATTCTTTTGCTTGACGTAGAATCTTTCTTTGACTTTGCTTTGCTTTGATCATTGTGATCTGGGTATGAGCATGTGGAAACTATTGTGAAATTGATGATAGTAATGGTGGTTATGGAACCCCCGGTCTCCATGAGTACCTGCATGAAAACAATTAGCAATAAAGTTTCCAGTACTTACAGGTTCGGACTTCGAGATCATTAACAGCATAGTGTGAAAACTTTCTCTAATCCTTATCAAGGCTGTTCCTGAATCGGATACCCCCAAGAGGGCTTACACAGATACACCGAAGTGCATCAACGATTCAGGTGAGCCGCTGAAGTATACCGAAGTATCACTCCACGACTGTAGACCGTTTGAAACCACCGCGAACACTAAGCGTAACCCACAAGGGATTACCGAAGTGACTTGCTGTCAGGGTTGTTTGATGTTGACCCTGGTAGGAATTTCCATTCAATCATTGATAATCACAATTTTGAATTCTCTCATAAATGTTCTTGGCGGATTGCTAAGATCTGCGTAGGACTCTATTATTTGCAACTGGTGTCCTTAATATTGAACAATGAGAGTAAAAATATTAAGTGTTCCTAAGAGATCTTTTGATGAATCTCGTGGCTCTAGACTCAATAAGTGCTTTTTGATTTTTAAGTAGTCGGAGGCATAAAGCAGAGTGCCTCCTCTTCAATATCAACACATCTCGTAATAAGAGGTTGATAGATTATGCGTTGTTCTCCGTGAGAAATGAAACAAGTATCTTTTAAGAGATACTTGAGTGGCTAGAAGGTTGAGTGCAGTGCGTTACTGGGTCAATGATGTCTTGTCTTCAATACCGATGTCATCTTTGTGACACTCAGTAGCATATGAATTGAACCCGGTTTCTGCCCTAAGGTTGAACATTTGGAGGGCTATTAGTTTTCACCCTTTTTCGTAACTTTTCTTTTTAATTCTTCAACCCCTTCTTTCTCCTTTCATTCTCTACTCCTTTTTTCAATCATACCTGAGGACTTCTAGTACTAAACTATTGGTATTGTCCATGGTTAGATCCCTCCGGTCCTAGCGGATCATAGGACGTATTTCCTAACCTTAGTCACCTTATAACTCCATGACTATCTTATGTTGCCATAAACCATTCATTTGAAAATCTCTCAAAGTGTTTATGATTATAAAACATATTTTGTTAACACCTTGAGAGTTTTTCTTTTTATGAAATACTCCCCCTTCACATGTGCTCATAAGTTTTTAAGATAAATTCGCACATGTTGGGTGGAGTTTGCACTTTTGAATTGATTCATTTTCAGTGAACATGACCGATTCGAGACACGCTTACATCACTAGTTAGACTAGCTTGAAATTATTAACCGTCCTGGTCACATTCAAAGAAAATCTCTAGAAATGGTACACTCTACTCAGACAAGTCCTATTCGAGACATGCTTACATCACTGGTCACTACTAGAAAATCTGGCATCAGCAACGAATGTTTGCATCGCTATTCCGTCACCAAATCCCTTCAACGATGGAATGGTGACGGATATATTTTGTCACAAAAAAGGGCCTCGCAAAATTTTAGCAACAAGTTTAGCGACAAAAGGTTTAGAGCTTCAGCGACGGATTGTCGGTCACCAGCCCCTCGCTAGAGCCTTTATAAAGTCACCTGAACTAAAGTTGATTCGACCATCAAGTGACGGATTAGCGACAAGCTTTTTTGTCGCTAACAGTAACGACAAAGCAGTCACTAATCCATTTCTAATAATCGGGCAACCATTTTGTTGTTATTCCGTCGCTACTAGAGACGGATATATTTGTCATTGATCCGCCACTAAAAGTATTGTCTCAAAACCGTCACTAACAATTTGTTGCTTAAATTAACACAATTTCATAGCATGTTTGATCAAATCCATCTCTAATTTGTCACGATTTAAATATATTTTAAGGATAAAATATGTCGCTAATCAGTCAATAAACGAAACAATTTATTTGCTAATTCAAGATGTTACATAAACGGATACCACACCGATAATAGTCACAAAATCCATAACCAAATCAAATAACAAACATATCCAAATCAAATAACAACCAAATTCGAAAGAAAACAAACATCTGATCTTCGACAACATAAAAGGAAATCTAAACCAAAGATTCTCTCTATTACATAAAAGTTAAGAGGACCTATAAAGCTCTTGAAAGTGTAATGGTTGATTTTTAAGATGTATTGCCACTTGCATTACCTTGCTTTGTTTTTGTTTTGCGGGTAACACAACTCTTGATACCATACTCAACAAGCATATCTTGAATTTCTTCACGCATTTCTTCCTTGAGCTCTTCACACATTTCTTCTTTTAGCTCTTCGCGCATTTCTTCTTTGAGCTCATTCTTCATTTGTTCCTTGAGCTCGACTTTCATTTCTTCCTTCAATTCTTCCTTTAACTCTCCACGAACGCTATCAATATAGTTCTTGAACATAACAAATTCAAATATTAGTTTTTTTTTTAAATAGCTAAATGCAACTTGAGTGGGTCTTTTATGTAAAGTGAGTTATTTAATTCCAGGATCGTTACAGAACTAACCTCAAAAGATCCGAAACATTATAATTTTCAGAATAATTATGTTTATGTCATTAAGAAACCTGAAGCTGTTTGTATATAAAAGAAAGAAACACACCTGAACATCTTTGGATCCTGAGGATGAAGCACCACTACATGTAGTACTTGGTGTGCCAGTCATCGTGTATTGTGGATCTGACATAGAACCTCACCCAAACACTCCACCTTTCGTATCATCTCCGGCACATTGTTTCCATAGGTCAGCATCATAGATGGGATGGTTAGCAGGATCTGATCCATATTTATCCACCAGAGTGCCATTATATGCGGCCTGTAGATAGTCAAGCGAAACAAAGTAAGAATAAATATGGATGTAAGAATAACCATGGAAGTAACTATGGAAGTAAGAATAATACCGCCACTCTCTCTGATTTAGACGTAATGAATGCTCCTTTCTTCGCGTGTGTGAGCTCAAATAGTTCAGCAGCAGTTGGGGGGCGTTTATGTACTTGTTCCTGTAAATTCGTAAAATTTTTGTAAGATTTAAAAAGAATACAAAATAATACTTGGAAGCTTGAACTAAACATAACATATATTAAAAAAAAATAAAAAAACAAGAAACGCAAATGGAAATATAAGTAGAATCTTACGAATTTCCTTTTATGTTGAGAAATTGTAATTGAGCCAGCACAATGTTTCGACACAGAACCTTCTTTCAAGGTGTTTCGATTCTGGCTACCTGATACTGCTTTATTTAGCCATTTTGGAGTGTTCCAGACACGGTCAATCATGTCTTCCCAATGGCTTGATTTTATCCATTCCGGGTTATAAGGCTTAAGAATAGTACAATCAGCACCATCAAATTTAACCCCGGCCGCATGTGCCAACTTCACTGACTCGTTTCTTGCCTTTGACATGATATCTGGATAACGCTTCTTCATACTATTCTCCCACGCATCATGGACCAACACATCACTCAAACCTTCCCACTTGAACAATTCCTATTCATGCACAGAAAAAGAAAATAAACAAAGGCAAATTGCAGGCCAAAACAGACCAGATAGGTACTTTTGAGGTTAAAAATAAACACTAAGATCAAAAAGAAAAATCACAAATGCTGGATGCAATTGAAGTTCAAACACCAGACATTTAATGTCAAGACAGCTTAATTGGTGACTCAGTGATATTGTTATAATTATGCACAAGTTTATAAGGCTAATGAATCAAATTTACCTACTTGTTCTGAGTACAAACAAAGACATGACTGATTTACTTATGTAAAAGACGTGAAATTTTAGATGTCCCATAGTGTTAATGTTGCAGCCTAGCAAGCAGGATGGTCAGTTAACACAGTTGTCAAGTACGAGGGCTTAACATGTAGATAACGTATCATATACAAGCAATTAAATTAGGTCTAACATGTCTACCATTGTTCCATATGGATGCGAGACATTTGGCGTTGTCGTTTGTGTTCCTCTTTTTTCTTCCCTTGGGATAGGCGGCGAAAGATGATAAACTTAACCATGTTCATATAGCTACTCTTTAATTATTTTCAGATGCATATATATATATTAAAGAAACAAACTCACATGTGTAGTTTACAATGAGCTACAACTACCAAATGTGGCACAAAGTCATTGGTAGACATACCATTTTCAATGTCTCCACATGGCATGTCGAAGTATATGTGATGTATGGCCTAATAACATATAAATTTTTCAACACAGATGTGACTTAGCTTTCGTTATCCGCAGATTATCAAATTTAATTCTTACTAATTCTAAGAAGTCCAGTTTTTCAGACAAAAATTTTGATGATTGTTACCTATCTTGGATTATATAGAGCATATTTCTCTACAATTACTCAACTACTGTACCTCCATTCTATTCTAATACAACTCATGTCAGAGTTTTAGAATTCAAACTCAGACATTATGATATCCATAAGGGCGTAAGGCTCCAGCATAACCAAACTCATACCAGAATTTAAGAATTCAAGCGCAAACAGTGTTTTTTACCAAATATAGGACTTTTATAGTCTGTACTGATCTTAATGTTCAATACCTATAAAAAATCCTAACCTAATCAAAAGCAAATAAATACAGTTAGGATCCCAATTACGTACATTAAAAAATCTTTCATATGTTTTTCTAATGTAACATAACAACACCAACATTTCAGAAGGTTAAAACAAATATTAACAATGTACATACCTTAAAATGCGCCCATAATTCATCACGACCTGACTTGTCAACCTCCTTCCATGTTGTCCACGAACCATTAAACATGGTCTTCAAGATAGAAGTTATCTTACGAGAGACCTTTGGGTCAGTAAACCTACAAAGCGAAACATTGCAAAAAAATGAATACTAGTAGCAGCATATCAAAAAATAATTAACACTAATATGACAAGCAACATGTAGATGTATTTAAATAAATATGCATACTCTCCACAATCCAAACTGATCATCGTCCTCTTTGATGGGTCATGTGGGACTTGCTCGATAATGTTTGAACCTCTTCGACGCTGGGGTTCGTCTGTGTTTGGCTCATCCATGCCTACAGGTTCTTGAACCCGTGTATCAGAGGACATGGCTGAATTTGTCTTAGAACGGGTACCAGAGGTGTTAGTCGGTATACTTTTCTGGCCCCAACCACGAGCAGCTGCATTTCGACGCTGGGATACGTCCGTGTTTGGCTCATCCATGCCTACAGGTTCTTGAAGCCGTGCATCAGAGGACATGGTTGCAATTTCCTCAGAACGGGTACCAGAGGTGTTAGTTTGTATACTTTTCTGACCCCAACCACGAGCAGCTGCATTTATATCAGAGGACATGTTTGAACCTCTTCGACGCTGGGATACGTCCGTGCCTACAGCTTGTTGAACACATGTATCAGAGGACATGGTTGCATTTTTCTCATAATGGGTAGTAGAGGTATTCGTCTGTATTCTTTTCTGACCCCAACCATGAGCAGCTGCATGATCACTAAGGCCACGTCTGCCTCCACGTCCACCTCTACCTCTACCTCCATGCCCAACATTAGTGCGTCCCATAATCACTGTAAAAAATATAAAATCAAAAAGAAATAGAATATTATATGAGAAATGAAAGATGAAGAATAATCAGATCTTAATTAGCCCGCAAACAATCATGTATATTTGAACTATCAAGCATAAGAAAACCATATTATACATTTACCACATAATGTTCACATATGGCATTCATTCGACTAAGAAATGCACGTGTTATATACAACCAAAGAGTGCGAAGTTGTATTGTAAAATAATCAGAATAATAAGTTAGATGTACTAAATGAACATGTTACATCTAACCATGTTGCTGGATATTCATGTCAAAATCAGTAGAAGTGTTTGCACAGGGTATGCAATATTTCAGTATGATAAATTAGATATGAATGTATACGAGCTTTAATCATAAAAAACAGCACATGAAGTTGATCGTTGCGAAGATTCTTAGTATGATAAGTACTGAGAATGTGATATATCAGATCACAACGCTAGAGGTGTAAGAAGCGTATAATAAGGAGCAACTGAGTAGCACTTAATGGGGTAATTCATGCAAAAGCTATAGCAAATATCACACACATGACTAAGTATCCGATCGATTCAATATGTTTGGGGAGAATATACCCAAAGTAAATGAAGCTAGCTGACATGACTGATGAGAAGTAGCATATAGTTTCTAGTAACTTATACTGTAATATGTATCAATCATTGAGCTTCGTAAGTACTTTTGTGCATAAATCACAATCCCAGATGCTAACCGACGGATAGTAGGACAATTGACACGATCATAAACACATAATGAGTTTTGAACAGAGATAGTTTTTCCACGTGAATTTCAGCTACGAAGAGTAGGTAGAGTATAGTCAGTTGACACAAAGAGTTCAGAACATAATTGTGATGCAGAATGCAACACCACAAAGGAAACCATTAAGACTGATTATACATTGGACACATTAATAATATGGTGTTAGCAATGTTATCCACACAAAATCTTTATGTACGTTCAAGTGGAGAGCAATCTTGATATCCTCACAAAAGGTCTAAGATTCAAATCAGGTACACATCTAACCATGTTGCTGGATATTCATAACTAAAAGAAGAGAAGTATTAACTATGTGTCCTTATCACACACACATGCAACTTCCCGTGTTGTTAAAGCTTGGGAGACCTATATATCTTATCAGTTGACGTGTTTTTAGTACTTTCTATTCTAAGCTATGCATATCATGATGTTCCTAAGTGGTTCGAGTTAAGCAATTAAAGACTTTGGCTTTTGGAAGAGGTGATAGGCTGCCATTTGATGTGATCACGTTTGTACATCCGAAAAATTGAGTTTGGTTCATGAAATTGAACCAAGTAGTTCAGTCCTTTCACTATTACGTATCATATTTAAGCATGGCGCTGGGAACTCGTATCAATATAAGTATAAGTGTCTGCACAGGGTATGCCGTATGCAATATTGTGTTTATTTAATCTTATATATGGGCTTATGAGCTAATTTGACTCAGCTTATACTTCATAAGCTCATTTAAGCCCAAGAATAAGCTTAAAGAAAGACTTTGCAAAGATCACATAATCAAATTCAGACAGGAGGCACTAAACACTTTTTTGTTCAAACGTAGTAGCCTCAAACTCCAGTGAATTGAAAGCAGTGATATCACACTAGAAGAATAAACAGAAAAATGAAAACAGTAGCCAGAAGCAAACTGAATTCCACGGTTTTAAAGAATTGGGCACTTAACCTTAACCTTATCATATATCTAATTGAAAGAACCCTAGATTACTAACATAAAATTGAAAAGTAAAAAATTGCCTAATTAACTACAATCATGTAATCAAACTCAATGAATCAAGCACCATAACATTAAATTAAAAGGTAAATTAAAACTAATTAGCACAAATTATGATCTAAAATAGTTAATGGTGTATGAACATACCTTTTCCTAATGCTTCCTAAAAGTATATGGCATCTCATAAACCGCAATATACACCTTCTGTGGAAGGAGTAATTCCAGCTCCACGATTCCCACATACCTAGGGGCGCCAAATAATCTCAGAGAATGGCGCCAGTATTTTCACCCAAAGTGAATAACTGTATGTTATTGTGGTGTGCAGAATATGTAAGTTACAAAAGTATGATTGCATAATTAATCCTATAGTTTTATTATTAATTATTCACTATATTTTATCATTATTATTATTATTATTATTAGTATATATTATTTTAAGGGCATTATTACGGGGTGCCAATTTTTGACCCAACATAAAACCAACCTGAGACTTACACGAAAATTAACAGATTCAGGTTGAGTCTAAATAGGTTTTGGGCCTTGTTTTGGTTGACCATTTGACCCGTTTATTAAACATGTCAAGTTTGGGTTGGGTATACGTTAAACAGGTCGACCCGCCAAGCCGTTTAAGCTTTTTTTTTTTTTCAAAATTGAAAAATTATATATACTTTATTATACAGATTAAATGGGTCGACCCACGAACCTGTTTAACCCATGTATTATGAACTAGAATTAGTCAAGTCAATCAAATTACCAGGTCTATAGGATGTTCAAAGAAAAATCGAACCTATATTAAACGAATTTTTCGGATTAAGGTCAATCAGCTTATTAGGTTACTTAGTAACATACAAACAACATCTGTGGATATATCTTTCTTCTTACACAAAAGGATTGTCTCGTTAGGTTTTTATACGCTTACCGAGTTTTTCAATCACTTTTGCACCTGCAACCCACCTAACAATCAAACATAGCTATTTTTTTGTTATAATTAAGAATGCTACATTTTGCAAAATGTTTGTGATGATGAATGGTCTAAGTTTATCTAAATAATGAAATAACATAGCTATTAAGATCTCGATGTAGCTCTTATGATTTTCCGATTTTACGATATCGGTAAGCAAAAACACGTTGATCCTTCGTTGGATCTTAAAAGGCATAGCATCTCGATCTTATCGTAGAATCTTAAGATCTGGATCCGATTCGAACATACTTCCCTTAAATTAAAACTAATAAAGTATAATGAATTAATTTTAACCGAAAAGTGTAAAAATGCTTGCACGAACACCGAACCGAATGGGACTCGGGTCGGTTCGGGTATACTCGGTTTAATTCGTTCGGTTTCGGGATTATGCACCAAGAACCGAATTTACAAGCCTGGGAAAATGTATTACAAGCCTGGAGGGAAAATGCAATAACGCATTACAGTAAGCAAAATGTATTACAAGCCTGGGAAAATGCATAAAGTAGCTAGTCGAATATTACAAGTGCAAAGTACAAGTTTGATGATTTTGTTCGATGACAACAAATGTAGCATTACAGTTGCAATAGACTGACGTAGCACAAATTAAACTATAACAACCCCTCTTGAATCATGCTGCAACATTCTTCCCTTTTTGTTGGTCCAACCCGTCTTGAATTTCTAGAAAAAACTTAAGCAGTTTGGGACATCATTTTACATAAAGAAAAACCTGCTATCATAAAAAAAAACTTAAGCAGTGAACAAGTTAATATTCAGGACTATAAAGTAAATGAGACGATGACGACATTAATTGATCAGTGAACAAGTTAATATTCACGCAAAGTAGTACCATCATACAATTTTGAACTCTTACATTAAAAAAGCCATATAATTAACTTTGCAAAACTAGTAAAGGATATCAAATTCGGCAAGAACGACAGCGTACAACTAATAAAACTTTGATGATTGTTGTGTGGAAAGTAGTAAGTAACTAGGAGTGATTGTTATTCCCGGGTCGTCATGTTCCAAAAGAAGTGTGAATGGAACGTTGAATTTCGTTCGTGATCGGGTGATGTGAATAAGTGAGGATATTAGTGATTGTGACTAAAATTAAAAAACACAAACTTGAAAATGATTAAAAAGCATATAAAAAGCTAAAGGAAAGCTAAAATCACCAAAAAAACGTGATTAAAATTAAAAAAGAGTAAAACCGAGCCTTAGAACGGGCTCGGGAAATCAAAATCTTTAAAAAATTACTCTAGGAATGCAAATTTGGTACCAAAACGTTCTAAATGATAAAAGAAAATTTTAGAAAAAAAATTTGTATTTTTTTTATTTGTATTTTAATTTTTATGAATTAAAAACAATTTTGAAATGAAAAATATATAAAAATAATCAAACAAAAGTGAAAAATTATCAAAATTTCCAGAAAAGTGCTAAAAGTTAAGGGGAATCAAGGAAAAATAAAAGTGGGTTAACTGCTTATCGAAATAAGCAGTTATAAAGCAAAAAGAAGAAATAAGCAAAAGAAGGAAAAGAAGGGTTAAAAGAATTAAGGTGGAAAGTTATAACTAGAGAAGTCCCAAGGGCAGATGGTGATGTTGTGTTTGTGAGGTGCTGGTAAGGGGAGGTCACAGGTTCGAACCTTGTGGTCTTCCTTTATGCATTTTTTTTTTGAAACTTGTCTATAAGCTTGAAATAAGTACTTTTTGTGAAAGACTTATTTTTGGTTTCAAACAAATAAGCCAAAAAAGGGACTTAAAAGCTTAGATTGCTTAAAGGAATAAAAGAGCAAAATCCAAATGTGAATAAGCTAAAAAGCTAATAGAAGCTACAAGGAAAACTGAATTAAGCTAAATCTAACTAAAGGAAATCAAAATAAGCAAAAGAAATCAGGAAAAGAAACTCAAATAAGCAATTAAGCATTGTTGAAGTCTGATGTGCAGGCTTCAAACAGTCCATAGAGGCATATTTGGGCTTACTTTTAAGCACAAAGATAAAAGGAGAAATTTACAAAAGCTCTAAATACTAAAAGCTCATACACCAAAGCACTAACATAAAAGCATATTTGGGCTTAATTTTAAGCACTAAGACGGATTTATACACTAACATTCTTTCTGCTCCCTTGATGCAGCAGCCTAAGAGATTTACGAGGTTTCGATGCTGCAACTTGGCAATATTGATTACTTCATTCTTGAATTCATTTAGTCCTTGAGTTGAAGTCCTTGAAAGCCGCTTCACTGCTACTTCCTGCCCATTTTCCAGCACGCCCTGAAAAAAAAGAGCTTTTGAGGTAAGTATATATGATCTATATTCCCTTATACAATATCGTGAAATCATTTGTGCGTAGGGTGCATTGTGGTATGGAATAATCAGAATTAGAAAATCAGTTGGTAATACACAGGCTGCAGATGATCATATGTTGAAGTGTTTTACAAATTCTGATTTGTTAAGCACTAAATATGTAAAGCCTCGTTTGCAAAAATACTGAAAGGGTGTTTGGGATTGCATATTAATAACTAAAAAAGAAATGAAAGAGCTTATTTGAGTTAGACTGACGTAATTCAAGTAAGTGCTTATTAAGTGCTTATTTAACCATTAAGTAGCATTTAAACAATAAAGTAAAGAAGAAATGGCAATAAGATAAATTGAACTTTTATCAATAACTAAAAAAGGAGTACAATGCTTAATTGAAAACAGAAAATAAGCTTAAAATAAGCTATTACAAATAAAAAACGATTAAAAATAAAGCATGAAAGAGAGGTTTTTGGTCTCTTAAGTCCGTTTTTGATAATGAAAAGGTATGTGATTTGACACATACCATTATTTAAAATTGATCACTCGTTGTCAGATGAATCATCAAATATATCATCACTATCATCATCTGATTCATCCGAGTTATCAAGACACTCTACTTCATCTGATTGTTCTGCCTCATCACTAACTTCTGTTGGGGTCTCATCACCATTATTAACTATATCTAATTCCCCTTGAATGACAAGACAAACAGGTTCCTCGATCTCACTTGAAGATATAGATGTTGTAGGGATTAATGTTTCACTCTCTTGAAAGAATTCCTCCCCATCTCCATTATCATCACCATCTTCTTCATTTTCACATTCTTCTAATTCATACATGCTCCTTGACTTTGTCTTGACAACAACCCACCAATCCTTCAAATCTTTTGTCATTGAAGGATATGGTGCATAATATACTTGTTCTACTTGTGATGCTAAGACAAATGGCTCATCATTTATTAGCCTTGATTTGTATTTAATGTCAACTATATTATGCTTATTGTCAATCCTTACCCCTCGAGCAGCATCAAACCACTTACACTTAAACAGTATCACAACACAACGCCCCACACCGCGATAAGCTACCTCTATGACCTCTTCCAACAGCCCATAGAAGTCGCACTCATTCTCGTTATAACAAGCCCCTTTCACACATACCCCACTGTTGTGTGTCACTCGACCCTCTCCATATTTTTCTGTGTGAAACTTGAAACCATTGATAAAATATCCTTTATATGACCAAGCATGACGCAGTGGTCCTCGTGCGAGGCCTTTCAAATGTGAACTCGAATCATCAGAACTTTCACAAACCTATAATGACGAAAGAAACTATTACTTAACCCGATATGAAAGAATATTAGCTAATAAGATTGTTATTCCTGCTATACTTACATGTTGTTCTAACCATTCAGCAAATTTTTTATCTCTGTAACTCTCAAGACCTCCTTCATCGATATGAGGTTGTGTACGTCACACGAAATCATCAAACAACCTCGACAATGGACAAACAAAAGTTAGACCACTATGACAAAAACATTATTTCTATGTAAATGAAAAACAAAAAATTCCACATACCCTATGAAAGGGTGGAGCTCCTCACAGTTAAGAATTATATATTTATGTGCCATGCGCATCTCCTCATCAGTTAAGGACCTTTGTCGACCAGTCTTTTCAAATAATCTCCGACATGGAACTTTGAATATACTTAATCGAGAGTCAGTCCTCGTAAAACAAGGAACATCAGGGGCAAAATTTCGAATATCACGAGTCAACCGGGTTTCTATTGTAGGCTCAAAATATTGGGAGCAGAAGGTAGAAAGTTCTTCTATGTGATAAGACTCAACCATGGAACCCTCAACCTTGGCTTGGTTCCTAATATTTCTTTTCATCGAGCCTAATCTCCTACACATGTGAATTGAAAGAAAGTGTTAGAAATGAATAAATTTTTGTTTTAGATTTTATGTAAAATTACGATGACAAGAATACTTTGTTTGGTTGAAGAAATTACCTCTCGTAGAGATACATCCATCTATACTGAACTGGTCCACCAAGAATAGCTTCACGAGTCAAATGTATCACCAGGTGTTCCATTGAGTCAAAGAATCCAGTAGGGAAAATTTTCTCTAATTTGCAAATTGTTTTAACGATGCTACGTTGCAAAAGTATTAAGTCACTTGTGTGTAAGACCCTTGCACATATTGCACGAAAGAATGTGCTTAACTCTGTAATTACATCCCATATTGAATTTGGTATCATACCTCTTAAAGCAATTGGCAAAAGTCTTTGCATAAACACATGACACTCGTGACTCTTGAAACTATAAAAAGTTTGATCTTCAAGGCTAACACATCCCCCCAGGTTTGAAGCATACCCATCCGGGAATTTAAGGTGAGTCAACCATTCACAAATTTTACCTACTTGTGGCTTGGTCAAAGTGTATGATGCTTTTGGTTTCATGTCCTTAGTTCCAACTTGTTGGATATGCACCTCTGGTTGATTGCAATACTTTTTAACATCTTTCCTAGCCTTTACATTATCTTTCGTTTTTGTAGTGCCCATGACGGTATTGAAGAGATTCTCAAACACGTTTTTCTCAATATGCATTACATCGAGGTTATGTCGGATTAACAACTTATGCCAATACGGAAGCTCCCAAAAGATGCTTCTTTTTACCCAATTATGAGTTCTCCCAAAACCAGGAAGTTTTTGATTGATTTTTCTATAGGGATTGCCTTCGTAAACAGTTGGATAGTCACGAATTTGCTCCCAAACTTGATCACCGTTAAGCTCCGGTGGTGGACCACCAGGAACAACATTACCGGCTATAAACCCTCATCTATCTTTCCTATATGAGTGGGAAGAGGGTAAAAATTTTCGGTGACAATCAAACCAACAAGGTTTCCCTCCATGTTCTAACTGAAACGATCCCGACTTACACATACAGTATGGGCATGCTAACTTCCCATGAGTGCTCCAACCAGACAACATTGCATAAGCAGGAAAGTCACTAACCATCCAAAGAAGAACAACTTTCATCATGAAATTATCTTTACGTGTCGCATTGTAATTCTCAATACCGTCCTCATACAAAGTTATCAACTCGTCTACTAATGGCCTTAGAAACACATCTATATTCTGACCTGGGCTCTTTTTTCCTGGAATAAGCATGCTTAGTTCGACATATGACTCTTTCAAACCCATCCAAGGAGGTAAGTTATATATTGTAAGAAAGACGGGCCAACATGAATAAGATTTTGAATTTGAGTTATGTGGACTAAACCCATCAGTGCATAACCCAAGACGAACATTGCGTATCTCGCTAGCGAATTGTGGATCGATCGAGTCAAAGTGCTTCCAAGCCTTACCATCACTTGGATGGACCATTGTTCCAGGTTGTGTCTGATGGTCAAAGTGCCACGTCATATCTTTTGCCGTCTTTTTTGACATATATATCCTTTGAAGTCTTGGACCAAACTGAGTCTACCGCTCTTGTAACGACTATGTCCGCACACCCGACAGTGTGTCAAACTAGAGTCCTTTTTACCATAGAATAACATGCAATGATTTTTGCA
>CP139509.1:426870329-426957829 GCA_021014915.2 Artemisia tridentata subsp. tridentata
ATATATTTATAATACTAATTATACCTGATCAGAGAATCTTGCGTTTCTCGACATAACGACACCCCAACGACTACCGGCAGTAGTCATTGAAGTGACGTGAAATCCTTCTTTCCATTTCTTGCTGATCCACTTAAATGGAAACGATTCACTAACTTTATAGGATTGTTGAGTGTATGGCGTTCCTGGAGATGCATAAAGAAATAAAAAATTATAAGACAAAGAAAAACAACCAATTAGTTCTTACCTACAATTAGTTCTAACCTAGATATGCTGTCAGCTAACGGTTAAAAACAAGGAATCTTTGGCATGTTTGCTGATGCCAATAGCAAGTTTGTGGCTCAAAAATGTGAGAAACTTAACTTTGGCATGTTTATCTACTGGTTATTTACTTATATATAAGAATCAAAGAAAGGCGTGATCCCTAACTAATTTAATGCTAAGAGTTATTTAACATCATAATCAACACCCAAAAATCTTTTAATAAGTATGCTTTCAAATGATGCAAGAATTACTACAGTTAAGGGGCAACCATCGTTAGTTGTTAGGGTTCAGTTTGGAAGTTCCTTTTGTTACTATTAACGTAAACTTTTTTGAGATTTACTAATAGTTGTAGAGAGATTAGGAAGAAAAGTATAAAACGTTAATCAGCATACTGCAAACCTATAAAAAAAACACCTAACACAGTAAGCTTCTAAATCCGTCCTGCCATCAAACACCTATCGTGTAATTTCTAGTTGTTCCTTAAACCAAATACAGTATAAAATTAACATTGTAACCCGTTTCATCAAGAACATATAATATGCCAGTTGTCTTGTGAGCATTGTCCCTTTAAGAATTCTATCTATACAGAAGTAATAACTGTAAATATATATAACATTTAATCACCCGACTCACCTTTGCTTCATCGGCTGACGTGCATTGTAAACAGAAATCCATTGTGTAGCAGGACTTCCTAGTCGCACTTTCTTCCTTGGTTGTTCGTCTTCTTCCAAATTAATAAGCAATCTACCCCGTTTCTGTCCAACCTGATGAGAATAACCACATGAAGAGATTTGTGCCCAACTCCCCTAACAAAGAAACTGAAAATTGTCACAATAAAAGGTACCTTGAGTGCTCCATCAATTCTAATTGGTCTAAGTGACGTTACAAGTTCAATCAGACTCTCAAATAAAGATATAAGTTTCGAATAATTAGGCTCCTCATCAAATTTCATATTTGTGACCGCTTCAAGGAAATGTTTGAATGGAGCCGGACAAAAGCAACACATTAAGTCAGGAGAGGTTGCCATTTTCTTTTTACAAACAAGAAAACTCTTATTGTCTCCCTGTAATATTCAAAAAGTAAACACAAACAACTCCGTTTGCAACTTCAATGATTAAACCAAAATAGGAAGTAATTTAATTAGTTACGAGAAAAACTGACCTGGTAGCCTTGCCATGGTAACCTTCCCTTAATGAGAAATATCAATGTGTAGGCAAGTGACTCAAGGTCATCCCTTCTACTGCCTGTTCGGCCTAAATGTGCATGTACGCTCGCATATCTTATTGTTCCTCTGCCAAAAAATATATTCATAATGAAAATTTATAACACATATAAGACTGTTCCTTAAACACAACCAAAATAAAACAAACCTAAATATATATGGTCATTGATCATATTCAACATGCTGGTTAGATGTTGAATCTTTCCATTTTGAAGCTGAAACGTCATGAAAGAACGTTAATAACAATATTTAAAACTGACGACGACATAGTGAATGACAATAGAAAGGTAAGCATACCCAAACCAAGATCAATAAGATATAGTTTCTTCTCATCCGGAGATCCTGGTTGACCAAGTAGAAAATTCTCCGGCTTCACATCACCATGTACAAACCTTGATATGAAACAGAGAGCTTAATAAAATGGCCAACAAGAAGCTTCCTTAAACTTAGTCCCGCAAATAGAGATTGTTCATGTTAGTCACAGTGTTTAGAAAAGCCTTACCCTCTTTGAAGTTTTTCAAGAATTGATATTGACTCGATAGCAATGCAAGCCACCATACTAGGTGACATCCTGTAGAAAGAAACAAGATTAAGAAAAAGTATAAAACTTCAAAGAAATCAATAGTATGTTTTAGCAAGTTGATACCTTCTGGAAGTAGAAAGCCTTTGCTGAGTGTAGGTCTCTCATAAGGAGCCACCTGCGCATAACAGGACCGCAAATAAGAAAACCAATACCAATGAATTAATCATGAGTGCTTTCTCCGAGGCGTACAGCAACAACAATACCTAATCCCGTCTGAGTGAGATTGGGGAGTGAGCAACAATTCAGCGTACATGAAAAATTCCTATTGACTGATATTAGGCTGATAGTAAATAGCACCTTGTGTTGAATGTGAAGGATATACTAACTAACAGTAACGTTTTAAACATGGGTTAGGCCTATTCCACAACTCTATAACAGTTTCCAAATTGCACTCATCACTGAAACAAAAATCCTAAAAAAATAAAACTCTAATAAAACTTCCATTTACATAATACTCCAAAATTCAGGGCTTCTTAAAAAGGTCATCCGTCCGCATACTTTTCACCTTTTCTAGATCCAGGTCAAAATAAAAAACCGGGCCAAAACACTTCTGTTATAGTTAATTAAACTAAATAGGCTACGAAAGTCAACCATATCAAAGTCGTTACAAATACGGAAGCAATCTAAAATTTGAAAATTCACTAGCTTGTTAGAATTGAATTAAAATTTTGCTGAATCCATCATTCACTTTTTCTTTCTTTTTCAAGAAAACTGCAGCTAGTATCCATGTTCCCACAATTAAGTCAATAGTAGTTAAAACAAACAACCGTAAGCAAAACAACAAACAGTTGGCGTGCAAGACAATAAACCAAACATCAAGGGTCGAATCCAACATAGACGGTGCAAGAATTACCAAACATTAGCCCATTAATAAATTGGAAGTCATTCATGTGCACTTAATTATAAATGCTTTTTTTTTTTTTTTTTTGCTAAAGCCACAATAAGCTCTTTTGACAAGCTCCCCCAAACACTCCCTAAAGCATGCCTAAACCTTAATTTTTCTACCAGACATTGTTAAGCAATCAAGGTGTAAAAAATTACTAAAAGTAAACCCAAATCTTTACAGATAGATAAAAAAAGATTGAAATAAATAAAAACCTAACCTTAAAATTGTACCCGATGAGTGATTGATCTACACACAGCTTTTAAGAAATTGACAGAAACATGGGTTAGGATTTGTTTGGTGAGAGTTGTGAGGCGTTGGTGTAATTTTGGGGAATATTGGTGCCTAGGGTTTTTTTTTTTTGTGAGGGTATTTGATTTTGGGGAAATTTGGGGAAATGAGGTGTACTGTGTCTAAATTTTGGGGAATATTGGTGTAGCGGCAAACCAAAATTTGTATCCTGCTAAAATATTTTGGTGAATTTTGAGAAGTATATAGATCGGTTTTTTCGTTAATAACCGATCTATTAAATTTTGAAACTATATAGATCGGGTATTAACCAAAAAACCGATCTATTTATTATGTTTTCCCCTTTTTTCCCTTACATAGATCAGTTTTTAACATAACCGATCTATATGAAGTGATCTATATAACCTTTTGTGTAGTAGTGAAAATAATTAACACAAGCGATGAAAAAACCATTTTGCTTGCACATGAGGGGAGATAACATGATTGACTAACAATTTACAGTCAAATGGACCTTGGGTGATCAAAAAATATGGAAAAAGGACCTCTTGTGATAGGAAAAATAAAAAGGTTTAGATTCAGCATGATGATTTTGTACAAGTTGAGGGACGAGCGGTGTATTTTACTCTAATAATAATATTAGGGCCCTGCCAAACAAGTTGAAAACTAAAAAGCTCTCTGATTCACACGATTTCTAGGAATTTAAGTTATTTCATTTTGGTTTCCTTATTTCGGAATAGAGTTTTGGTATTTCGAACCATTATATATTTCCTTCAATAATCCTATCTCAGTTTATAAGTTCATTTCTAGCTTCATTTTGCTCATATATATCACCAAAAAATACATAGAAGTGAATACATCGTTTACTGGTAGACGCAATGTATATGATTCACAAGATTCTAAACGTCGTTGTTCCTGTTGTTTCAATCCTCTTGTTAGTTGTCTTGGTGCCTGCAATTTGGTTGTTCAATTTCTTGAGATTCTGCTTCAAATCTATTTATCCCGAAGAGCTTACAGGAAAAGTTATACTGATAACCGGAGCTTCATCGGGAATCGGTGAGGTAACATTAATATATAACAATTAGTTGTTACATGTGTTATTATTTTTTCGGTAAACATTGCATGTGTTATTTATTATTGTAAGTACTAGGACATACTTATAAACGCTTTATATGCAAATGTTGAAGCATTTGGCGATTGAGTTTGCAAAAGAAGGAGCATGTTTGGCGTTAGTTGCTAGACGAGAGAAAGAACTTAACATGGTAGCCCAAATGGCCAAGTCAATGGGATCGCCAGACGTGATTGTGATACCCGCAGATGTTTCTAAGGTTGAGGACTGTGAAAATTTTGTTGATCAAACCATCAAACATTTTGGTCGAAGTAAGTACAAGTATTATTATTATTATTATTATTATTTTTTTTTCATTTTATTTTATTTTTTTAATATATATATTGATTACTTTACTAGAATAGGATGATCAACACGTAAAATTTACCTATCATACACTATTGAGTTTGTTGTAACACTGAAACGATTTTCTAATCACAAGGAAATTGTGTATCAATGTAAGCAGAAAACAAGAGTATTTGTTGACGGCTTTTTTTAATTTGTAAATTAAGCTTTTGAGTTGGTTCAATGTAAATAATCAATTAAAATAGCAAAATAAATCTTCCTTCCTATTTTGCCAAAATATATTATTTAGTCATCTTCCTTCAATGTATGTGACAATTTGTGTTAATTAGCCAAAGATCATATAACATATATGTTTATAAAGTATTTGATGTGTGAACCTAACAAATTGTAACAGTGGATTACTTTGTTAGCAATGCTGCCGTTAGTACATTTGGTTTATTTGAAGACCAAACTTGTGTCACCAGACATGCTTCAGTCATGGTATTCATCTTTCATAACCATTTTCTCAATTGTTAGTGTATGCTTCTGTCATGGTATTCATGGCGGAATATTGGTTGATCTTTCAATATATTTTTCAGGATGTCAACTTTTGGGGTGCGGTTTATACCACACATTTTGTACTTCCACATTTGAGGAGGAGCATGGGAAAAATAATTGCGATTTGCTCTACTGGGAGTTGGTTTGCGACCCCAAGAGTAAGCATCTACAATGTAAGTACAACATTCTATGCTTTGTATATTTAAAATGATTCAAATTTATTAATTAGCATATTCTAAAAACTTTTTATAAGTGACAGCCAAAAGGTATTTCCTTGTAGCAAATGTACGAATGATGGTTTTAAGACCTAATTGCTCTTTGTAACGTTTACAAAATATGTTTGTTCCTACAAATTGGTGTCACAGGCAAGTAAAGCGGCTGTGCTAAGTTTCTTTGAAACGTTAAGAATTGAGGTTGGTTCAGATGTTGGTATAACAGTAATAACTCCAGGAATGGTTGAGACGAGCTTAGTTAGTCACCAATGGGTACAAGAGGTACTTGCGTAATTATAATTTGTTGTTTATTTTCTTTGACTTATGTACAGGATAATAGACAAAAATTACTCGAAATGCTAGCTCCAACATCATATCATATCTGGCCTACGTTTTTGTATTTTGGAATGTTATACAATCTGTTACATATATATTTTCCTAAATACACTTACACTCGTGATGATCTCAAACCACATGTATTTCTATTTTTTAATATCTTTGTCCTCCTAGCCCGAATATTTCTCTTCTTCTTTTTTTAAATCCAATTATTAGTTACGGGTCATTTCCTTGGTTTACATTTGATTTTTCAATATGTATCTGGCCAGTCAAATGCCGAGTGGATACCAAAGATATCAGCTAAAACATGTGCCAAGGCAATTATCAACAGCACCAAACGAGGTGACACATATTTAACACCACCTTCATGGACGGAGACGGTATTTCTATGGAAGACATTCTGTCCGGAGATTGTAAACTTTATTTCGAACTTTGTGTTCATATCATGGAGAAAGATTCATCAATAAGCCTATTCATATTAGGTACAAGTAATTTCGTGAAGGGATATGTTATATGTACCCTTAAAATACAAGTAATACTCTCATTTGTTTTTTAATTTTATTAATAATGTTTTTAGTGTTTGCATATTTAGTTCATTTGTTATACATTTGTAGATCTGCATCATACACCATACTATACACCATTGTTTAAAGATCGTTTAGTATTTTATTCCTTAAAATACATAGCGTGAAAGGTTCGTTCTACCTCGAACTAGAACTCGATATTTAGCTTTGTATCGAAAAAAGTGTAAGCAACGTTGTGAGGTTTCTCCACCAATTAAATGAGCTTGTTGACATAGTGAAAGGATACTCTCGAGTCGGATACTCAGGGAGTGGAGTAGGGCGAGGAAGGAGTCTTCGTAATCAAACCACTATAAACACTCGTGTCGTGGTATGTTCTTTTCATACTCTTACTTATTGCTTTGCACTTTACCATGCTTATTATCTTGCATATTACTTATCGTCTAGTGTTTACTCTTATTATACATGGTTATCACGATCGGTCGATTTCGAATATACTTGAATATAATTTTAATATTTTATCGAAACTTAATTTTAAAATGGTAAAACTAATTCAACCCTCCCTTCTAGATTTTCACAAGTTCGAACACTCAATATGCTGTTGTAAAATTGGCATAAATTTGTGTAGAACTCAAAATGATTCATCGTTGTTTGCTTTTAAAAATTTAAATCCTTAGCTTTCCAACCATATATCAAACATAATTTTTGAATTTCTAAATCATTACAGTTTATTGATAGAAGTTGGAGAAAATATATGAATTTTTTTGATATTCAAACACGCTTGACATATCACATATGATATAACACTAATTTGTAGATTCAAAGACATAAGATGTTGTCGTAAAATGGACATAAATATTATTTTTTGGTGCAAAAAAAAAAAAAAGTGAATTTTATAAAGTTGTATACACATATTTATGACAACATGTGTTATATCACATGTGATATATCAAACAGGTTTAAATATCAGTTTTTTTTTTTTTTTTTTTTTTTTTTTTTTTTTTTTTTTATTTTTTTTTTTTCTTTCTATTTTCACTAACTTCTATTAATAAACCGTATTGATTTAAAGGATCAAATATTATGTGTGATATATGTTGGAAAACTTTGGATGTGTATTTTTCAATTAAAAAAAATGGTGAATCGTTTAGAGTTCTATACAAATATTTATGCTTACGATGACATATTGAGTGTTTAAATTTACAGATTAGTATTATATCAGATGTGATACATCAAGCGAGTTTAACTTTAAAAAAATATTCTTCTATTTTCTCCAACTTTTATAAATAAACTGTATCGATTTGGATGTTCAAAAATTAAGTGTGATATATAGTTGGAAAGCTAAGGATATGTATTTTATGCCAAAAATGATGAATCATTTGGAGTTTTATACAAATACTTATACCCATTTTACGACTGCATGGTAAGTGTTCGAACTTGCATATTAGTGTTATATCATATGTGATACATCAAATGAGTTTGACTTTTCAAAAAAAAAATATTTTTCTATTTTCTTCAACTTCTATGTATAAACTGTATTGATTTGAATGTTTAAAAATTATGTGTAATATATGCTTAGAAAGTTAAGGAAGTGTTTTTCTCAATGCCAAAAAAGATGAATCGTTTGGAGATCTACACAAATTTTTATGCGCATTTTACGACATCACGTTGAATGTTCAAACTTATATATTATATCACATGTAATATAAGAAGCAAAATAGTGTGAAAAAAAAAATGTCAAAAGTATATGAAAGTACCCCTTTATTAAAAGATAATTAAATTCTTGTTACGATTTTATAATTTATGTAGGTTAATGATTTACGGTTTTAAGATATGTAATTTAAAAAAAAAAAAAAAAAAAAAAAAAAAAAAACAAACCAACAACAACTTGAATTTGGTTTTAATTAGAAATATCAACTAATCCTTTTCTTTTTGTAAATTTTTGGCTGGAATTTATCTCACCAAAATATTAGTCCTTAATTAAACTTTTCACTTATATTAAAAAAATAAGTATAGTAGCCATTGATAACATGGTTAACGACCGGGTAATTATACTATATACTAAAAGGCGTGTAACAGTACCCTCAAACACTGTAGCTACTACAATTGTCTAAACAGTGCAGTACAATGGACGAAACAGTAGCAAAAAAATCCTCTTCTAGAACCTACTTTTAACACCAAAAAACACACACTGATTTACACACCCACTTCTTATCTCTTTCCCTCATCACACAAACATCGGCCAAACACAGGTATCTGGCGAAAGATTTGGGTTCAAAACCATCGACGGTGACACCTTCACCGGAAAGCCCAGGTTTGTTTCATATACTTTATGTTGAATTTATGGTTTATAGTGTGATATTGTTTAATCGGTTTGTTGTGTTAAAATTGGCTTTGTTTTATGATTCTTATGGTTTAGGAGATGAATATGAAGATGAGAATGACGATGAGAGATGATGTTAACCCTAAATCTCATCTATTCTTTCTTCAAACTTGCTGGCCGGCGCAAATACGGTATGTTAACATTCCATTGCAAATTGTTAATTGTGTGTACGTGATGCCATATTATTTAATACAAATCAGTTTATATGATTAATTATTGAACTCTAAAAGATTCAGATTTTCTTTTGATTTTTGGGGAAAAAATTGCTTTTCGTTATACGTTAATTTTTTTTAAAGAATGTTATAATCGGTGTAATTTAACTCCGCCTAAATCTCAACAACCACTGATATTTGGAATCGTTGGTTGTGGTTAAAGGTTTGCTATTTTTTTTTTTTATTTTTTTTTTAAAACTAAAAAGTGTAGTTGGAATCCGTTGGTTGTGGATATTTGGATTTGGGTGTCTTGGGAATTGGGGATTAATCATGAAGATTGTATTTTGTTGCAGCAACATGGGTTTCAACTGAGATGGATCGGGGGAGCAGGACATATCCATATAAATGGAACCGAGTATCAGCTGAATCAAATTCATTAGCACACGTCTACTGAACACACCATCAAAGGACAAAGGTACATTTGTAGTTGCAATTATCTGTCTATACTTAGGCCATAAAAAGGAAAAATAAATGCGAGGAGAAAAAAAGTACTTAACAACATATGCTTTTCGAATATGGTCAAAGATTCCGTATTAGAACTTATCAGCTACTAAAATAATCTGAAATTTGTTATACAAATATGCTACATTCAAAAAAAAGTTACAAAATATGGTATAAATTATTTCTATCAAATGGTTATGTAGGTGTAGTCAATGAAATGATTTTAATTGGTGGTATTTGTAGGATGACTAAATTGGTGGATGATGAGTTATGGAATCAAGATGCCATCAAAGAGGTACTTTTTGTAATTGTTATGGTTTAATTTGCGAGAAGTTTGTAAATTTCTTTCACGGAAATTAAGGTGCTTGATGAAACACATGCCTTTATGTCGTAACCACGAGAAGTAATCAGAATGTAGTGTTACGTGCATTTATTAGAAAAAGTGGTTAAATGCAGTTTAAGAAACAAAATGATCAAATCAAATTGTGATGGGATCCTATTGCTTAAACTATACATAGTCAACATGGTCAATTAGTTAAACGTGATAATTAAATTTTTCTTTTTTACTTGGACATGGAGTTCAGCGTATTTTTATGTGGGTTTTGTTGGTTTGTTAGGGGGTGTTTTGATTAGCTTATTTTCCCGCCTTATGAGCTTATCTGATGTGGCAGTAGAGGTGCCGTGGTACAAAATCGGAAAACACCCTTTAAGGTAATGTCTCAGGTATTTTCATTACCGTCCGTTTCCAAGGTTTATATGGTCTTTACATTCTACAGATATGTTGGGAATTAAATGTTCTGAAGATTAGTGTCGGAAATTAAATGTTCACAAGGTTAGTACTGCTAGTACAACCAAAGGTATTGCTGATGCATAAAGGAAAATACTCTAAGTATCAATACTACTGCTAGTGTATTCTATACTGCTGCTAGTGTTGGAGATTCTACTGCCGTAAGATTCTACTACTAGTGTATCAGATACTGCTGTTGGAGTGACTCATACTACTGCTAAATGGATAAGTGTCGCGTATACTACTGCTGAATAGATAAGTATGAAAAAGATATTTTGTGTATAAAAGTCAAATATATACGGTAGATAATATCTTTGATAAGTGATCAGTCAACAAGTTGAATACACAGAACAAGTTGTATCTTAGCTACTGACACACTTAATAAGCAAGTAGTTGACATGACTTAACAATATTGAAAAGATCTGCTTTGCTCGATATAAGAGAGATCTTAGATTATATATTAAGAGTGTCTAGTAGAGTGCCAAAATAGAGAGTTGAACATAACAGAAATAGTTATCTTTGTAATAGAGATTCAAGGTTTTGTAACCCTAGTGATAGTGAAGATCACTCGTATTATCCTCAATAATATTTAATCGTTTGGTGTTATACTTTCTGTGTTCATTGTTCAATATCAAGCATCACTGTTCCATTATCCAAACCCAACACTCTTCTAAGTGTGGCTAAGTAGATTCCGCATACTTAATCATATTCACTCAAAGTATCATATACACACGTTACAAAGGACTAACATCCTCACAGTGTATTACAATCCTCTCAAGTGGTATCAGAGACAGGTTGATATCTTTGATTTAGAAGAAGAAATGGACATGGAGACATCTCAAACTAATGTGGCTGCTAAGTTGCCAATGCTCAAACAGAATGAGTTTTATATGTGGAGGTTAAGGATAGAGCTGTATTTCCAAGTGCAAGACTATACACTTTGGGAAATTATTGAAGAAGGAAACTCCTTCAAGCCTACAACTTCTACAACAACAGTTGATGATAAGGTAGTGACAACTGTGCAGACCAACCCAACAACTGCAGAAGATAGAGTAAAGAAGAAGAATGACCTCAAGGCCAGAAGTATGCTGATGATGACCATTCCAAATGATCAACTTTTAAACTTCAGCAAGTTCAAAGATGCTAAATCATTATTTGAGGCCATTGTTGTTAGTTATGGTGGGAATGAAGCCACCAAGAAGACCCAGAAGTCTCTCCTCAATCAGCACTTTGAAAACTTCTCTTCAACAAGCAATGAATCATTAGATCACATGTTTAACAGGCTTCAGAAGATTGTGAGCCAACTTGCTATTCTTGGTGTGGATATACCTCAAGAAGATTTAAACTCCAAATTTCTGAGAAACTTACCTGAAGAGTGGGTTATGCATGTTGTTGTCTGGAAGAACAAGCCAGACATAGACACCATGAACTTAATGGATGTGTATAGCAACTTCAAGATTGTGGAGCAAGATGTGAAGAAGACTGGAGGAACAAGTTCAAGCACTGGGAACATGGCCTTTGTGTCATCTCCTAGTAACTCAAATCCAGTTGAAGATGTGAAGATTAATGTGGGAGTTAGTACTGCTAGTTTATCAAGCAGTACTATTGGTATTCTGGATGAGAAAACATGTTGTGCCTTCCTAACAAGCCAGAATGATGGGTCTATGCTTACTCATGAAGACCTCCAGGAAATCAATGATGATGATTTGGAGGAGATGGACCTTAAATGGCAAATTTCTCTTCTTAGCATGAGGGCTAAGAAATTCTATCAAAAAACAGGGAAGAAAATCACTATCAGTAGCAATGATACTGCTGGTTTTAACAAATCAAGGATAGAATGCTACAACTGCCACATGATGGGGCACTTCTCAAGGGAATGTTGAAGACCTAGGAAGTAGGATGGCAAGAGCAAAGGTTTTGGAAGCAAGACCAAGGCTGTGGAGGTTTCTGAGCCAAACTCAAAAGCTCTGGTAGCTATTGATGGCTTAGGATTTGATTGGAGTTTTATGGCAGATGAAGAAAAAGCTTCTACTCAGATGGCTCTCATGGCCTTCTCTGCTACTGAGGTACAATCTGATAAAGTTTTTTCTAATACTTGCACTGCTCTTAAAGAACTAGAAACTTTAAGAAAAGATTATGATGATCAAAGGATAGAACTAAACAAAACTCATCAAAACTTAACAAATCAAAAGATAGGTTTAGCTGTCCTAGAGGAGCAGATCATACACTATAAGACCAATGAATCTACTTTTTCTGATGATAAAGGTCTTCTTAAAAGAGACTTATTTTTTAAGGATGCTGAAATTAGCTTTTTAAGAACTGAGTATGATAGGCTTAAAAAGAAAAATGAAAACATTCAATTAAGTGTAGAAACATTAGACTATGCCTCTAAAGGTGTAAACAAAATAATTGAATGTCAAGTGATCAATAAGGCCAAGTCTGGGTTAGGATATAATAATGTTCCACCTCCTTACAGAGGAATTCCTGCACCCCTAGGGATAGACCTAGAGTATACAGGCTTATCTGAATTTCAACCACCAAAGTTAGAATATGGTGTTAAGTCAAAAGAAAATGTAGTTGTTGATAAGCTTGAGAGTAGAAGTGATACTTCACCCCCTGAGGACAAGGTGTCCTCTGATAGGAAATCAGATGGTCCAATCATTGAGGACTGGACATCTGATGATGATGAGGAAGATCAGGTTATTGTTAAACTTGATGTTGTTAAGGTAAAAGGAACAAGTGTTCCTAAAATGGTCAGGGATGATACTGTTAGGCCTAAAACAAATGTGATAGGATCTAAACATACACCTTGTGTTAGAGATACTTTGAGTATATGCTAGGTAGCACGCAGAATTTACTACAAAGCACTTAGAAGATTCTGTGTTTGGTGATATATGTGATTGTATGAATATAACAGTGTAAGCAAGAACACAATGTTTAACCAAACGATTAGCTTCAATATATTACGAGTGATCTACAATATCACTAGGGTTTGACAACCTTGAAGCTCTTACAATAATACGTATGACTGATATATCAAAACCCTAACAAAGAATCTCCTTTTATAGAACAAGGAGTCCTATACACGTAAAACTATTATACGTATCAATCTATCTTAATTAGATATACATTACATCTTTTCTATATATATCTTTACGCGTCTTTCATCTTCTGTCTTCATCTTATAATCAGTACTAACTTCTTGAGGTAGCAGTACTAATTGACTTAGTACTGTTTGTACATTCTTCATCAGTTGTAACCTTATGCTTGACAGTACTAACTTCATACCTGGCAGTACTAACTGTTGGTTTAATTCCCAACAATCCTCCCCTAAACTTATGATTTCTGTGCAAATCATTAAGTTTCTTCTTGAATTAAACTCTGTAGATGACGGGGTGGATTCTTTCAAACACTTATCTTCAATCTTGAATCACTTCAGTATTTTCTTCACATATACGCTTTTGAAGAAACCATAACAGTAAGCACTCCAGCAATTAACATCAATAATCTTTGAATTTTGAACTGATATCCTCCCCTGAGTCACATATCCATCTTGAATTCCTCCCCTGAGTATGATATCCTCCCCTGTTTGAAAGAATTTTCACCATCACTTGAACTTGAACCTTGGATTATAACTCTGGGAAGAACTAGAACTCAACATCCAATGAAGTCAGACAATTTGTACAATATTCCATCAATTCATAGTAGTTGCAAGCTGCTCTCATCACTTCCAGATGTGTAACCTTCTGAGAGAGGTGAATCATAGAGCATAAACTTAGTTTTAAACCAAGTTCAAACCATCAGTACAAACTAGTTGGAACTAGCAGTACAAACTGTTTAGCAAAAATTTTCAGAGATCAGGATAAACTCAATGTGGACTTGAAAACATTTTTGCCCACTTATAGTTTTTAGCAAACTATCAGCTATCAACGGATTTGATATGTCTTTACCAATAGCCGTTTGCTTTGGACTAGCCAACTCTTCACAGTTAGATATGGTGAGTTGATAACCATATAGTTTTTGGTAAACTATCAACCATGAAGGGATTTGAGTAGTCGTTACTAGAAATCGTTTGATCTGGACTAGTTGGTTCTTATGTGGATTAGACATGGTGAACCAATTACCATTTGTTGTGTGACAAGATCTCACACTTGGCATTCCAAATCACCATACTTTCTAAATCACAAATCCATCTCAAAATGCTTTCTTAACCTGTAAATGTTAGTCCAAAACCAAAGAAAACACAAAACAAAGTATTTCCCTTTTGACAGTTATCAAAAATGACTAATAGTTAAGATAAGCAGTACCAAAAATTATTCAAGCAGTACAAACTATACACAGCAGCTTCATCAGACACACCTAGCAGTACAAAATCCTTTTATTACAAAAACACTTAGACATCGAAAATTCAAGGATTAAGCATTCCAATACCTGTTACCAAGTACTGAAACCTGGTCACATCAAAACCTTTAGTTAGTAAGTCAGCAAAGTTGTCATCAGTATGAATTTTGACAACCTGAACTAACTTCTTTTCATTACAATCTCTTATAAAATGATGTCAAATCTCAATATGTTTAGTTTTTGAATGTTGAACTGGATTTTTAACAATACACATTGTACTGCAATTGTCTATGAAAATTATTGTATTCAAGAAATTATACCCATAATCAAGCAATTGACTTTGAAGCCAAAGAACTTGAGCACAACAACTTACTGCAGCCACATACTCAGCCTCTGTGGTAGAAGTGGCCACCATAGTTTGCTTTTTGCACTGCCATGAGATTAATCTGCATCCTAGAAAATGACAACCACCAGTTGTAGATTTTCTATCCATACTAGCTCTAGCATAATCAGAATCTGAGTAAGCCACCAGATCCAAGGCAGACTCTTTAGGATACCACAGACCTAAATTAGGTTGACCTTTAAGGTATCTAAAGATTCTCTTCACTATAGTCAGATGAGACACCTTGGGATTAACTTGAAACCTTGCACAAACACATAGTACAAACATAATATCAGGCCTGGATGATGTGAGATACATCAAAGACCCAATCATAGATCTATACATGTGCACATCCACAGCTTCACCACTTTGATCTTTTAATAGTAAATGTGTCTACTTATCAATAGGTGTATTTGCAGCTTTAACATCTGTAAATTGGAACTTTCTCAAAATTTCAGCCACATATTTATCTTGAGAGATAAATATTCCATCTGATTTTTGCTTCACTTGGAGTCCCTAAAAGAAAGTAAGCTCACCCATATAGCTCATCTGAAACTGATCTTTCATAAGCTTTTCAAACTCTTTACACATTTCCTTCTTGGTAGAACCAAAAATGATATCATCTACATATACTTGTACCAATAGTATATCACCCTTGTTCTTCTTGATAAAAAGAGTTTGATCAATCTTTCCCCTATGGAACCCATTCTTCAATAGATATTTAGCCAGAGTTCCATACCAAGCTCTTGGAGCTTGATGCAATCCATAAAGAGCTTTTACCACTTTATACACTTTTTCAGGATGATCTGGGTCTATGAAACCTGGAGGTTGAGACATATAAACCTCCTCATCAATTGTACCATATAAAAAGGCACTCTTCAAATCATTCTGATATACCATAAAACCCATAAATGAAGCATAAGCTAGAAAAAGCCTTATAGCTTCAATCCTGGCAACAGGAGCAAAAACTTCCTCATAATCAATCCCTTCTTCCTGAGTATAGCCTTGAGCTACAAGTCTAGCTTTGTTCTTTATCACTATACCCCTTTCATCCTTTTTGTTCCTAAATACCCACTTAGTACCAATACCCTTCATTCCCTTTGGCAAATCAACCAGAACCCAAACTTTTTGAATCTTGAATTGAAGCAGTTCTTCTTGCATTGCTTCAACCCAACTTGAGTCCTCCAATGCATTTAGCACATTCTTTGGTTCAATCTGTGATAGGAAGCATACAAACAAACACTCATTCTCATCCTCATGGTGTTTTTCTTCATACACAACACTTAGAAACCCATGATGATCTGGATCTTGTATTTGTTTTCTGGTCTTCACACCAGATTGCACATCTCTAATCACATTTGTAAGTGGATGATTCTTGTTAATTGTTGTATGGGGAGTAGGAAGAACTTCATAATTTACTGGCATGTTGTGCAGCTCCACTTCTTCATCAGAAAGACTACCAGTATCAAATGTTGGTTCAGCAGTATGAAGATGTGAACCATCAGTACCTTCTTTTGGCTCAGCAGTACTAACTCAATTTGTACTGCTCTCAGGAATATCTATTTCTTTACCTTCCAGTCCACTGATTTCACCATCATTCTTCTCTTTATCATCATCCTTGGAAGAAGAAACATTCAATGGAATATCTTCCAAGATTGGCATCAAAATATACTCTTCATCATCTTCTTCTGAACTTGCATCATGGTTAGTATTTGTACCTGTAACAGGCACATAATTCATAGAATCTGAAAACATATCAAGATCAAACAACCAATCTGGACCAGCACCTGCAACATTTTGTATATTTTCTTGAAATTCTATGTGCAGATTCTCCTCTACATGCCTAGTGTTCTTGTTATACACCCTAAATGCCTTACTATGCAAAGAATAACCAACAAAGAAACTCTCATCAGATTTCCCATCAAACTTTCCTAGTTGGTCTTTGGTATTAAGTATAGTGACATGGCAACCAAAAGGTCTCATGAAGCTTAAGGCAGGGGTTCTACCTCTAAAAAGTTCATAAGCAGTTTTGTTATGAGGTTGCACAATTAGAACCCTATTTTGAACATAACAAGCAGTACTAACTGCTTCAGCCCAAAATGAAATAGGTAACTTAGAGTCTGCCAACATTGTTCTAGCAGCCTCTATTAAAGTCCTATTCTTTCTCTCAGCTACTCCATTTTGCTGTGGAGTTCTAGCTACACTAAATTCTCTCCTAATACCCTTTTCTTTGCAAAATACATCCATAACCCTATTCTTGAATTCTGTTCCATTATCACATCTGATTATTTTGACTTTCTTATCCGCTAGGTTTTCTACCTCAACTATAAATGACTTAAGGATCTTACTAGTCTTATCCTTAGTTCTCAAAAAGAAAACCCAAGTAAACCTAGAATAATCATCAGTGATAACCAAACAATATCTTTTATGATTCAAGCTATTCACAGAAGTTGGACCAAACAAGTCCATATGAAGCATGTATAAAGCTTGATTTTTAAAGTTATGCATCTTTGGCTTACAAGAACCTCTGTATTGCTTACCCTTAAGGCAAGAAACACAGGTTTGGTCACTTTGAAAAGTCTTATTAGGTAAACCTCTTACCAAACCATTTTTAGCAATTTTGTTAATGGTTTTAAAATTAACATGACCAAGCCTTCTGTGCCACAACATTGACTCCTCAAATGTGGCTTTTGCAACAAGGCAAGTAAGACCTTCTTTGGGAGCAAGTTTATTCATCTCAACACTGTATGTGTTACCCTTTCTGGGGATTTTAAGCAATACTTGACTTTCATCAGGTAGCTTGACATCAGGAGAAAGAATAAGACAATCAGTATCAGTGAATAAAACCTTGTTCTGTTTATCACAAATTTGTGATACACTAAAAAGGTTGTACTTAAGCTCTGTACAAAATACACATTTTCAAAGTCAAGATTACCAGTTTTAATTATACCTTTACCAGTAATCTTACCACCAACTCCACCTCCAAAGATGACTGGTCCACCATCCAGAGCCACAAAGTCTGAAAGGTATGACATGTTACCAGTCATGTGCCTTGAACATCCACTATCTGAGTATCCTCTATCTTCTCCATCATTTGTTGGATGTTCCTGCACACAAAATAAGGGGGTTAGTTTCTTTTGGGGACCCAAGCCATCACTGACTTGGATCTGCCTCGTGCATCAATATAATTATATCTATTGAAATTCATTGATGCACCATTGGATTTGGTAGGTTTCCAAACCCAACGTGTTGAGGCCTTCACAGCATTGCCCCATTGACCCTTAACACTCATATGCCTAGCAGTAGGAATTGCTGGCCTAGCTGTACAAACTGCTGGCCTAGCTGTTGGAACTGCTGGTTTAACTTTAGGCACCCATTTTTGATTACTCAAAGATGTTTTCTCATAAAAGGGCCTTTTAACTGTTTGTGCATGATTTGAAAATGATTTTGCACTTGAAACAGTTTGTTTGTTATTAAACCACTTGTTTTGTCTAGCAGTAAAAACTGGTTTAATGCCAGACTTTAACATAACTGCTCTAGGTGTCATTTTTTGGTTCACATTAGGGTTAGACAATCTAGTTGGGCTGTTTTGTTTTACCCTAGCATTAGTATTCCCATACACCCTTGAATTTCCAAAAACCCTCTTCTTCCATGGGTTTGAATTACAATAAGCAGCCAAATGGTCAAAGTTACTACGTACAAAACACACTTTGTTCTGCATAACAAACTCTTCTCCTAGTTGTTGAGATTTTAAGTTGTTCCAGTTCCTTTTATTGCCCCTAGGAACTGATGATCTATGTGTAGACCTATACATCTCAGCATACTTAACATTTTTCCTAATTGGTTTTATGTTTTCATTCTTAACCACTTTAGGAACATGTTTTTCTTCTACCTTAACAACATCAGGTTTAACCTCAACCTGATCATCCTCATCCTCAGATGTCCAATCCTCTATAGTTGGAGCATCTGAGTCCTTACCAGAGGACATCTTATCCTCAGAAAGTGATTTCTCACTAGCACTCACAAAAGAATCCTCAGCCTTAACAAATTTAATAGGACTCTCATTGATTTTTGGACCATATCTAGGAAACTCAATATCTTTAAACTCTTCTAAACCTGTATGAGCTAAATCTATTCCTGGAGGTACAAACATTCCTCTATTTTGGGGTGCAACTGACTTATATCCTAAACCAGATTTAGCTTTATTAAGTACTTGACTCTCTATTATTTTTTGAACTCCTTTTGATGTATGTTCAAGAGTGTCAACACTTAACTATATATTTTCTTTTTCTTTCTTAAGCTTCTCTAGTTCATATACAAGCCCACTCATTTTATCATCCCTCAGTTGCAAGTCTCTCTTTAGAACAACTATATCATCATTAAAGTTTGATTCATTCTTTCTATAAAAATCAAGTTGTTCTTCCAAAACAGCTAGTCCTCTTTTATGGTTTGACAGACTAAAATTTACTTGATTAAATTCTACTCTAAGATCATCATACTGTTTCTTAAGAGTTTCATAATCTTTTAAAGCAGAACAAGAATTTGAACATTTTTAAACCTCATGTACCTCTGAGTCTGAGAAGGCCATCAATCCCAAGTTGGCTGGTTCCTCCTCCTCTTCCATGAAGCTCCAATCAAAACCTGCTCCATCAACAACTACCATTGCTTTGGAAGAAGTATCTTCCACATTCACTGTTCTTCTATTACCCTGCTGACCTCTATACCCTTTAGCCTTGGAATCCTGTTGTCTTGGGCTTCTACACTCTCTGGCAAAGTGTCCCATCTTGTGACAATTATAACACTTCACCTTGGACTTTTCATATCCAGCAACATCCCCTCCATTGAGTGTAAGCTTCTTGCCAGTTCTCTGAAAATATCACTTTGCCCTAATACTCAACAAAGCCATCTGCCACTTCAAGTCCATGGCATCCAAGTCATCTTCATCAATCTGAAGAAGGTCTTCATTGTAGATTTGAGACCCATTGGATTGCTCAGATACAAAGGCATATATAGTCTGATCACTCAAGTTAGCTGTTACACCCATACCCCTATGAGGTACCATATGTGTATACAATATGTTATGTATTATATGTTGTGAGTTAGCAAAATAAATAATGTGTGGTCAATATAGGAAAAATGAGACTTAGAGGGACTACAATTGCCAAATAACCAAAGTAAATTCTACACATGATTACATAGCTAGTTCATGAAAAATCTAGAAAAGTTGGGTGTGATCTATGTGTCGACATTTAGCAAGAAAAAGAGAGGGAAGACTTCAAGTGATCATCCAGCTCATTTTGAGTATCAAGAAGTGATCAAGAATCACTAGAGATACCTTAATTGTTATCTCTTCAACAAGTAAGTGGTTTTCCCCAATTGTGAAAATTAGGGTTCATAAGGTGGGCTTGAGTATGATGGATAAAGGTTGTGAATTAATGATCCCCTTAGTTAATTAGTTGCTAATTGTAGTTAATCTTGTGATAGAGAGCAATTATAGAAGCCCATTCAAAGCCAAGTAGGAAGCTAGTAGGATTTGAGGTAAGTATATGAGTATAACTTATTAATGTTATGATGTTAATGTTATGATTGTGTTAATGAGAATTTTTATGGAGCTTGTGAATGTATGTTAGCTTGGATCCAATGCTAGTTGTGTAAATGCTATTTAATTACTTGCTCGGTCAAGGTGAGTAATAATCCCATTTTATGCTCCTTGATAATGTTATGATTGGTGTTAATCACCAATCTCATGTAAATGTGATGTTGCTTATATCTTGTATACTTACTAAGCGTTTTCGCTTACGGTTATAGTTGATGTTATGTTTGTAGGTTCAAGTGGAGGAGCCAAAGGTAAGGATTTGGCGTAGTTTTAGCTTGGAAGTAAATAGATGTGTAGCAAGAAGTTAGCCTAGAAGACCACAACCTTTTGGACCAAGCGTGTTGAAGTTGAAAGCCCCAACGTGTCCTTTTGTGAGTTGGTATACTTTAATCCATATGGTCGTTTTGTTATCTAGTGGTATTGTCGTCATTTAAAGTCTTTTGTTCATGTTAAGTCATGTAACTTAGTTGGGTCAAGAATATTCAAGTTAGGACTTGTATGGTTATTGTGTTAATTAAGGGGTGTTTGGTGTATGTATGTTTCCACCCATTTTGATAACTAAACGGGTCATGTAACCATGGAACAAGTTTGAAATGATAAGTTAATGTAGTTGGTCAAGTTTGATGTAAAACGGAAGTCGTATGGGTTATTTGTAGTGAAAATGGGTCAAAACGGGTTATTTGCATAACCCGTCTAATTTGTAAAGTACCCTTTCGGGGAGTCGTTCGGTAAATATTTTTGTATGAAAATGAGCCCATTGATACTCTAAGTAAATCTGGTAAATTTGGTGTAATAACGAGTTAGGGAAGTCGGGTTTTCGGTCGCACATTTTGGAAACAAAATCTGGAAAACAGAAGGTTTGAGCCGCCCCGGTTCAGACCGGTTTTTGGGGTCCAGCCGGCGGTTCGGGCAGTTTTTCAGATTTTGGCAATTTTCAAAAATTCATATCTTTTAATCCGTAAGTCGTCACGGGTCGTGCCACCTATCGTTTCGAAGGTAATTGAGTCTACTTTCATTTAAAAATAGCCTCATAATCTAAATGTTTATAGATTTTTGTTAGTTGTCAAAAGAGTGACAGAATGTCCATAAAAGTCAAGGGTTTCCACGTAAAAAGTTTTAAATTTTGGTCTAATCGGGCACGGGGTGTTACATTAGCAGTACTAGTTTTTACACTAGCAGTACTAACTGTAGGGCTAGCAGTACCAACTGCTTCAACATCTTCAGGACTGCTATTACTGGAAGATGATAAGAATGCTATGTTTCCAGAACTAGTACTGGTGCTTCCTCCTTTCTTCACCTTTTGTTCAACAATCTTAAGATTGTTGTACAATTCATTGAGAGTCATCTTCTCCAACTCAGGCTTGTTGCTCCAGACCACTACATAGGTGTTCCACTCAGCAGGTAGACTATTTAGAAACTTCATATTCAGATCTTCTTGTGGAATCACAATTTTCAGAACAGTAAGATGGCTAACAATCCTTTGAAGTCTATTAAAGATATGATCAAGTGTTTCAGTGCTTGAGGTTCTAAAGTTCTCATAACTCTGCTTGAGCAGAGTTCTTTGTGCTTTCTTGGTGGCTTCATTACCACCAAATCTCTCCACAACTGCTTCAAAAAGGGTCTTTGCAGTCTCATAGTGGCTAAAGTTTAACACTTGGTCATTAGGAATTGCCATGAGTAACAAATTCCTATCCTTTTGATCATTCTTCTTCTTTATTCTTTCATCATTAGTAACAGGCTCAGTGTTAAGCTTTGTGGTCTTGGAACCATCAGCATGTGTTTCTTCAGAAGTAGTAGGTTTGAAGGAATCACCATTGATAATGATATCCCATAATGCATAGTCTTGCACCATGAAATATTGCTCAATTCTGAGCCTCCATAAATCAGATTCGTTCTGTTTTAGCATGGGAAGTTTGGCAAGAATTGAGGTTTGTGGTGTTTCCAAGTTCATCTTCTTGGTTGCAAAAGAGTGAATACTTCTAGATCTTCTAATTTAAAGTATCAGAACCTGTCTCTGATACCACTTGATAGGATCTAAACACACGCCTTGTGTTAGAGATACTTTGAGTATATGCTAGGTAGCACGTGGAATTTACTACAAAGCACTTAGAAGATTCTGTGTTTGGTGATATATGTGATTGTATGAATATAACAGTGTAAGCAAGAACACAATGTTTAACCAAACGATTAGCTTCAATATATTATGAGTGATCTACAATATCACTAGGGTTCGACAACCTTGAAGCACTTACAATAATACGTATGAATGATATATCAAAACCCTAACAAAGAATCTCCTTTTATAGAACAAGGAGTCCTATACAAGTAAAACTATTATACGTATCAATCTATCTTAATAAGATATACATTACATCTTTTCTATATATATCTTTACGCGTCTTTCATCTTCTGTCTTCATCTTATAATCAGTACTAACTTCTTGAGGTAGCAGTACTAATTGACTTAGTACTGTTAGTACATTCTTCATCAGTTGTAACATTATGCTTGACAATACTAACTTTATACCTGGTAGTACTAACTGTTGGTTTAATTCCCAACAAAATGTTAAACATGTTAGGCAACCAATAAGATATTGTGAGCAGTATAGAACCACAAACAAGCCCAGAGGTAACTAAAAGAATTGGAACAATCTCAAGTCTCACCAACTAGGTGATGACTTTGTCTTCAATAACAAAGCATGTTTCACTTGTGGAAATTTCGACCATCTTGCAGCCTTCAACAACAAAAGGGTAACTGGGTATTCAAACCATAAGGTGAACTTAGAAAGACATCAAAATCACTCTAATTTTGCTAGAATGTCACCCAGAGCAAGTTTATTCAAGTCTGGCCTAAAACAAGTTCCTACTGCTAGACCAGCAGTTAGTACTGCTAGAACATTTAAGCCTGTTTACCCAAAACAAGCAGTTAAAGGTGCAAAAACAACTTTCAAACATGCACCAACAACTGCTAAAAGGCCTTTTCAACAAAAAGAAGTGGTACAAAAACAAATTTGGATGCCAAAGGGTACTGACAACATTAAATATACTGCTAGGGAAAAGAGGGCTAATGCTGTTAAGGCCTCAGCATGTTGGATTTGGAGACCTCTTAAATCCAATGGTGCATCAACTGTTCTTAAAAAATTTAATTACATTGATGCACGAGGAAAACTCAAGTCAATAATGGCTTGGGTTTCCCAAGGAAAGTAATTTCCTTATTTATGTGCAGGGACATTCACAAGCAGATGATGAAGATCAAGGATATGCAGATAGTGGGTGTTCAAGACACATGACAGGCAACATGTCATATCTTTCAGACTTTCAATCATTGGATGGAGGATATGTTACCTTTGGAGGAGGAATAGAAGGAAGAATTATTGGTAAAGGTACTATTAAAACCGCTAAATTGGATTTTGAAGATGTGTACTATGTGCAAGAGCTTAAGTATAACCTATTTAGTGTCTCACAAATGTGTGACAAAAAGAACAAAGTTCTTTTTACTGACACTGAATGTCTTGTGCTTTCTTCTGATTTTAAGCTACTTGATGAAAGTCAAGTATTGCTTAAAATTCCAAGAAAGGGCAACATGTACAGTGTTGATATGAAGAAAATTGTTCCTAAAGAGGCCCTTACTTGTCTTGTTGCAAAGGCCACATTGGATGAATCTATGAAATGGCATAGGAGGCTTGGTCACATTAATTTCAAAACCATAAATAAAATTGTAAAAGATGGTTTGGTAAGAGGCTTGCCTCAGAAAAGATTTGAAAATGACCAAACTTGCGTTGCTTGTCTCAAAGGCAAACAACATAAAGCTACTTGTAAGCCCAAGATTTTTAACTCTATTGATCAATCATTGTTTATGCTTCATATGGACTTATTTGGACCTACTTTTGTGAGTAGTATTAAGCATAAGAGATTTTGTCTTGTTGTTACTGATGACTACAGCAGGTTTACATGGGTTTTCATTTTAGGTTCTAAGGATGAGACACCTAGCATTCTTAAGACATTCATTGCAGAGATAGAAAACTTAGTAGACAAGAAATTAAAAGTCATTAGATGTGATAATGGGACAGAGTTTAAGAATAGAGTTATGGATGATTTCTGCAAAGAAAAAGGTATTAGAAGGGAATTTAGTGTTGCTAGAACTCCTTAGCAGAATGCAGTTGCTGAGAGGAGAAATAGGACACTCATAGAAGCTGCTAGAACCATGTTAGCTGACTCTAAGTTGCCTATCACTTTTTGGGCTGAAGTAGTTAATACTGCTTACTATGTCCAGAATAGGGTTTTGGTTGTTAAGTCTCACAATAAGACATCCTATGAGCTTTTTAGAGGTAGAACTCCTGTAATAGGATTTCTTAGACCTTTTGGATGTCATGTGACAATTCTGAATACCTTAGACCATCTAGGAGAATTTGATGGCAAAGCAGATGAAGGATTCTTGGTTGGATATTCTCTCAATAGCAAAGCATTTAGAGTATACAACTCAAGAACTAGGAAGGTTGAGGAAAACCTGCATGTGTAATTTTAGAGAACAAATCTAGTGTTGCAGGTGAAGGACCAAAATGACTATTTGATCTTGAGTCACTAACCCAATCAATGAACTATGTGCCTATTTTTGCAAAAATTAATGATTTTTCAGGTTCAGAAGTTGATGATACAACAAATGAGGCAGGGTTAGGAAAAGAGAAAGATCAAGATTATGTGTTGATGCCAATATGGGCAAGTGTGGTTTCAACTTCAATAGATGGAAAACCTTCTACTGATGCTTCTAAAGAAGGGATTGTAGGTGAAAACAAGGAAGATGGAGCTGAGGAACAAGAAAATCAAGTTAACAGTACTAATGATGATAGCACTACTGAGACCCAACTTGATACTACTAGGCCAAATGTTTCTACTGCTGGCCCATCAGACTCAAAAGAAGCAGTTTTCTCAGAAGATGAGGTGGATTTCAACAATCTCCCACCTGACTATCATGTTCCTTCTACACCACACACAAGGATTCACAAAGTCCACTCCCTGGACAATGTGATTGGTGATGTACAATCTGGTGTGAAGACAAGGAAGCAACTTATGCCTTCAGACCAACAAGGGCTTCTTGATGCTCTTTATGCATCAAAGCAGCATGAGTATGCAAACTCTTGCTTATTTGTATGTTTTCTCTCACAAGCAGAACCCAAAAATGTTCTCAAAGCCTTAGATGATTCAAGCTGGGTAGAAGCAATGCAAGAGGAGCTTCTTCAATTCAAGATTTAGAAGGTTCGGGCGCTAGTGGATTTACCCAAGGGTGTAAGGGTAATTGGCACTAAATGGGTCTTCAGGAACAAAAAGGATGAAAGGGGCATTGTAATAAGAAACAAGGCTAGACTTGTAGCCCCAGGGTACACACAAGAGGAAGGTATAGCCTATGAAGAGGTTTTTGCTCCAGTGGAAAGAATTGAAGCAATTAGACTATTCTTGGCCTATGCTTCATTTATGGGTTTCACAGTTTATCAAATGGATGTCAAGAGTGCCTTCTTATATGGTACTATTGAAGAGGAGGTTTATGTCTCACAACCTCCAGGTTTTATTGATCCAGAACATCCAGATAAGGTGTACAAGGTTGTCAAGGCTCTTTATGGCCTTCATCAGGCACCAAGAGCATGATATGAAACACTGGCTTCCTATTTGATTGAAAATGGATTCCAAAGAGGCAAGATTGATTAGACATTATTCATCAAGAAGCACAAGAAGGATCTTTTGCTAGTTCAGGTGTATGTGGATGATATCATCTTTGGATCTACAAGGAAGGAGATGTGTGTAGAGTTTGAGAAACTTATGCATGATAAGTTTTAGATGAGTTCCATGGGGGAACTTACTTTCTTTTTGGGTCTGCAAGTTAGGCAATCAAGTGAAGGCATATTTATCAGCCAAGATAAATATGTTGCAGAGATTCTAAGGAAATTTCAATTTGCTGATTCAAAAGTGGCAAGCACACCAATGGATCCTGAGAAGCCTCTTCTTAAAGATATAGATGGAGAAAATGTGGATGTACACACATACAGATCTATGATAGGCTCCTTGATGTATCTCACATCATCAAGACCTGATATCATGTTCTCTGTTTGTGCTTGTGCAAGATTTCAAGTGTCTCCTAAGGTTTCTCACTTAACTGCAGTCAAGAGGATCTTTAGATATCTCAAGGGTCAACCTAGGTTGGGTCTATGGTATTCTAGAGAATCACCTTTTGACCTGGTAGCATATTCAGACAGTGATTATGCTGGTGCAAGCATGGACAAAAAGTCAACAACTGGAGGATGTCAATTCCTTGGATGTAGACTCATTTCATGGCAGTGTAAGAAGCAAACAATTGTAGCAACTTCAACAACTGAAGCTGAGTTTGTAGCTGCTGCAAGTTGCTATGGTCAAGTGCTTTGGCTTCAAAATCAACTTCTTGACTATGGGTACAATTTCATGAACACTGTCATATATATTGATAATAGCAGTACAATTTGTATAATTAAAAATCTAGTGCAACACTCTAAAACAAAACACATTGAAATTAGACATCATTTTATTAGAGACTGCAATGCAAAAAAGTTGATTCAAGTAGTTAAAATTGATTCTGATCAAAACTTTGCAGATCTTCTCACAAAAGCTTTTGATGTAGGAAGATTTCAATACTTGGTAGCAAGTATTGGGATGCTTAATCCTTAATGATTTAAAACTGTATGATTTTGTAAATAAATTGGATTTGTACTGCTAGCATTATCAATTTGTACTGGTATTAAAAAATTTGTACCGCTAGTACAAATTTAGATTGTTTTGTTCATACTGTTAGTCAAATGATTATTCTTCTATAAACCAAATGCTTTGCATTTTGTTTAATTGGTTTTGGACTAACAATTACAGGTATGAAAATTGAGCACAAAGGAAGTTACAAGTGCAAAGTGTGAACAAACAACAGTTGGTGATTCAAATTGTTGACATAATAGGTTAATGATAGTCAGAATTTGGGAATTCATTCACAAGGGTTTATACCCAAGTAAATAAATTCTTTAAAACTTCTCTCTTGAAACTTATTATGATATTTCATTTTGAATTAATGGATTAGTTGATCAGATAGTAACTGACTCAACTGAATTTCTATCATTTTATACTTTAATTAGTAAAATCAGTTAGTCTAAGGACATCTGATAGAAAGAACAGCGAGCAAATGTGAATCTAACACTTGTGTTAGAGGCAACAACTGCCACGAGCTGGAAACCCTTTCAAGAAAGCCCTTTGAATGGGTTTATCTGTACACAGGCAGTTATTTATAACTGAATACATTGGTTCTCACACAACCAGAGGTTAAATTTAAACCAAAATCTTGATTAAGTGTCTGTTATTACACTTAATCCCTTCAAAATGGTTGTTAACATTATGATTTTTCATTAAAAATTAAGTTCATATTGCTAAGCCAAAAGTTTCTTAAAACCTTTTGGATTCAGGGTGGCTCAGAAACCCGTCATATGATGGATTATGAGTCAATTCCCTATGATTCACCTCTCACAGGAGTTAACACACCTGAAAGTGATGAAGGCAGAGTGGAATTTAAGGAATTGATGGCTTTATGTACAAAATTGTCTGATAAGGTATCCAAATTGGATGATGAACTCAGAAGCTCGATTGGTGGAAAAGATCAGCCAAGATGGTGATTTCAACAGGTTCTTCTAGTTCATCAAAGGCGTCAAGTTCAGATGATGGTGAGAGATCTTCCAAACAGGGGAGGAAGATTAACCAAACAGGGGAGGATGAAAGATTATGGATGTGTATGCTCAGAATCAAGGGAGAAATATTGGGGAGGAAGATTGCCCAAATTGATCAATTTCAAGAAGTGCATGAGTCTAGTAAAAGCATCATCATCTTGTATGCTCTTGTCTTTTCACACACCTAGCTCAGCAGCAGTTGTTGTATCTCCTCCTACAATGGATGCTTCGCCTTCAGAATCATCACCCCTATGTCTTATTGAGAAGCCAACATGTCTTATTATTCAACCAATAATAAGAACAAGCTCCAGTTTCAGTTGATGGATGCTGGGAATAAGCTCTTTCATCTCTCTTCTTTGATTGATGATATTCAAATGGAGAAAGTTCTTTCTAAGTTCTTTTAGTTTCAATTTCAATTCACTACATTTGTTCATCACTTGCATGGCTTGCTAAGAAATGACTGTGTATCTTGGATGCTTGGAGCCAAACAAGGTACTGCTAATGTTTAAGACACAGAAAATGACTGAAGAAGTTTCAAGCTAAAGAAAGAGCAAAGTACTCTCCAGAAGAACTAAATGATGTTATTGCTGAAAGTGATACACAGATGGCAGATGAGTTAATCAGAAAGATATTTAATCTTACAGAACAAAGGAAAGCTCAGATCAAGAGTCTGACTATGTAGTGTTTGAAAGATCCTCACAATCCTCATTTAATTCAGAAGAAACTTGATGATTTAGGATAAATCACAAGTTTAGGGGAGGATTGTTGGGAATTAAATGTTCTGAAGATTAGTGTTGGAAATTAAATGTTCACAAGGTTAGTACTGCTAGTACAACCAAAGGTACTGCTGATTCATAAAGGAAAATACTCTAAGTATCAATACTACTGCTAGTGTATTCTATACTACTGCTAGTGTTGGAGATTCTACTGCCGCAAGATTCTACTGCTAGTGTATCAGATACTGCTGTTGGAGTGACTCATACTACTGCTAAATGGATAAGTGTCGCGTATACTACTGCTGAATGGATAAGTATGAAAAAGATATATTGTATATAAAAGTCAAATATATACGGTAGATAATATCTTTGATAAGTGATCAGTCAACAAGTTGAATAAACAGAACAAGTTGTATCTTAGCTACTGACACACTTAACAAGCAAGTAGTTGACATGACTTAACAATATTGAAAAGATCTGCTTTGCTCGATATAAGAGAGATCTTAGATTAGATATTAAGAGTGTCTAGTAGAGTGCCAAAATAGAGAGTTGAACATAACAGAAATAGTTATCTTTGTAATAGAGATTCAAGGTTTTGTAACCCTAGTGATAGTGAAGATCACTCGTATTATCCTCAATAATATTGAATCGTTTGGTGTTATACTTTTTGTGTTCATTGTTCAATATCAAGCATCACTGTTCCATTAACCAAACCCAATACTCTTCTAAGTGTGGTTAAGTAGATTCCGCATACTTAATCATATTCACTCAAAGTATCATATACATACGTTACAAAGGACTAACATCCTTATAATGTACTACAATCATCTCAACATACTAGAGTTCCTAATTGATTCAATTTCGACGGCTTAGGAACTCTTTTGGCTTAATTGAGGATTCCAGGTGAAAGATTATGAAGGTAACATTTATTCTTGGGTGTTCATTTAGTATGTTATTGGTCTTTGGGATTTCTTTAATTACAATTATATTCTTTGTATTTACAGGATTCTCCAACCAGTTTTTCTGAAGATGGTGTCACGTCTTTAAGGGTTGGTAGGTCGAGATGGGATCTTGCTGAGGGAGTTGAATGGCATTTAAAAGGTATATTTAGAATCGACTTACACACACTGAAACTTGGCTTAGTCGGTGATTAACAATATTGTCACCTCTGAAACTTTACTAACACGAGCGGCCTTGGGACACAGGCATGTTAACTTAAGTTGCTTTCCACTTTTAAACTTCTCTAAAATGCTTTTGTTCAATTATTTGTGCAGGGAATGAAGGTGGTTTGCATTTTTTTACTGTGTATAACCTGTTGACGCTCCAAGACATTGTCGTTTCATTTCCTCTTTTGAAATAAGTTTTAAAGATACACAACAACGGATTGCCTGAACCAAACAGGTTGGTGTCCCTGCATTAAACGCATTATGTTATTACAAATATCCTTTTTTCAAGAAAGTTATTAACATAATGTGGTTGATAAAATGTCTGACCAAGAATTGGATCTTTTTGTGTTCGAGTTCTTTTTTATAGCTTTGTTGTTTATTGTTTCTCATTAGGCTTTGCATATTTGGACGATCTCTCATTAGAGTTGTTGGTTGTTATAGAAGTCTTTGCTTATACAACATTTAAAAGCTATTTTTTGCTTATACTGAAGTTATCTTGAAGCGTTTTTGTTGCAGGTGTGGGCCAGAGATCAAAAGAATTTCTATTTGCTTAACATGTTAACAATAGATTCAAGAATCCTATTTCTGATAGTAGGTTCCCTAATTTATTTTCAGGTTTTAAGGTTGTCGATATATGATAAAAAAAAAATTATTTTCAGTTACACTAATCGTTTCTATTTTACTATTTTGGTAGATATTAATCATCAATTACAAAAAGGAAGTGGTAGCGCGTGTGTAGATAACAACGATTAGTGTAAGTGGCAATAAAGGAAAAGGGAAGGGTTGTAGTAGTTTACATGGGAACAAAGGTTCTGCGTTGGCAAGTCCTTCTGTTGCTTCCGATATTGGCAACAGTCACGATAATGTATCTACATGTGAGTAGCCTGATGTTTATGTTTTATTTTTTCGGCTACGTTCTTGAATATGTTAATTATTTCTGTTTTATACATATTGCAGTGCATACTTGCTGCATCGCAGAAAGTTTAAACAGTGGATACGGTTGTTGGCCACGGTCGCAACAGGACCCAAATGTCTTGGAGCATCAATAGGTTATACACAGAAAATAAATAATAGCCCAAATGTCTTGGCCCATTAACGTGTTATGAGCTGCATTCAAAGTACATGGTAACACACCTCATCTACGAGGTACTGATAATCGACATATTCTATATCCTTATGCTTTTTTGTTTTAAAATGAACATAGATTCCGATTTAATATGATATGATATTTTATGACCATGTTCTGTTTTAGTTTTTTAAATTTTAAAGTATAATACAACTGTCCTTTTTTTAATCCCTACTGTAAATATCGTCATCCACAATAATGTTACCAATAGTTTGCTAACAAAGTTGGAGTAAAATTCCATTAATGACTTGAAGTGTGACTAAAAATAATAGCTTTATGAATACATATTTTAAGATATATGCACTTTGTATAACATATGTTATCGTATATATAAATCAGAAAAATAAAATTGTTTATTGGTATATATCTTAGAATCTATACTTGCTTTTACCTTATTTGATGTTCCAATGCAATCACTTTAGGATAAAACAATTATTTTTTCCCTTTGGGCTGTTGACATCAATGGCGGACCCAGAAAAGTTGAGGATGGGGGGAATTTTTTATTTATTTATTTTTTTTTGACAAAAGTCATTGTACACACAAAAATAAAGATAATATAAGGTTTTTACATTGTTTGGTGGGGGCCAATTTGATTTTGTGAGGGGGTGCACTTTAATAAAAAGGTCAAATTTTTTTTTACACTAAAATTTGATTTTTTTTGGTGAATCGTGGAGGGCACCGCCCCTGGATGACATGGTCTCAAGTTGTTGTACAACATATTTTTTTCTTACTGAATATGACTGCGTTTACTTACAAATTACCATTATATAAAACCTGATATGGAATAACTACATTCAAAAGAATACTTTTGAAAATAATGTGCGGCTCTCACTTGCAGGTCTGCTTTGTAACATGTTTCAGAGTACATCTTCTGTCATAGCCTTTTGTTCAAGCTTCCTGTAGGATTAGTTCAAGCTTTTGATGAAATCATCTACTTAATAGGGACAGTTGATAGTCTAGCCGATTTAGTTTTCTTTCCGTCTTATGGTAGAAGTTTGCATAAAAATGGAATTGTGACCCACATGCATCTTAATTTGGCTATTGACCCTTTTCTCAATTACTGCCTTCGAGTGTTTTTGGAGGTTTTTTTTCCCCTGACTGATGCACCAGGTTGGTGGACGCTCTCCAAAACTAGGAATGAAGTCTTCTACAACACGCATCGGTAAGAAACTTAACGTAATGATCTTCTATGAGCAGCATAATTATATAAAAAATGGGTCAATGATGTCATTACATGTTCTTACTTCTTATGCAGTGTGATTCAATTGGATGAAAATGTGTATATGATACAATGTTATTCTAATAGATTATTAAGGTTGCTTTTATTAAATTTAAATATGATGAGGGTTTTATTTTACAAAGAACGTTTTTTGATTGATTATTCTTTTTCTCATTTCAGCCGGAGACAATCTTGCTTTTCTTAACAAATGGTTCGAGAAATATCCAGACCACAAAGATAGTGACTTTTACATTACGAGTGAAAGCTATGCAGGTAATGTATGTAAAGAACTTGAAAGTTCTTCTAAAAGGGATTTGTTGTCACAAACTTCCCATACAAGCACATGTGCAATTTTTATACATGTAATCTAATTATTTAAGCTAGGCTTTTTAAAATGGTTGAGAACAATGTTGGATAGCTTATAGATATTGAAATTGAACTTTAAAGTTATTGCAACTTGAAAGGGCAATTATTAGTTTGAGTAAAGTTACTAGACATTGCTTTTAACGATATCCCTCAAATTAAAAGACGAGCCATTTTTTTAATACAAAAGATGCAATGTATGTTTATGTATATAAGTTGGACCAAAGATGCAGAGTGGGGTTGGTATGCTACTTTTACCGGCTATAACCAATATATTTGGTCAATCTATATATGGTGTGTCAATGTATGAACCAAAAATATGAATTAAACAAGTCTTTATAATTGTTGTCGATGAAACCCAAAAAAATACATACATCGACAACAAACAGGTCCTGCCGTAATGCACGGGTAATATGCGTCATCATGTTGTTGATGCCTTAGTTGACAGTCTCTTTCACAGAGATCGTACGGGCACAAGTAATATTTCAAATGAACATATGCATGGCATCGCCACAATACCTACTCAAAACATACTCATAGACTAACAATTGCATCTAAATAAACATTACCACAACGCTCCCACAGCAACGCGCGGATTACCCCACTCGTTAGTTAACTAAAGATGCATAAAAGAATGTAGAAAACTGAAATGTTGTTATATAGAATTAGGTATTATATAAAAAAAATACAAAATGAAACTCATCAAATCATTCGTCGATACGAGAAGCAAATTGTTGTGTGGAGGAATCAATAACTCGACATAAGCCAAGATGGTAGATTCGGATTTTTTTTAAGAACGACACTACACTTGAAATCTGACCCCCCGAGTTAAACCATCCAAACAGGAAGGCCCCGGGACCCGAACTACTAGAAGAGACTCCGAAGGGAAACCCCTAGAACTCACGGCTTCGCACTAAGAGAAAAATCCGGATTTTGTTTGTCACTTGCGAGACTCGAACCCGGGTAAAACCCCTCCCAAAGCTCCAGAAGGAATTCAGGTAGCCAACTGAGCTAAGTTAGTTGGTTATATGGGTGATCTCATATTCAATTGTCATGCCTATTAACCCAACATTTTAATCAGAAATGAAAGTTGTCCCTTCAAAGCATTCTCATACCCTTAACCCAGATGCTACCTAAAGATACGGATACAAATGAGGTAGTGTAATTTCAAGTTGACTCCGACTATGTAATAATGTATCAAAACATTTCTCGTAAAAAGCAAAACTCAACTCATTGTTTCATAAAAGTAGTAGTAGCGGAGAGCAGTAGTGATGCTGGATTTCGACTAGGTTTTACTATTTATAAATTCTCGTCTACCTAAGGTCTACCTATGCACTAATAGGCAGTGTACCCGGTCGTGTGTAGTGTAGTAATCGGTAAAGCCGAGGTCGTCCCAAGAGCTATGAGTGCGGATCTAATCTAAGTTCTAATGTCACTGATTTTAAAGGGGGATTTGATTTGATTAATAATTAAACTAATGAAATGAAAATAAAACGAAAGCAAATTAAAACGATGAACAATCAGTAGGGAGAAATGTCCTAGCCTAATTACTAATCTTTTTATGCCATAATTAAGTTTTCCTATTAATGTTTTCTATCGCTCCATATGGGGGTAAATGTCAGTAGACTCCTCTGGTAAATTCGTCTAGCCTATGTTCCATAGGTTCATATTCCGTAACCATACGATTGCCAGAGTTCGTGGGTTAACCTATGTAGAGTCATTAAGTACCAGCTACAATCTAAACTTATTCTAAGGAAACCCGACCTCTTGGAACTTAGGTTTCCCCTTAACTTCTTAAGCATCTCCGTTTGGTAGGTGATCCGATGACCAATTCGCACACAACATAGTGGTAGTCCTATGGTCAATTCTTACCACTACTCGCAACCTATTCGTCTAAGGTCCGATGGTCAATTCTCCTAGCTTCCTATATACTACAAACAATAATACTCCCGAAATGAAGGTGTCCACGAATAAGCAAAGAAAATATGCACCTAAAGCGATACGAAAACGAGAAAACTAAATCATGCCAATAACAATTTCATATCTAGGCTAACACCAAAGGTGTTTAGCCGATCATATTAAATAATGCAGGAAATTCAATGTTTAAGATCATAATAAAAGACATTGAATTAAATACAAATGTTTGATAAGAAATACTAAAACTTATGTAGTAAATGTAGTGGATTCTCCCTTAGAAATGCTCCGTATGCTGCTGAATATCATCCCTCTGGAAGCCCTTTTACGTCCCTTGGTGTTGTGTGTTGGGAAGTTCTGTGAAAATGCAGAATTATGGCTTGTATTTATAGCCTCGTCAAAGTTACGGCGTAACCTTGTGAATTGGTTACGCCGTAACCATCAAATCTCAGACGATCTTATCCATAGTAAAATATTTACGGCGCAACCTTAAGAATGGGTTACGACCGTAAAACTCTTGTAGTGATTTTCATCACTTTCACACCGTAACCTTACAAATGGGTTACGACGTAAGTATCTTGACCAAAAAAATTCTTCTAAGTCTGGAAATATATACGGCGTAATATGTTATGGAGTTAAGCCATAACCTTAAACTGTGTTGACTTTGGTCTTCTAGTGTAAATCATAGTTATGGCGTAAGTGGAGTATGGAATTATGCTGTAACCTTTGTCTGGCCAGCATACTCTTGTATATTTACATTAATAACATTCCAAATTCGCGTCTCTTCGTTCCTATGCTCATTAATGAAATATTAAGAGATAAGAGTATAATTTCAAGTAAAACAATACAAATGATGAGCATATTAGGGGGAAATTGACACTAAATTATCAGGACTATTTGATGTTATCAAGTAGTAATCTTTTTTCTGTTCTAAAAGCTAATCTGAAAGCCCTTGAGACTAAAACTATCGAGCTTGATGACCATGAAATAGCTAACCGCTTTTCATACTTGAAACAACTCGATGAACTAGAACACATCAAAAGATTAAATCTCATGCAAAAGGCTAAGATTAAGTGGGCTATTAAAGGTGATGAGAATTCTAAATTCTTTCACGGGCTTATCAATAAAAGTTCACTAAATCAAGAATCAAAGGTCTTAACATCAGTGGCTTGTGGGTCTCGGAGCCAAACCTTGTCAAATCTCACATCTTCAACTTTTATGAACACAAATTCAAAAACACCAATCCTAACCGCATTTGTTTCACTTCCAACCAATTCAAGAGACTATCTGATGCTGATATTTCTCTTCTTGATGCACCTATTTCAGAATTATGTCCAAAAATCCTGCAATTAGCACTTCAAGGAGGAGTCCATTCATATTCAATAGAAATCATTTCGTACATGTATCCTTCATCATCAAAATTCGGGATAGCAATAACCATTAAGTCCTTCAATTTGTTTTCAAAACGTAATTCAATCATAGTCCGTGCATAGCTATTTCATCCCCATGATTCATTGCACATTGTACTAGTAAATGAATCAAGCATTAACAGTTTACGAATCTTAGTAGCTATAGCAATAAGTCCATCAGTAGTAAATGACGCTATTGGAACATCATGAAGTTAACAACTATTTGAATAGTTGCACTAGTGTCACAATACAAATAAACAAGAAACAAACCCTCAACTCCCAAATAATTATGAACATTTGAAATCCAAATGATCTCACAAGTTGTAGATGACATACATTTGTATTCAGCTTCAGCTGAAGATCTAGAAATTGTTGTATGTTTCTTGCTTTTCCAAGAAACCACATTATTGCCCATATAAACAAAAAATCCAAAAAAAGACTTCCTAGAAACAGGACATTTAGCCCAGTCTGCATCAGAAAATGCACACAAACTGAGCTTGTTTCCTTTGGATAATTGAATTCCAGTTCCTGGTGCCTATTTTAAGTATCTTAACACCCTCATAGCAGTAGTAAAATGTGACTGAAGTGGAGAATGCATATGTTGACTAAGACAATGCACTGCATATGCAATGCCAGGTCTAGTAACAGAAAGATAAATCAATTTTACTACCAGTTTTTTTATACTTAGTCATATTAGATAAAAGTTTATCAGTTTTAGTTTCTTTATGAATTAAAACAACATTCTGCTGCAGAGGTGTAACATCAGGCTTACAAGCCAATAAACGATATTCACACAACATCTCCAAACAATATTTCCTTTGAGATAAGCAAATACCATTTTTGTTTTCCAAAACTTCAATACCCATAAAATATTTAAAAAAACCAAGATCTTTAATCATAAACTTGGAACTCAATTTTTTTTATTAAATTTCAATTTCATTTATGTCATTACCAACATATACCAAAAGAGCAATAAAAAAACCTTTCTTACTATTAACATGCAAAGAGTAATCATTTTTTACTTCGAACAAAAACTATTTTTAAGCAAAAGAGTGGTAAGTTTTCTATTCCACTGCCTTCGAGCTTGTTTTAACCTATACAGATATGTAACCAACCTGCAAAACCTTTGTTTCTTGCTTATCATAAAAACCAGGTGGCAATGTCATATAAACTTCCTCATGTAAATCACAATACAAAAATGCATTATTCACATCCATTTGTACAAAGGCAAATTATTAGAAACAACTAAACCAATCAAACACCTAATTGTAACCATTTTGACCACTGGACTGAAAGTTTCCTCACAGTCTAGACCCTCTCTTTGGCTATAACCTTTAGCCACAAGCCTAGCCTTATATCAGTCAATCTCACCTAAAGACTTGTATTTTATTTCGAAAATCCATTTACACTTTATTTCTTTTCTACCAACAGGTAAATCATATAAACCCAAGTATTGTTTCTATGCAATGCTTCCATTTTCATATTCATTGCTTCAATACATTAGGATTTTGAGATACTTCACAATATGACTTAGGTTCAACAGATGTATTCAAAGTAGTATTAAAACAAAGACTGATAGCAGGTAGCTTAAAACAATTCATATGCTTTTCAAGTCCATATTTCACTTTACTTTTCACAACAAAATCAATAAGTCTCGAAGGTAATTAAGTTTGTCTATTAGACCTCCTCATAATAGTATATGGTTCTTCCCCATGATTATTGGACCCTTCACCATTTGAAACAGTTTGAGAATTGCCCTAAGAGGTGACATTTTCTCCTATTTGGTTTACCATGGGTTTAGTTTCATCCTCAATTGTGTAATAAGAGCCATAAGAAACTGAAATCCCTTTACCTTCCACATTAAAAGTGTCCCCCTCTTCATCATTGTGTCTTTCAGATCCTTGAGTATCAAAAAAGTTTAAGACATTTATTCCAGTTTCATTAGACTCATTAAAACTTTGATCAAACTCACAAAAAACTTTAGTAAACTCATTTGAAGACTTCATTTTGAATGGAAAAACAGTTTCATAAAACCTAATATCTCCAGAATAGAATTATTTTTACTATTAAGATCATACAATTTGTAAGCTTTTTTGACATTGGAAAACCAATTAAAACACACTTTTCAGATCTGTCACTGAACTTATCATTATTATTTAAAATACTGGAATAACACAGACACCCGAGGACCATGATATGAGATAGACTAGGATCCTTACCATAAACTAGAAAATAGGGGGAACCACCAGACAATACTGAGAAGGGTAACCTATTAATAAGATAGACAATTGTTAACACACATTCATGCCATATAGACAGATGAATCCCTCCCTGGAAACATAAGACTCCTAACCATATTGAAAAGGTGTCTATGTTTCCTCTCAGCAATTCCATTTTGCTGAGGTATATAGGCACAAGAAGTTTGATGAATTATACCATGATTATTAAAATAAGTAGAAAGATTATTATTCACAAACTCTGTACCATTATTTGACCTTATTACTTTAACCTTTTTTCCAAATTGAGTATGGATAAATTTTATAAAACTTTCAATATAATCATTAACTTCAATTTTAGACTTAAGTAAATAGAACCAAACAACTCTGCAAAAATCATCAACCACAGTAAGAAAATACTTGTACCCGTCCTTACTTACAACCATGTAAGGACCCAAAATATCACAATGAACCAAATCACCAGCACATGAATACTTATGAAAGGGAAAAGGTTCCTTAGTCTGCTTGGCCTTGTGACAAATGTTACAAGGTGAAACATGATCATCACTTTTAAAACATATTTTATTACCCAAGACAAACAGAACTTGGTCAGCAGGATGACTAAGCCCGCAATGCCACAATTCTTTAGAAACATGACAGATAAATGCAGAATTGCATATACCAACATTAGACTTACCATTTTTATCAACATCAAACAAGTAAAGGCCACCTGTTTCATTACCAGTCCCCACTAACTTGCTTAGTTTTAAATCCTGAATATAACACTTATGCTCAACAAAACCATCAAAGTATTTATTGTCCTTACTCTTTTTATTCACAGAAAGCAGACTGATATTATATTCAGGAACAACAAGATAATCAAACCAAACAACATCATTAGTCAACCTAAGACTACCAATAGTTGTAATTTTGGCCAAAGTACGATTAGGATGACCAACAGTTAACATTAGATTAGAAATATCAAATGTGGCATTAACATAACAGAACCAGTTTTAGCACAATTGTTTTTTTCAAAATGCAGGTTGAAAAAGACATTGTTATTATAAAAACAAGGTTTTATACCTGACATATTAGCTGAAACACTTGCATAATGTTTTTCATTGATAAGACTCAGAAGTTTCATCATCTGTTGATTTATGAAAGAAGTAGTAACAGATCCATAAGGAGTAGAAATAGTTTGATTCACTTCTACATTACCATTAAACTTTTTGACCATACCAGACTGCTTAGAAGGATTAGGATTCCCTTTAAAACCTGCATGATAACCAATTAACTCATAGCATCTTTCAATTGTATGCCTAATTAGACAACATTTCTTACACATAGGATTGGGATTAAGACCCCTATTATTGTTGTTATTATTATTGACACTTCTGTTAAACTTATTAGAATTATTTTATTGGTCTTAATAACAAAAGCAGTTGGTTGAAGGTTATTACCATATGGAAGACCGGGGAGAAGACCCTTATGGGAATCCTCCCTAGACACAATATTAAAAGCATCCTTCACATTAGGTAAAGGATCTTTAGCAAGAATAGTACTGCTGATAGTTTGATAAACATCATTTAAACTCATTAGAAACTGCATAAGTCTGATTAACTGATTATGTTTAGCACTACCAGATTTAGCATCACAAGTACTAGTAGTTCTAGCCTCAGAAGTACAAGCAGACAAGAAAGTCAAAATATCAAAGTCTCTCCACAAAGAATTCAACTTATGATAATAATCAGGAACAGCCAGATCACCTTGTTTCAAACTATTTATTTTATGCATTAGATAAAAGATCACAAAACCATCCATTTTATCATAAGTTTCTTGCAATTCGTTTCAAACTTCAGAAGCAATTTGAGAGTAAACTTGATAATCATATAACTCTTGTGACAAAGACCCAAGAATCCAACCCAAAATAATAGAATTACACCTTTCACACCGCCGGGACAAAATAACACTAGAATCTTGTTTAACACAAGTACCGTTAATAAACCACATCTTATCTTTTCCTTTTAAAGCATTTTTCATAGCAGTGGCCCACATTTTTAAATTCTCAGATCCAATCAGTTTGAAATTAACAATAGACACACTAGAATTATCATTAGCATGTTAAAACAAAGGATTACCACCATCCAAATTGTTAATCAAAACATCATTATCACCACTAGGGGTGGAAATGTGCCGAGCTGAGCCCAAGCCTACCAGAGCTCAAGCTCGGCTCTTTTATATATATAAAGCTCGAGCTCGAGCTCGCTTCGAGCCTCATATTTTGAGCTCGAGCTCGGCTCGTGAAAATTTTCACAAGCTTGAGCTCGGCTTGGACTCGACTAACTTATATAACGTACTGCTGAATGAAATAAAGCTCGAAGGCTTTTTAAGCACATTAGGCTCGAGCTCGTTTATTTTTTTAAGCTCGTTTATACATGGTAATATGCATTGAAAATATATATACATGTAACACCCCAAACCTGACAAGGGTAGAAATGTCACATCATGGTGTTAATTACAACATAATATACGCAAGCGGAAGATTTAAATAAATAAACTACAAATCCTGAAACAAAAGACTACCAAAACAAATACAAATCAAACCAACTTCTAAAAGAAATGAAATAATAGGACATAAATCTCAAAACATCCAAGGAACTAAGGTAGGGTTAGTCCACTAAAAGGTCCTACTCACATCACTCAATCCCAGCTTCCTGCTTGATACCTGCCGCAGGGAAAAGAAAATGCGGCTGAGCTAACGCTCAGTGAACATATATAAACAAAGGAACGAAAATAAGACATAACGAATAAACCAAACAAATCCAATGAGAACCTGCTAAGCTAAAATGTCTTAAAGAATATGAAAGGAATATATGAAACTGGAAATCAAAGAATAATCCAGAAGTAGTAACGGGTAATAAATGAATTGCCCAAGTGTCTAAACATTATACATGAATAGACCAAAACAATCAAACAAACATATCGTATCCCATCAAATCATAATAATTAGATCAGATGGAGTGTACGGCTCCCAGAAGTGTAAGGCACACACATAAATCAAATCCAGAACAGAATACTAGGATGCATCCATACACTCCCCTGCAAAACAAAGTTATACATAGCAATACACCTATACTCTGACAAATATACCTACGTATGAAAGTGGCCAAGTGCGCAGTAAACAAATAGGAGCGCTGTGGACGAAATCACACTACCACAGATAGTGTCATGTCAAAGGTGCCTCATTGACATGGCCATGGTACCTCCATGGCTAGATAGTACCTTGAGCAATGGATCAATTCAAATGATGTAAATAACACAATATGATAATGACAAAATCAAACGAATACCAAAAGGAATGGAACATGATAAACAGATAGCAAATGTCAAGAGATCAAGTCATGAGGAATCCTTACTGATAAAGGACAAAATATTTGTACCTTAAATGATATGAGAGCAAACAAAAAAGTGATCACAAGGAACAACCTCCTGTCTTCTTCAACGAATCTACACTGATTAGGGTTCATATGTTACTTATTAGTTCATATTAAATTTATTACAGCTTTAGGATTTCAAACGTATTAATTTCTATTAATTACCAAATTAGGGTTTTACGCGAATTAATTAGGTTTAAGGTTCATAATTGCTAAGTTAGGATTTAGATTCACACAATTAGGTTAATATATAATTAATGAAGCATAAATTATATTTAGTGTGGAAAGATTAGGGCTAGAAACACTTAAATGACATATAAATCACAAAACATGACATTTAACAATTTTCTGGTTTTAGCCCAACTTTACCCTTATTTAACGAATTTTCAAAACATATAAGGACCCAAATTCAGAAGGCATGAAAATTCACCCAACTACCTACATGTCTTAAGAGCTTTCATGAATTTCCCCAGATTTTATTCATTAGTACAATCATATAATAAAAATTACTCTTTACACGACTGTCCGGAAAATAAACTGCTGAAACACCCAGAATGTTTGTAATTAATTAACCCAGTTATCCACCTTAGAAAAATCTACCCAAATTCTAGGAGGCCACACATATCCTAGATATTACCCCTGTCAAATTATAGCTCTTAAACCCTCACGGTTTAGAAATTAAAATTCAAAAACACCAGCTGAATTCTCAGACTCCTAAACTCAGGATTGACAACCAATGTTCTAAAAAATCAGAAGTCATCTTCCCTACCTCCAGTGGCTATGAAATTTGTCATACAGAAAGTAGACTCAATAAAATTAGTTTTAGACTCAAGAAATTCAGAAAAACACATTGGGGTCATTTAGTTACACTCCCTTGAACCTGAGACAGAAACATAAAATCCACAAACAAACCCTAATCTTACTCATTAATTATGTATGCCCATTAATAATTGTTTTAGGATTTTATCAGATTTATACACACGTTATTAAGGACCAGATTAGGTTAGGGTTTTGATCAGATTAGGGAGCATGTTATAGAGATCGTATTAAGGCCGATTAGATCAGGTCTAGGTCGAATATTATTAGGGGTCGAATAGGTCAGATCATATGTTAATTATATCATATCATAGGGTAGAATAGAAACTGAATAAAAGGGTCGAATTAGATTAGGACACAAGTCGAATAGGGCAGCAAACACCTGATCGTATATGCTGGTTTTAAACATGTTAGTTCATGATTTTATGTGTCCCTTTTACATCTTAATAGAATAGCAACATATCAGATTAGGTTATAGATGTTTTAAATATGATTTAGATTAGCATACATATGTTCGAATGGAACCAGAAAACAAGAGAAAGAATTGGTGGAACCTGCTGATGTACGAGACCAGAAAAGAGCAAGAAACACGATCATCCCCCCACGAATCAAGAACCCTAACAGCAGCCCTAAACTCACGATCAAAGCTTTATCAACACCCTTCGATCCTTGTTCTTGAAAGAGGGAAAAAATAGCATCAATATGTGTGTTTGTGTTTTGTTTGTTTCATATGAAGAGGGAGAGGAGAGAAAGATAGAAAACGGATTATATCAAAGGTAAGGAAGGAGCGTGTTATCAAATATGGTAAGGTAATAATGGCAGGTTAAATGAGTTTGATTGATTCGGTTATATGATTGATATAAGAGCTAAAATTATAGGATTGATATCTCATTTAATTGTGGAAAACGTATGGTGCCATACTTAAAGAAAACGTGTGTTAACTTGTAGTGATTGTGAAGGTTTTATTTTTGTAACAAATATTAGTATTCTTATGTATAACTTAGGTTAATTTAATTAATTGTATTTATATTACATATTATATAGTTTAGGTGTCAAATAAATTATTACAAAAATTAGGTAAAAGTTCAAATTAGACGTAAAATTAGGAATTTAAAATTCAGGGTTTTACAATTCTACCCTCCTGAAACAAAATTTTCATCCTCGAAATTGAAAATAAGTAAACAGAAACATAACAGATTACAAAAGGAAATGAAAACGATTTTAACGAACGGAAGGGTTTGTTTCTCATGACTCGATTCAGGCGGTTCAGAAAATATCAGATTCTTCGACAAATGACTAATCACCTCAGATTGATCCAACGGATACGAAACACATATGTAACAGATGACAGATCACAATCATAAACATGAACAGATACGAAGGTAAGGCTAAATGATAAGAAAGCTCATCAAATAAATTCCAACTTCAACTGAATAGTAGAATCGCATAAATAACTCCAGAAATATAAAAGAAAATATTAAAAATGTATCAAGACGCGAAATGAAAGCGCATAAATGAAAATGAACTAAGGAATTCACGAACAACCAACTCACTTCCTTCAAGGACAATTGCCAATGTTATGCTCCATTGAACCGCACGTAAAACATGCTCTAGTGTTTCTTTGGCAATGCTTCCCAGGGTGCAGCTTCCCTTATGTGTTACATGGAGGAGTCGGAGCTTGTTCAGTACATCTCTTCTGACTAGAAGACCTAGACTCAGAAACATGGTAAGAATGCCCACTACGATCTCGTCCATACTTCTGGTTGTCATCAACTCGTCTTTCATCGTTCCGGTGTCTATGCTCCCTTGGGGTATACTCTGAAGGTGACCGAACCCTATCTCCTTCTCTGCTTCTCTTGTTGTTCTTGGACCTTTCCCTTAGAATCTCAACATTACGTGCCGCATTCGCCACCTGTGCCACATCTGTGAACTCTGTGTTCACTATATTGTCCAAGATCCACTCATTTAAAGCCCACTTAAACTTTCTGGCTTGCGCATCGGGAGAACCTGCCTTCACGCCTAGAAAACCTGCTACACGTAGGAATCGCTTCATGAACTCACCCGTAGACTCGTACTACTTCTGTCGCATGGTGTGGAACTCCCGCTCATATCTTTGTTGCTCGGATATGGGGAAATACTGCTGTAAGAATGTATCACGAAACTCCACCCAAGTCATAGCAGCAACAAACGCTTCACCACCTTTTGCCTGCTTAAATGCCTTCCACCAACTCAAGGCATCTTCTTCCAATTTGTAGCTAGCAAGTCTAGCTTTGAACTCGTCTGCACAATTTAGCACCTTGAAGGTTTTCTCCATATGGGCTATCCAGTTTTCAGCTTCCACAGGAGTAGTGGCAGCACTGAAAGATTGAGGTTTTTGTTTCACAAATCGTTCTAGCCAAACATGCGTGGGGGCCGGACCACTAGACCCAGGGTTGCTCTGAAGAAATTCTTCAAAGAGTTGGGTCCTAAGTTCTGGCATCAATGTCTAAATAGCTTGAGCAACGGCTGCGTTAAAAGCAGCAATCTCTTCCAGAGTGGGATTAACCAACATCTAAAAGGTCAATAAATGAATCAGTGAAGACAAAAATCAGAGTTATTATCGAATATGATAGGAAAAACAGTTAAAGCAGAAGGAAGCCTAATGTCTACCCAATCCTCACAGGTCATAGCCTAAGTTCTATAGGTCGAACCTGTCTCTGATACCATAATTGTAACACCCCAAACCCGACAAGGGTAGAAATGTCACATCATGGTGTCAATTAGAACATAATATACGCAAGCGAAAGATTTAAATAAATAAACAACAAGTCCTGAAACAAAAGACTACCAAAACAAATAGAAATTAAACCAACTTCTAAAAGAAATGAAATAATAAGAATTAAATCTCAAAACATACAAGGAACTAAGGTAGGGTTGGTCCACTAAAAGCTCCTACTCACATCACTCAATCCCAGCTTCCTGCTTGATACCTGCCGCAGGGAAAAAAATTGCGGCTGAGCTAACGCTCAGTGAACAAATATAAACAAAGGAACGATAATAAGACATAACGAATAAACCAAACAAATCCAATGAGAACCTGCTGAGATAAAATGTCAAAAAGAATATGAAAGGAATATATGAAACTGGAAATCAAAGAATAATCCAAAAGTAGTAACGGGTAATAAAGGAATTGCCCAAGTGTCTAAACATGATACATGAATAGACCAAAACAATCAAACAAACATATCGTATCCCATCATATCATAATAATCAGATCAGATGGAGTGTACGGCTCCCAGAAGTGTAAGGCACACACATAAATAAAATCCAGAATAGAATACTAGGATGCATCCATATGCTCCCCTGCAAAACAAAGTTATACATAGCCATACACCTGTACTCTGACAAATATACCAACGTATGAAAGTGGCCAAGTGCGCAGTAAACAAATGGAAACGCTGTGGACAAAATCACAGATAGTGTCATGTCAAAGGTGCCTCAATGACATGGCCATGGTACCTCTATGGCTAGATAGTACCTTGAGCAGTGGATCAATTCAAATGATGTAAATAACACAATATGATAATTACAAAATCAAACGAATACCAAAAGGAATGGAACACGATAAACAGATAGCAAATGTCAAGAGATCAAGTCATGAGGAATCCTTACTGATAAAGGAAAAAATATATGTACCTTAAATGATATGAAAGCAAACGGAAAAGTGACCACAAGGAACAACGTCTCGACTTCTTTAACGAATCTACACTGATTAGGTTTCATATGTTACTTATTAGTTCATATTAAGTTTATTACAAATTTAGGGTTTCAAACGTATTAATTTATATTAATTACCAAATTAGGGTTTTATGCGAATTAATTAGGTTTAAGGTTCATAATTACCAAGTTAGGATTTCCATTCACACAATTAGGTTAATATATGATTAATGAAGCATAAATTATATTTAATTGCAAAGATTAGGGCTAGAAAAACTTAAATGACATATTAATCACAAAACATAACATTTAACAATTTTCTGGTTTTAGCCCAACTTTACCCTTATTTAACGAATTTTCAAAACATATTGTTGGGAATTAAATGTTCTGAAGATAAGTATTGGAAAGTAAATGTTCTAAAGGTTAGTACTGCTGAGAAGAATACACTAACATTACTAATTGCTAGTGTATATTTGAAGTCTGTTCAAGTTATAACTAACAGTACTAACTGATAAGTTAGTACTGCTAGTACAAACAAAGGTACTGCTGGTTGAATACTGCTGTTGGAGTGACTCATACTACTGCTGAGTGGATAACTAAGAGAGTTGAACATAACTGAAATAGTTATCTATGTAATAGAGATTCAAGGTTTTGTAACCCTAGTGATAGTGAAGATCACTCGTATTATTCTCAATAATATTGAATCGTTTGGTGTTATACTTTCTGTGTTCATTGTTCATCACAAAAGCATTACTGTTCCATTTCCATAACCAATATCCTTCTAAGTGTGGTTAAGTAGATTCCGCATACTTAATCATATTCACTCAAAGTATCATATACACACGTTAAAAGGACTAACATCCTACAGAGTGTATTAAATCCTCTCAATTGGTATCAGAGCAAGGCTGATATCTTTGATTTAGAAGAAGAAGAAATGGACATGGAGTCTATTCAAATGAATGTTGCTGCAAAGTTGCCAATGCTCAAGCAGAATGAGTTTGATATGCGGAGGCTAAGGATAGAGCAATATTTCCAAGTGCAAGACTATACACTTTGGGAAATTATTGAAGAAGGAAACTCTTTCAAGCCTACAACCACTACATCAACAGTTGATAATAAGGTAGTGACAACTGTGGAGACCAACCCAACAACTACAGAAGATAGAGTAAAGAAGAAGAATGACCTCAAGGCCAGAAGTATGCTGATGATGACCATTCCAAATGATCAACTCTTAAATTTTGGCAAGTTCAAAGATGCCAAGTCATTATTTGAGGCCATTGTTGCAAGGTGTGGTGGGAATGAAGCCACCAAGAAGACACAGAAGATTCTTCTCAAGCAGAACTTTGAAAACTTCTCTTCAACCAACAATGAATCACTGGACCACATGTTTAACATGCTTCAGAGAATTGTGAGCCAACTTGCTATTCTTGGGGTGGATATACCTCAAGAAGATCTAAAATTTAAATTTCTGAGAAGCTTACCTGAAGAGTGGGTGATGAACTCAAATAAGTACATTTTATTACCATCATTTATCCTATTTATTTGACTTGTTTTATTATATTATCTGTGAGAATTGATACGTTAATGTTTACTTTTGTAATTCTCAGGTAAAAACAAGTATTATGTGAAACTTGGCAATTTTGGACTAATTATGGAGCAAAACAAGCAACAAGTTAAGAGTCTACTGAAATGTACAAGATCAAGATCATTCTGCTCCAGATACGCTGCATCTTACTTATTATATATGGCGCATCACTATCAAGATTTCACAAGCTACGATCCAAGACAGCAAGGACATGCGCCGCATCTAGAAATGGAGTTACGCCGCATCTTCTGGCGGTGTACGAATATTCCTGAATATATTAATCTTGGACCCCACGCGAAGTTAAGTCAATGCGCCGCATCTACTTATCCTATGCGCCGCATCTAGCCCTCAGACAGAAACTATAAATACCCCAAGACCAGACGAAATTCGGAGTTCGACAGTTTTAGAAGACCGAAGACCACAAAAACCCTAAGGCCGAATTCAGTGGAAGTAGCAGCACAAGACACACCTTGAACGAAGATACAAGAGCTGTAAGAAGGTCCTGCATGTATTTAATTCATTAAGTAGTTTTGTTTTATTGTATTAGTACACTTTAATTGGTCAGGATTGATGGGCTTGTGTTATGTTATCATTCACTTCAACTCCCCTTAAAATTGCTTTCCCATTAATTAAAGTTTATATGTTGATGTCTTTGGTGACTTTTATTAGTGCATTGATAACCTTTGTGTCTAGCTGAGCATTGCTTGGGTCGCCATGCCCCTTCCTCGCCTATTTATTAGATCGCCTATGCATTCTATCGTCTGTAGAAAAGTAGGAAGAAAGATAAATAGGATAGTCATAAGTAATCATTAAGGGTTTACTCGCCGATAAGATTAGAACCAACGAGAAAGGACTTAATCTCGGTGCGTTGCATCGAACTATACACTTCATATAAAACTAGCAATAAAACAAGTGACAAGCTACTTAACTATCATGACAGGTCTTCTTATTGTCTCATGTATTTATCTGTGTACGTGTGTGCTACTCGCTGATTCGTGCTTATTAGTTTAGTTTATATTTAATCATAACCAAACCGTGCCAGTCTCTCAAACTGAAACCCCCTTGCGTTAGATTAGGTTGTATAGCTAACTTAAGATATTAAAATACTGATTAGGATAACTAGATAATACGTTCCACTCTTAGTGATCGACACTCTACTTACCATTATATTCATACTGACCGGGTACACTGCTCGTTAAAGTGTGTGTTATTGATAAGTCGGCTAAATATAAATTTAAAAATTGAATACTGCTAAAACCACAACGACATATCGTGGATAAAATTAGAGCAATACCACACGCATATCAAGTTTTTGGCGCCGTTGCCGGGGAGTGAATTGTTATTATCTGTTAATTTAATTAGTATTTTAATTAGGTTTTTATATTTTAGATTCTAACCGCTAACCCCGTTGTATATTAGATAAATTGCATTCATTGTATAGTTTGCATATTTTCTGTTTTTGTGTGTTTTTATTTTCTTTAATTTTTGTTTCTTTTTGATTGTTTTTATTTTTTTGTTTTTCTTTTTCTATTTTTCTGCATTCTGCTGTCATTGTATTGTGCTGATACAAACGATACGGCGCATCTGTTCTCACAGATACGGCGTATTGCGTTTAATTTTTATAAAATACAACGCGTTTAATAAATTCGAGTACGACGCATCTTTCCCCAAGATACGGCGTATTCTGTTTTTAATAAGAAATTTTTCTAAGCGATAACGCCATACTACGCATCTGCTTTAGCAGATACGACGTATCTATTATTTTAATTAAAAATAGTTTTCGAATTATTAAACAGATACGACGCATCGATCTCTATCGATACGGCGTATCTTCTGAATCAAAAATCTTGTATTTTGAAACGTAACGAAAATACGGCGCGTTAACTTTTGTTAATACGACGCATTTAATTTTAATAAGTATATCGATTTTTGATAATTAAAACTGATACGGCGCATTCTAATTTCTAAGCGGCGTATCTATTTTCTGAATAAAGTCTGATTAAATTTTAACGATTATAAGATACGGCGTATCCAACTTTTTGGATACGGCGCATCGTCTGCAGATATCAGTAACTTTAATTTTTCGTATTTCGTTTTCGTTGTTGATTTTCTGATATAGTACTTTCTTGAACATACCCTACTGATGCTTTTGTGATAGTTTCAGGAAGTGCATGACCAGGAGTTCTACGAAGAACTTGATTACACCTTTCGAAGATCCTGAACGAGCCTTTCATTCGCTAAAAAGGCTTTTCAACACAAAAAGCTTTGATATCTCAAGTTCATTCGAGCTTGATTATTTTTCTGAAGAGAAAGAGGAAGAAGAAACAGAAGCAATGGGCGAAAACACAACTATGGAGGAATACATGAACAATACCCGTGCTGATTACAATTCAGGAGTTGCTAGACCAAAGTTTGATGATAAGTCAAAGTTTGAGTTGAAGGGTCAGTTTCTCAAGGAGCTAAGAGAAAATGCTTTCAGTGGATCGGAACATGAAGATGCTAATGAACATGTTGAAAAGGTCCTCGAGATTGCAGATTTGTTTACTGCAGAAGGAGTCACTGACGATCAACTTATGCTTAGAATCTTTCCAATTTCACTTAAAGGAGCTGCTAACAAGTGGCTAAGGAATGAACCTGCTAGTTCAATCACTACATGGGAAGATTTGAAGAGCAAATTCCTGAAAAGATATTGTCCACCTGCTAAAACTGCTAAAAAGATAGAGGCTATCAACAGTTTCAAGCAAGAGCCTGATGAAACTCTTTATCAAGCTTGGGAACGGTTTAAAGATTTACTGGTAAAATGTCCTCAACACTATCTAACCCCAATGCAGGAGATTGATTGCGTGGTTTTGTAACCTTACAACAGGTTTTACCTCTCGAGGGATCTCAAGAGGCTTACAACCCCACCAGGCAGTGTACCTGACCGATGTAGTATAGTGTAGTGGTAAGTACGGGGGATTGATCGTTCTCCACAGGGAATAGTGTTCGTTAGGTATGAAAGGCTACTCTAATTAGGCCTAAGGGTTGAGGAAGATTCTTTTTTTTTTTTATGTTTTTATAATTTTTATGAAAGCAAGTAAAATCTCGGTTTTGAAAGAGTGGGCGGAATTAGTTGCTAGTCAACTAACCCAAATTACTACGAATGCAAATAAAATAAATAACTGAAATGAAATGTGGTGAGACACTTATGTGTAGAGAAATGTGTTTACTTAGATTTCCTTACTCCCTAACTATCTTTTACCGGTTAATTAGTGTGTATTAGTCGCGTGGATGACGGGTGTATTCCTTAATACCATTCGTGGGGTGGCGTACTTACTTCCCCAACTCTACAAGCTCCTACTTCACTCCTATGTCGAGCCGGCTAGGAAGCTCCTAACATGGGATCACTAGAATTCGCTTGTGCATTAAATACAACCATAAAAACCTTTAGTACGCATTTGGTTCATGTTTCTTAAGACGTTCAAGCAAGTTACCGAATAGGAAGTTAGCCAGTTTTCTTAAGCCTAACATAGATAAACAATCATCCAATACAACTAACAACACACTAACAACCAATAATCAATAGCTAGGTTTCATTAGATCTAAGCAAACACAAGATAAAATTAGCCTAACATGTTAAACAAAAGACAAGCATAAGATAGAATCAAACAACACATAGACATATTGAATGATTAATTGATAACTTATCTTTCAATGAAACATGGAAGATCTCAAGGCAAAAAGCCCTGAAAAAGTAGCTAAAATCGTCTTAGGGTTTTATCCCAAAATTCCACACACTAAGCTCCCCTTAATGACAAAAGATTAGAAAACTATATATAGATTTTTGGATCTGACGGCATCACCTTATGGAGTGTGACGCCGTCACCTCGCCGCTTTTAGGGTTCCCGGATGACCTTCTTGACGCCGTCCCTCTTTAGCTCTTCAAAAATCCATTCTGGCTTATCAAGGCTTGACGCCGTCTAACAATGAACGTGACGCCGTCCCCTTATGATTTAAGCCGTGACGCCCTCGATCAAGTTAAAGCGTGACGCCGTCAGAATTCACATGCTATTTTCACTGGCTTATCATGAGTAAATTTCACGTCCAACTTTTCTTGCCAAAGCATGACGCCGTCCAGAGTAAATTGTGACGCCGTCAAGAGTAACTTTCAGCCGATTTTTGAGACTTTGCCGTTTTCTTCACTTTAATGCTCCAAAAACGTCCAAAATGCCTCCTTTTCCAGATTTCTCCTCAAAAGTACCTAAAATGACAAAAGGAACGATTTAGGGCAATATTTGATCAAATAAATACGATTTAGGGCTTAAATGACCCCTTAAAAGCGGTACACTTTTCGCCTCATCAAATACCCTTACACTTGAGATTTGCTTGTCCTCAAGCAAATGCGCTTTTATTCTAATCAAAATACAAGTTAGGGGTCATTTAATGCAAACATAAAAGTAATTACAACAAATAATCGTTCCACTTCAATCATAATAAGCACGGAGATTATAAACTAGCACCTCACAAGTAGTGTTTAGATACTCACATCTCTCAAGTGTCATCAAAATAAATCTCATAAATGAAAACGGAAAATATCTCTCACTACCTGTCATAGCAAATAGATTACCATAGGCTTGGGAAAGGATCGAAAACCTCCTCCACTAGGCGTAAGCACCTAAGATAAACTATCAAAGAGGGCTTTTAAATGGGTTATAACGTTAGGTGTAGGGAAAAGGAAAACACGGTTTTGTTGGATAAGGGATATTTTACTGGTGGCGAGTTAAAGATCTTGATCAATTACATGTACTATACAATGTTGCTAAGCCAAGACTAGACTCGATCTTAAGCTAATGATAAAATAACAAAAAAATAAAATAAACATAAAATAAAACGGGATGGTAGTCCGTATGTTTTTTCTATTTTTCATTTTCTCATTTTTTTGTATTTTTCTTGATTTTTTCAATTTTTTTTTTTTTTTTTTTTTTTTTTTTTTTTTTTTTTTTTTTTTTTTTGCATACACTTTTACCCTACCATCCAAAATAATACATCATAGGGGCATTGCATCCCCCTTACACTTGAATTTTTACATAACTTTACAAATACTAATCTAATGACTCGAATTAAGATAATTGAAAAACTTGGAGTACTTTTAAAATATTTAGCACATATGGGGGTAATAAATGATGTTCTTCCCCGTTACTCCATTACACTAGTACTTTACCCATGAGTCTCAATCGTCCCAAAACAATATGTACAAGGATATGACTCGACTTAGCAACCATGTAATCAATTAGATAATTAACTTGGGTTTAAACAAATGTTGTAACAATAATGCACTAAAAATGAGTGCATACAAGGTAGGCTAAGGCGATTTGGGTGTACATTTTAGTGGGGTGTAACAAATTCTTCCATTAAGTAAAATGCTTAAAGGTCGAAACGAAAGGATAGGCTCTGAGGGGTGTACTAGGGGTATCGTGTACTAAAAATGAGTACAACGCAAAGGGTGTGGGAGAATTACTTGACCAATGTAGCCAACGTAATTATAACAAAAACACAGGTGTAAAACAATGGGTTAATCCTAATGCCTCTTATCATGTAGTAAATCTAACTACACGAATGTAGTCTCACTTGTGGCCTTGGAATGGTCCTAACGCAAGTTCTAGAATCTAAGTGCTACCAGTACACACATCATAGCATAAATGCTTTTCCTACCAATTCTAGGGGCGAACCTCACATATTTGGGGTGGAAAATTTTTTAGTGGTACGGTTTTTGTGCTAGTCATATAACTCCTATCCGTGAGACGCTCATTAAGATCAAAGTTTCACTCCTATATGTTGTAAAAAATTTTAAATTTGGCACTAAAATTACCTTAACAAGTATTCCTCTCAGTTTTATTACACATCTACTATTAAACAAACAAAAATCAAGCGCAATTGTATTCTCTAAAATCGTACTTTTACCCCCCCTTACACTTAAGATGAACATTGTCCCCAATGTTCAAATAATAAGATGTAAAAGCAAAAAGTAAAAGAATGAAATCAAATACTCCCCTGATTCGTTCGGTGGATAATGAAATTACACGGTTAAATCTTCCTCCAAAGAGAATGTTGAAGCTCCATGACTAATGCATCGCCATAAGCTTGATTCCAAAAACATCTCCTTGTCCAAAATAACCTGTTAAACCTGAGAAAACAAACACGAAAACCTGCATAACATCGGCGGGAAAAATCTATATATAAGGATATAATGCTTGTGGAATGATAATTTTGCAGATTCCTGGAGATTATAAGTTGGAGATTTAATAAAAACTTTTTATGAAAACAAAACTTTCAAAAATTTCTGGAAATTAAATCTGACGCCGTCAGGTTATAACCCCTGACGCCGTCAGAAATGACCTGACAAAAATTTTCGTTTTAAGTTCCGGAAAATTTCTGGAAAAACCTTTTACCTTACTTCCTGGAAATCCTGCAAAACATCATTATGACTCGATACAAGCATTTGACTCAAACAAACACTAATATGTATGCTAATTTATTATTATTACGATTCATGTTCATTTGTGTTCTAATAAACCGATTTAGATTTCCCTTACACTTATCTTTTGCAAAATACCTTTATATGTAGTTAAGACGAAGTTAAAAACAACATAAAGCATTTTCACAAATTAGTTTTGAACATGAATCAATAATAATAAAAATTAAACACACATACGGAAAATAAAATCAAACAAATAAATAAACAAACACAAAACAAATAAAATAACAATCAAATGAGGCTAGCATGCGATAAATAAAATCAATGTAACAAATGTTTTAAGGCAAACAGATGCCTTCCCTAAATTATTACAGACCATATTGTTTCAACACATACAACCAAATATCAAATTGTTCAAACAACAAAACATCAAATCACAACATCACTGGTGAGGGGGTCCTTGGCGATAGTCATAGCCAGGAGGAAGATGCCCGTAGTACCCGTATGGAGGGTAATCCTGCTCACGACCCGGGAAAGGGTCAATCTGCAGATGCGGGTCCAACTGATCACGTGTGGATAGATGCTGCATCTGACGAACCGTGTGATCATACATCCAGTCGAACCTCTCGTCCGCCCTGGTCCTCCAAGCATCAACCTGGCCCATCCAGGTCCCCTGGTGAGCCTGCCAGTCCCCCCTGCTCATATGCCGGTAGTAATCAGCTGTACCGGCCTCATACCCCTCATGCTGCTGCTGCTGGGGCTCCTCCTCCTCCTCATCATCCTCATCATCATCACCCTCAGCTCCAACTGGGTGATACCACATAAAGGACCCGTCATGCATCTCCATAATCACCTCCATCTGCTTCAGGGACCTCTCCTTCACCGTCCTGCATTTATCACCACTCAAATACCTCATGACCTCGGGCCTGAGGACTCCGTAAGACTGGGCCAGTCGGGTGATGAACATCCCACCATAAATCCTGTCACCTTCCCTCTCCCCAACTCCACCATGCATAAAGCTAGCAACCCAAAACGGGATGTTGCAGTAAACATCATTAGAGTAGATGGTGTACAGGTAGAAGAGATCAGAAGCTGTGACACGGTGGTGAGAGCTGTGACGCCCTGTCAAGCTGTAGGTGAGGCAACGATGAGTCAACCGAACCCTAGGATCCCTGATTTGGGATGCCACCGTGGTCGAGGTATACACCCCATCCCCAATAGTCTGCCAGAAAATAGAGCATCTAAAATCATTCTTCATCGACTCCCCATGCAACAACCTCTGCATGAACCCTGCCTGAATGGTATCATGCTGATCATATAACCCCAGTCTCCACCCAAACTCAGTAACAGAACACGTCCTTAGCTCACCCCCCAGCCTGAAATAGATCGTGGTACCGCCCACATCGGTCCTTGCCTCAGCCATATCAAAATGAAAGGTGGCAAAGAACTCCCGTACCAACTCCTCATATACCGGCTCCTGAATCTTAAATAGTCTTTCCCACTGGGGGCCGGTAAACCCATCCGTCTGAAAACTTTGGAGAAAAGTCTGCTCAAGACCTACTCTCCTCAAAAAGCCCCAGTCAACCACTGCTCCATTCTCGACCTTGTGTAGTAACAATTGTGCATATTTGCTTGTAGCAGCATCGTTGTCAAAGACACCCCAACTGAGGACCGTATCCCCAAAGTTTTCTTGTTGAGATCGGGAAGAACTTCCTCGGCTGGGTCTTTGACGCTTACTCATTATCTGGAACAAAACAGGAGGAATACAAGTGTTAATATGTGAATTAAAGATTCGGTGGCGCATCAGACAGGTCTGACGCCGTCACTCTTTGATATGTGACGCCGTCAGATTCGACCAGTGTTCAAATCCATAATTACGAGGGAAAAATCAATATTCAAACTTCAGGCTCAATAACCACACACCACTTTTTGCAGAAAAATGGGTGATTGGATCACAGGTTATGGTTCAAATTCGTGGCCACCCTATTAATGAATTAACCCATTTGATTGCTAATAATCACATGCTTTTAATCATTGCTAAAATAACACTAATTAAAAGACATTATGAGTTCTAAGCATGAATCAACCCTAGGATATCATGAGTAGAGGGTTTTCGAAATTGACAAATCCTATGAGTAATTGAAACGAAAAGAATGAATAAAAATTACTTACCACGTGGAAATTGATGACGAAAGTCGGTGAATTTGATCCTGGAAATTCGAAGGTGGGGTTGGAGAGGATATGGTTTGTGGGGTTTGTGATGAAAGTGATGGAATTAAAGTTATTATTGCTGTGCAGACGGGGTGATGGCGTCAAGTTCAAATTCTGACGCCGTCAGATTAGCGTATTTTGCTACTTTGTGCCAGTTTACAAATGAGCCCCTCGTACTTTAAGAGAGCAGCTAGTCAGGGTCAATAATCCTGATAGCTAGTCTCGTTAACAAGTTCCTCCTGGGTCAAATGTTTTGTTACTGTCACGGGGTGTAGTAAAATGTTGAAAAGGGTTGGTTGACGTCTTATTCGGGTCCCAATTTCCATCAAGGCGAGTATTCAGGGAGTGAGAGGAACTTTTCCAGGGGGTTTTCGAAATGATGGTGTGTTTTAATTGAGTTCTTCTCACACCTGGCTTAAAGCCAAAAGATCGTTTCCTAGCTTCATGAAGGTTAGGGAGCGTGACAACCATGCTCCCCACGAAAATGCTACGATCTTGAGAATTCTCTTTCTCGCGAGAGGATCCAAATAAATAAGAGGGCTTTAAAAGTGAAGGCTCGGGGAGAGGGGTTTCATCATCCCATTTGTTGTATGGTTCATTAGGGACCGGGAGTTCAAAGATCTTCTCGATCTTTTTGTGTGCGGCTTCTTTCTTAATTTTCTCTTTTATTCTCGAGATGAATTTTTCTGCTAGTTCCATGAACATATCTTGGGTGTTTTTCAAGTGAGTTTCTAATTCCTTGATGCGTCTCTCTTGGTTGTTCACGAAAGTTAGCATTATCCCTTCAAATTCATCTTGTCGTGAGAATTGGTGAAACGTATGTTTACCAATTGTGTTCACGCACTCATCGGGATTTTTATCAGCCGTAGGTATCTCAGCTTTCATTAAGCTCTCAACCTGCCTTTTTATGTTTGCGAACAGCTGTTCTTGGGTTGCACCCATGCAATTTAAAATCCCTTCTTCCGAGAATGTTGAGTCATCCCATTCTTCTTCTTCGTACTGTGCTAAGTCCTCAATGACTTCCCAGCACTTATCGATACTGAGCCTGCTCAATCTCCCATTGGCGGCGTAATCTATGGCTCTTCTAGTTTGAAGATTGACACCATCATAGAAGATTTGGATTTGTAGCCAAGGATCCATGCCATGGTGAGGGACCTTTTGGAGTAAGTCCTTGAATCGAGTCCATGCCTCGTAGAGAGTTTCGCCTTGACGTTGTTGGAACATCAAGATATCATTCCTTAGCTTGGTAGTTCTTCCCGGTGGGAAAAACTGAGCAAGGAAACGAGTGGTGAGATCATCCCAAGAGTTGATGGATCCTGCGGGTTGACGTTCTAGCCACTGACTAGCTTGGTCCCGCAAAGAGAATTGGAAGAGACGCAATCGGGTCGTCTCTCGAGTGGCAACATCAAGGTCTATAGAATCAACGATTTTAAGAAAGTCCTTGAGATGTTGATTAGGATCTTCAGAACGAAGTCCATGGAATGCGCATCCGCTTTGCACCAACCGGATGGTGTCGGATCGCAAGGGTGTGATATTGGCTCCTTGAGTGAGCTCAATGGTGTTTCGATAGCCATGGTGGCTAGGACGGGAATACTCTCCTAAAGTACGGGCTCTAGGAGGTGGTTGTGGTTGTTGTGGTGGTGGGTTGTGGGGGTTAAGGATATTACCATCTTCCATGATGTCGGATGGTATGGTTACGAACAAAGACACGAAGAAAATAGATAGACTAAAGAAAATCCTAGAAAAAGAAAATAAAAAATCTCACTAGAAAGGAATCTAGCGAGTAGACCTAATAAAATAAAAATTCAAACCTAAACAATAACTATTCCCCGGCAGCGGCGCCAAAAACTTGATTGCGTGGTTTTGTAACCTTACAACAGGTTTTACCTCTCGAGGGATCTCAAGAGGCTTACAACCCCACCAGGCAGTGTACCTGACCGATGTAGTATAGTGTAGTGGTAAGTACGGGGGATTGATCGTTCTCCACAGGGAATAGTGTTCGTTAGGTATGAAAGGCTACTCTAATTAGGCCTAAGGGTTGAGGAAGATTCTTTTTTTTATGTTTTTATAATTTTTATGAAAGCAAGTAAAATCTCGGTTTTGATAGAGTGGGCGGAATTAGTTGCTAGTCAACTAACCCAAATTACTACGAATGCAAATAAAATAAATAACTGAAATGAAATGTGGTGAGAAACTTATGTGTAGAGAAATGTGTTTACTTAGATTTCCTTACTCCCTAACTATCTTTTACCGGTTAATTAGTGTGTATTAGTCGCGTGGATGACGGGTGTATTCCTTAATACCATTCGTGGGGTGGCGTACTTACTTCCCCAACTCTACAAGCTCCTACTTCACTCCTATGTCGAGCCGGCTAGGAAGCTCCTAACATGGGATCACTAGAATTCGCTTGTGCATTAAATACAACCATAAAAACCTTTAGTACGCATTTGGTTCATGTTTCTTAAGACGTTCAAGCAAGTTACCGAATAGGAAGTTAGCCAGTTTTCTTAAGCCTAACATAGATAAACAATCATCCAATACAACTAACAACACACTAACAACCAATAATCAATAGCTAGGTTTCATTAGATCTAAGCAAACACAAGATAAAATTAGCCTAACATGTTAAACAAAAGACAAGCATAAGATAGAATCAAACAACACATAGACATATTGAATGATTAATTGATAACTTATCTTTCAATGAAACATGGAAGATCTCAAGGCAAAAAGCCCTGAAAAAGTAGCTAAAATCGTCTTAGGGTTTTATCCCAAAATTCCACACACTAAGCTCCCCTTAATGACAAAAGATTAGAAAACTATATATAGATTTTTGGATCTGACGGCGTCACCTTATGGAGTGTGACGCCGTCACCTCGCCGCTTTTAGGGTTCCCGGATGACCTTCTTGACGCCGTCCCTCTTTAGCTCTTCAAAAATCCATTCTGGCTTATAAAGGCTTGACGCCGTCTAACAATGAACGTGACGCCGTCCCCTTATGATTTAAGCCGTGACGCCCTCGATCAAGTTAAAGCGTGACGCCGTCAGAATTCACATGCTATTTTCACTGGCTTATCATGAGTAAATTTCACGTCCAACTTTTCTTGCCAAAGCATGACGCCGTCCAGAGTAAATTGTGACGCCGTCAAGAGTAACTTTCAGCCGATTTTTGAGACTTTGCCGTTTTCTTCACTTTAATGCTCCAAAAACGTCCAAAATGCCTCCTTTTCCAGATTTCTCCTCAAAAGTACCTAAAATGACAAAAGGAACGATTTAGGGCAATATTTGATCAAATAAATACGATTTAGGGCTTAAATGACCCCTTAAAAGCGGTACACTTTTCGCCTCATCAGAGATAATATTGTTTTATCAAGGATTGGACGTACCTAATAGACAGATTTTGGATGCTAAGGGAGCTGTGCCTCAAATGAGTGCAGCTAATGCTAGGAAAGCTATCCAAGAAGCTGCTGATCATTCTCAAAAATAGCACGATGGAACCTCTACTAGATCTAAGAGCAGCACTAATTTTGACGGGTTTGCTGCAATTCAAGCTCAATTGGATAAAATTAGTAGAGAGATGAAGAAGCGTGATGAGAAAGTGTATGCTGCCCAAGTTGGATGTGAAAAATGCGAAGGACCTCACTACACTAAGGATTGCCCGAATAAGAATGAAAGTGAGACTTTTGAAGAAGCATACTACACACAATTTGGACAACCATTCCGACCTTCAGGAAGATTTAAGGAAGCTACTCCGGGATTCTATCAAAAGAACAACTTTAATCCCACTTATCAAGAAAGGAGGCAGACTTTAGATGACACTTTAAAGCAAATTATGGCCGATGCTGCTAAAAGACATGAAGAGAATACTGCTATGATCAAAGAAATCCGAGCTTCAGCAGACACTATTACAAGAAATCAAGGAGCTTCGATCAAAGCATTGGAACAACAAATTGGTCAAATGAGCAAAGTTCTTCAAGAAAGGGGATACAGAAGTTTACCTAGATCAACTGAAACCAACCCAAGAGATCATGTCAAGGCCATAAGCACCACTGAAGAAGTCACTCCTAACATTCCTTTTCCTAGAAGACTGATGAATGGTAATGATGGTGCAAGACCCGAATTTTTCTTTAATTCTTCAATCAGTTTAAGGAGGTTACTCAAAGAGAAGACGAAGATTGAAGAGGAGATTAAGGCTACAATGAAAGAAGAGAGCTCTGCAATTGACTTACATGCCTTGCCTCATAAAGAAAAGGACCCAGGAAGTTTTACTTTACCTTGTTCAATTAATGATATATCTTTCAATAATGTGTTAGCTGACTTAGGAGCTAGTGGTAGTGTAATGCCCCTTAAGACATTCACTACCCTAGGACTAGGAAAATTAGCACCAACTAAGTTGCTTATTGAATTGGCTGATAAAACAGTAAAACAACCTGAAGGGATTGCTAATAATGTGCTAGTTAAGATTGAGAAGTTTGTTTTCCCTGTAGACTTTGTTATATTAGATATGCCCGAGGATGTTAAGATTCCTTTAATCCTTGGAAGACCTTTCTTGTCTACCGCCCGTGCTAAGATTGATGTGTTTAAAAGAAAAATCTCATTAAGGGTAGGGAATAATAAACTAGTCTATAAGTGCCAAAATCCTACTAAAAGCATGATTAGAGGCGTCTATATGCTAGGATTAAGAGAACGTATGGACCTCGATCTTGAAGCTAGGCTCATGGGAGAAACATTAATTCAAAACAACTCAACTAATCCTAATCATGAAGACTTCGAGGAATTTATTGACCTTAATGTACCTACCGAACTTAGGCGCGATATTGTTAATGATTCTGATGATGAGTGGTATGATTGCGTAGTAATTAACAAACGTAGGAGAATAGTTGAGCATACAAATTTGAATAATGATGTGTTTATTGAACTACCACCCCACCTTGCTTATTTATGCCTATATAATAATAAGAATTTCCCGTCTATCATTTTGTCATCTCTGCCCGAAAGGGACAGAACTTTATTTATACAGATATTAAAGAAGAATGGCATGGAAATTAAGGACGAGCAAGGAGTGTTCAATATTACTGAACTGGCGATGAGGGAGCGCGATGCTTCCGACCCCTTGAAGACTCTGGAATAAAGACAAGTGCTGACCGGGAGACAACCCGGAGAAAATTTTTACTATTCTGTTCTGTGTCGAGTCAGTCAGGCCCGCAGAAGATACGGCGCATCTCAATCCTGAGATGCGACGCATCTCCTGCACTGGTCATATCTTATTTTATTTTCTGCATTTTTAATTTTAACTTTAAAACTTTTTGTCAGTTTATTTTAATGCGGCGCATCCCTAGTTAAGGATGCGACACATCTTCTATTCTGATTCGTATTTATTCCAGGCTCGATACGGCGTATCTTCTTCCATAAGATACGGCGTATCGACTGACCTGATGATTTTTATTTTAATTTTTACATTTTATTTTTACTAACTACTAATGTATTATGCAAGTTTGAACTTTCTTAACTCAGGTGTGTTTAAGTCTTGATGGTATTATAGATTCCTGCATTTCCTGTGGATACATCAATTATGAAGCTTAAACGTTCTCATCCACAAGAAGATGATTTTTGCTCTTATACAAATAATGGAGGATCATACCGAGCAAATCTCAGGGGAGTTTTTCTGCTCTAATTCTTTTACTTTCCAGTTTTTAACCTTTAATACAAACAACGAGGACGTTGTTTAACTTAAGTGGGGGGATTGGAGAATTAGAACACTTACTTGTCCTAAACTTTTTCAAAATATGCTTAAAATGTGCTTAATATATTAAAATTTATTTTATTTTTTTTATTATTTTTTTATTTTTTATTTTTTTTAGCATGTTTTTGTTTAAAGTCTAAATTGCATAGCTGCACACATAACATTATTTTCAAAAATTGTGATTTTTCAAAATTCACAAATCTATGAGTGTGCCGGTGACTTGTAGACTTTAGAACTTGGCTTGTATACTATTCGAGACCACCATAATAAGTATTATTTACATAATTGGAATGACTTGTCTAAATTGGTAAATTTCTAGGATTACACCCAAATAGCCTTTATATGTTATGTGATATTAACTAACTACACTGGTTAGTTAACCCCCGTATAAACCCTTTTGTTACTCTCACTTTTAGAGTAAGATACCCCTAGAAAAACACTCAGAGTCATTCCTTTCGTTTCTTACACCTTTGTTATAATGTTTCGTTACACCCTTACACCTTAGCCTACCCTGTAGATTAAAATCCGTGGTTGGTTAATTGCTTTAGGCAAAGTGTGTTTCCTTACATTACCTGTGTTCGCGTGCGTAATTCATTATCTATGGTTAGGTCGGGAAATTGCACAATGCAATTGGAGTGAAAGTAAATATTGTATATCTTTGAGTTTATTTTTCGTGTGTTTACTACTTTCACTATTACCGTTATTTCTGAAGTTATGAAAAGTATGGAAAAATTATCCAGAGTTATCATTATAGTGATGTGGTGAAATTTTACACATTTATGTTTCAAGTTAAAAAAAAAAAAAATCGAAAAAATAGAAAAGAAAAAGAAAAAGAAAAAGGAAAAGTTGGAAGTTTTTTTAACCAACTTATGTAAAGTTTTGTATTAAGTGGTCGATATCACCACTAGTTGTTGTATATTATATCTATGGATTGAATGGGAGTTGGACGTTATGGGAACGCCAATTAAGGTTATTCTTTGATTGAGATCTTGTTGAGTATAATTCGTGTCTACCTAAAGCGTGTGTTTCAAGTGTTAAAGCGTGAGTTATTCTATGATATGAGTCGTATTCATGGGATGGTTGGGATAGTGATTAACCACACTTAGGATTTTAATTTATCTGTTTTGTTTATTTTTCATTTTACACCAATTTGTATCCCAAATATTATTCATACCCTATATTATTCTTTATCCAAACCTTTGATTTATTGAGATTAGGGATTTGAGCAATCTTAAGTATCGTAGTCGTGGATTCGGCTATGTATTTATGATTTTGTCGCCCTTTTTGATATAATATTATTGGTGAAGATTACTTGGTCCTATCTTTAGCCTCGAGTTAAGGATTTGAGCAATTGCAAGTATCGTGTTCGTGGATTCGATCATGTATTTGTGATTTTGTCGCCTTTTCTGGAATTTGAGATCGATAGAGATTAAGGAGAATGATTAACCCTTAACCTACAAACCCTTTTTACCGCTTTAGATTTGTTATTCCTTGGCTTTAGTGGGGGAGATGCGTATACTTGCCAAGCTTATGATAGAATATTCGTCACGACTGGACAGTTAAACGATTAGATTTGCTTTTATCAAATTATTTTATTTTACTTCTAATTCGTTAAGTGTTTGGTTGTGTGATTATGACAAAAATGAATACATGCTTAAATATAAAAATAAATCCTAACATATTTTAGGATACATTTTCATAAGATTAATTCTAAGGTTTACTTGGGGACAAGTAAAGTTCAAGTGGGGGGATATTTGATGAACTCAAATAAGTATATTTTATTACCATCATTTATCCTATTTATTTGACTTGTTTTATTATATTATCTGTGAGAATTGATACGTTAATGTTTACTTTTGTAATTCTCAGGTAAAAACAAGTATTATGTGAAACTTGGCAATTTTGGACTAATTATGGAGCAAAACAAGCAACAAGTCAAGAGTCTACTGAAATGTACAAGATCAAGATCATTCTGCTCCAGATACGCCGCATCTTACTTATTATATACGGCGCATCACTATCAAGATTTCACAAGCTACGATCTAAGACAGCAAGGACATGCGCCGCATCTAGAAATGGAGTTACGCCGCATCTTCTGGCAGTGTACGAATATTCCTGAATATATTAATCTTGGACCCCACGCGAAGTTAAGTCAATGCGCCGCATCTACTTATCCTATGCGCCGCATCTAGCCCTCAGACAGAAACTATAAATACCCCAAGACCAGACGAAATTCGGAGTTCGACAGTTTTAGAAGACCTAAGACCACAGAAACCCTAAGGCCGAATTCAGTGGAAGTAGCAGCACAAGACACACCTTGAACGAAGATACAAGAGCTGTAAGAAGGTCCTGCATGTATTTAATTCATTAAGTAGTTTTGTTTTATTGTATTAGTACACTTTAATTGGTCAGGATTGATGGGCTTGTGTTATGTTATCATTCACTTCAACTCCCCTTAAAATTGCTTTCCCATTAATTAAAGTTTATATGTTGATGTCTTTGGTGACTTTTATTAGTGCATTGATAACCTCTGTGTCTAGCTGAGCGTTGCTTGGGTCGCCATGCCCCTTCCTCGCCTATTTATTAGATCGCCTATGCATTCTATCATCTGTAGAAAAGTAGGAAGAAAGATAAATAGGATAGTCATAAGTAATCATTAAGGGTTTACTTGCCGATAAGATTAGAACCAACGAGAAAAGACTTAATCTCGGTGCGTTGCATCGAACTATACACTTCATATAAAACTAGCAATAAAACAAGTGACAAGTTACTTAACTATCAGGACAGGTCTTCTTATTGTTTCATGTATTTATCTGTGTACGTGTGTGCTACTCGCTGATTCGTGCTTATTAGTTTAGTTTATATTTAATCATAACCAAACCGTGCCAGTCTCTCAAACTGAAACCCCCTTGCGTTAGATTAGGTTGTATAGCTAACTTAAGATATTAAAATACTGATTAGGATAACTAGATAATACGTTCCACTCTTAGTGATCGACACTCTACTTACCATTATATTCATACTGACCGGGTACACTGCTCGTTAAAGTGTGTGTTATTGATAAGTCAGCTAAATATAAATTTAAAACTTGAATACTGCTAAAACCACAACGACATATCGTGGATAAAATTAGAGCAATACCACACGCACATCAGTGGGCTAATAATGTTGTTGTCTGGAAGAACAAGCCAGACATTGACACCATGAACCTAATGGACTTTTATAGCAACTTCAAAATTGTGGAACAAGAAGTGTTGAAGACTGGAGGATCTAGTTGAAACACTGGGAACATGGCATTTGTGTCATCTCCTAGTACCTCAAATCCAGTTGAAGATGCGAAGGTTGATGTGGGAGCTGGTACTGCTAGTTCATCAAGCAGTACTATTGGTATTTTGGATGAGAAAACATGTTGTGCTTTTCTCACAAGCCAGAATGATGGGTCTATGCTTACTCATGAAGACCTCCAGGAAATCAATGATGATGATTTGGAGGAGATGGACCTAAAATGGAAAATTTCTCTTCTTAGCATGAGGGCCAAGAAATTCTATCAAAGAACAGGGAAGTAGATCACTATCAGCAGCAATGATACTGCTGGTTTTGACAAGTCAAAGATAGAATGCTACAACTGCCACATGATGGGGCACTTCTCAAGGGAATGTAGAAGACCTAGGCAGCAAGATAGCAAGAGCAAAGGTTTTGGAAGCAAGTCCAAAGTTGGGGAGGTTTCTGAGCCAAACTCAAAAGCTATGGTAGCTATTGATGGCTTAGGATTTGATTGGAGTTTCATGGCAGATGAATAAGAAGCTTCTACACAGATGGCACTCATGGCCTTCTCTGCTACTGAGGTACAAAATGATAAAGTTTGTTCTAATACTTGCACTGCTCTTAAAGAACTTGAAACTTTAAGAAAACATTATGATGATCAAAGGATAGAACTAAACAAAACTCATCAAAATCTAACAGATCATAAGATAGGTTTAGCTACCCTTGAGAAGCAGATCATACACTATAAAGACAATGAATTTGCTTTTTCAGATGACAAAGCTCTTCTTAAAAGAGACTTATTTTTAAAGATGCTGAAATTAGCTTTTTAAGAACAGAGTATGATAGGCTTAAAAAGAAAAATGAAAACATTCAATTAAGTGTAGAAACATTAGACTATGCCTCTAAAGTTGTGAACAAAATAATTGAATGTCAAAGTGATCAACAAAGCCAAGTCTGGGTTAGGATATAAGAATGTTCCACCTCCTTATAGAGGAATTCCTGCACCCCCAGGGATAGACCTAGAACACACAGGCTTGTCTGAATTTCAACAACCTATATTAGAATATGGTGTTCAACCAAAAGCAAATGTAGTTGTTGATAAACCTATAAAAGTAAGTGAAAGTGTAAGTAATACTTCACTTCCTGAGGACAAGGTGTCCTCTAGAAGGAAATCAGATGGTCCAATCATTGAGGACTGGACATCTGATGATGATAAGGAAGAACAGGTTATGTCTAAACCTGATGTTGTTAAGATAGCAGGAACAAGTGTTCCTAAGTAGGTCAAAAATGATACTGTTAGGCCTAAAACAAATGTTAAACATGTTAGACAACCAGTAAGATATCGTGAGCAATATAGAACCACAAACAAGACCAGAGGTAACCAAAGGAATTGGAATGACCTCAAGTCTCACCAACTAGGTGATGACTTTGTCTTCTATAACAAAGCTTGTTTCGTTTGTGTAGATTTTGACCAACTTGTAGCCTTCTGCAACCTAAGGGTATCTGGGTATTCAAACCATAGGGTGAATTTAAAAAGACATACAACTAAAAGTCACTCTAACTTTACTAGAACAACACCCAGAGCAGTTTCATTAAAGTCTGGCCCAAAGCAAGTTCCTACTGCTAGACAAGCAGTTAGTACTGCTAGACCATTTAAGACTGTTTACCCAAAACCAGCAGTTCAAAATGCAAAAAAAACTTACAAATATGCATCTAAAACTGCTCAAAAGCCGTTTCAATCAAAAGTAATGGTCCAAAAACAAATTTGGAAACTAAAGGGTATAACTGCAAAGCTAGCTGTTCATACTGCTAGGCAAGCAGTTCATATTGCTGCTACGGAAAAGAGGGCAAATGCTGTTAAAGCCTCAGCATATTGGATTTGGAGACCTCTTAAATCCAATTGTGCATCAACTGTTCTCAAAAGATTTAATTACATTGATGCACGAGGAAAACTTAAGTCAGTAATGGCTTAAGTTCCCCAAGGAAACTAATTTCCTTACTTATGTGCAAGGACAATCACAAGCAGATGATAAAGATCAAGGATATTCAGATAGTGGGTGTTCAAGGCACATGACAGGCAACATGTCTTATCTTTCAGACTTTCAATCATTGGATGGAGGATATGTTACCTTTGGTGGAGGAATAGGTGAAAGAATTACTGGTAAAGGTACTCTTAAAACCGGTAAATTAGATTTTGAAGATGTGTACTATGTGCAAGAGCTTAAGTATAACCTATTTAGTGTCTCACAAATGTGTGATAAAAAGAACAAAGTTCTTTTTATTGACACTGAATGTCTTGTGCTTTCTTCTGATTTTAAGATGTCTGATGAAAGTCAAGTACTTCTTAAAATTCCAAGAATGAGCAACATGTACAGTCTTGATATGAAGAATATTGTTCCTAAAGAGGCTCTTACTTGTCTTGTTGCAAAGGCCACACTGGATGAATCTATGTTATGGCATAGGAGGCTTGGTCACATTAATTTCAAAACCATAAATAAAATTGTCAAAATGGTTTGGTAAGAGGCTTGCCTCAGAAAAGATTTGAAAATGACTAAACATGCGTTACTTGTCTCAAAGGCAAACAACATAAAGCCACTTGTAAGTCCAAGCTTTTTAACTCTATTGATCAATCATTGTTTATGCTTTATATGGACTTATTTGGACCTACTTCTGTGAGTAGTATTAAGCATAAGATATATTGTCTTGTTGTTACTGATGACTATAACAGATTTACATGGGTTTTCTTTTTAGGTTCTAAGGATGAGACTTCTAGCATTCTTAAGACATTCATTACAGAGATAGAAAACTTAGTAGACAAGAATGTAAAGGTCATTAGATTTGATAATGGGACAGAGTTTAAGAATAGAGTTATGGATGATTTCTGCAAAGAAAAGGGTATTAGAAGAGAATTTAGTGTTGCTAGAACTCCTCAGTAGAATGGAGTTGCTGAAAGGAGAAATAGGACACTCATAGAAGCTGCTAGAACCATGTTAGTTGACTCTAAGTTGCCTATCACTTTTTGGGCTGAAGCAGTTAGTACTGCTTGCTATGTCCAGAACAGGGTTTTGGTTGTTAGGTCTCACAATAAGACATCCTATGAGCTTTTTAGAGGTAGAACTCCTGCAATAGGATTTCTTAGACCTTTTAGATGTCATGTGACAATTCTGAATACCTTAGACCATCTAGGAAAATTTGATGGTAAAGCAGATGAAGGATTCTTGGTTGGATATTCTCTCAATAGCAAAGCATTTAGAGTATACAACTCAAGAACTAGGAGAGTTGAGGAAAACCTGCATGTGGAATTTTTAGAGAATAAATCCAATGTAGCAGGTGAAGGTCCCAAATGGCTATTTGATCTTGAGTCACTAACCCAATCAATGAACTATGTGCCTGTTGTTGCAGAAACTAATGATTTTTCAGGTTCAGAAGCTGACAATGCAACAAATGAGGCAGGGTTAGGAAAAGAGAAAGATCAAGATTATGTGATGATGCCAATATGGACAAGTGTGGATTCAACTTCAATAAACGATGAACCTTCTTCTGATGAAGCTAAAGAAGGAATTGAAGGTGAAAACAAGGAAGATAGAACTGAGGAACAAGAGAATCAAGTTAACAGTACTAATGATGATAGTACTATTGAGACCCAATTTGATACTGCTAGGCTAAAAGTTTCTACTGCTAGGCCATAAGTTTCTACTGCTGAGCCAATTTATCCTACTGCTGGCTCATCAAACTCAAATGAAGCAGAATTCTCAGAAGATGAAGTAGATTTCAACAATCTCCCACCTCATTATCAAGTTCCTTCTACACCACACACAAGGATTCACAAAGTCCACTCCCTGGACAATGTGATTGGTGATGTACAATCAGGAGTGAAGACAAGGAAGCAACTTATGTCTTCAGACTAACAAGGGTTACTTGATGCTCTTTATGCATTAAAGCAGCATGAAGATGCACAGTCTTGCTTATTTGTATGTTTCCTTTCACAAGCAGAACCCAAGAATATTCTCAAAGCCTTAGATGATTCAAGCTGGGTAGAAGCTATGCAAGAGGAGCTTCTCCAATTTAAAATTCAAAAGGTTTGGGTGCTAGTTGATTTACCTAAGGGTGTAAGAGTAATTGGTACTAAATGGGTTTTCAGGAACAAAAGGGATGAAAGGGGCATAGTGATAAGAAACAAGGCTAGACTTGTAGCCCAAGGGTACACACAAGAGGAGGGTATATACTATGAAGAGGTTTTTGCTCCAGTAGAAAGAATTGAAGAAATTAGGCTATTCCTGCCGTATGCTTCATTCATGAACTACATAGTTTATCAAATGGATGTCAAGAGTGCTTTCTTATATGGTACTATTGAAGAGGATGTTTATGTCTCACAACCTCCAGGTTTTATTGATCCAGAACATCCAGACAATGTGTATAAGGTTGTCAAGGTTCTTTATGGCCTTCATCAGGCACCTAGAGCATGGTATGAAACACTGGCTTCCTATTTGATTGAAAATGGATTCCAAAAAGGCAAGATTGATCAGACATTATTCATCAAGAAGCACAAGAAGGATCTTTTGCTAGTTCAGGTGTATGTGGATGATATCATCTTTGGATCTACAAGGAAGGAGATGTGTTTAGAGTTTGAGAAACTTATGCATGATAAGTTTCAGATGAATTCCATGGGGGAACTTACTTTCTTTTTGGGTCTACAAGTTGCTGTGGTCAAGTCCTATGGCTTCAAAACCAACTTCTTGACTATGGGTACAATTTTATGAACACTGTCATACATATTAATAATAGTAGTACAATTTGCATAATTAAAAATCCAGTGCAACACTCAAAAACAAAACACATAGAAATTAGACATCATTTTATTAGAGACTGCAATGAGAAAAAGTTAATTCAAGTGGTTAAAATTGATTCTGATCACAACTTTGCAGATCTTCTCACAAAAGCTTTTGATGTTGGAAGGTTTCAATACTTGGTAGCAAGTATTGGGATGCTAAATCCTTAATGATTTAAATCTGTGTGATTTTGTATATAAATTGGATTTCTATTGCTACTCTGCTAGCATTATCAATTAGTACTGTTATTGAAAAGTTTGTACTGCTAGTACAAATTTGGATTATTTTGTTCATACTATTAGACATGTAATTCTACTGCTATAAGACAAATGCTTTGCATTTTGTTTTCTTGGTTTTAGATTAATATTTTCAAGTATGAAAATTTGAGCACAAAGGAAGTTTTAAGTGCAATACATGAGCAAGCAAATTGGTGGCTCTAGTTGTGACATAATAGGTTAATGATGGACAGAGTTTGGGAATTCATTAACAAAGGCTTACACCTAAGTTAATGAATTCTTTAAAACTTCTCTCTTGAAACTTATTGTGATATTTTGTATTGTCTTGATGGTTCAGTTGGTCAGATAGTAACTGACTCAACTCACTTTCTATCATTTTATACTTTAATTAGTATAATGAGCAAGTCTAAGGACATCTGATAGAAAGAACAGCGAGAAAATGTAAATCTAACACTTGTGTTAGAGGCAACAATTGCCACGAGCTGGAAACCCTGTCAAGAAAGCCCTTTGAATGGGTTTATCTGTACACAGGCAGTTATTTATAACTGAATATATTGGTTCTCACCCAACCAGAGGTTAATTTAAACCAAAATCTTGATTAAGTATCTGTTACTACACTTAATCCCTTAAAAATGGTTGTTTGAAATATGGTTTTTCATTAAAAATAAAGTTCATACTGCTAAGTCAAAAGTTTCTTAAAATCTTTTGGATTCATAATGGCTCAGAAACCTATCTAATGATGGATTATGAGTTATTGCCACATGATTCACCTCTCACAGGAGTTAACACACCAGGAAGTGATAAGGGCAAGAGAGTGAAATTTAAGGAATTGATGGCTTTATGTACAATATTGTCTTATAAGCTATCCAAATTAGAAGATGAACTTCTTTTAGTTCCTCAAAGGAGTCAAGTTCAGATGATGGTGAGAGATATTCCAAACAGGGTCGGAAGATTAACCAAATGTAAGGGAGGAAGATTGCTCAAATTGATGAAAATATTAGGGAGGAAGATTATCAGAGGATGAAAGACTGTGAATGTGTATGCTCAGAAACAGGGGAGGAAGTTTAAATTGATCAAATAGAAGAGAAAGATTGGGGAGGAAGATTGCCCAAATTGATCAAGACCCAGAAGTTTCTTTGGTTCAAGAAGTGCATGAGTCTAGTAAAAGCATCATCATTGCCAACATGTCTTATTATTCAGCCAATAATAAGAACACGCTCCAGTTTCAGTTGATGGATGCTGGGAATAAGCTGTTTCATCTCTCTTCTTCATGTTCGGACATCTTTGTCTTAAAATGATAAAGCTCTGGCTCGAGATCATATTGGAAATTTGGACAAGATTCTGGAGTATTATATATATTCAGATGGGATGAAGCAATTCATCTCTCTTCTTTGACTAATGATATTCAAATGGAGAAAGTTCTTTCTAAGTTCTTTCAGTTTCAATTTTAGTTCACTACATTTGTTCATCATTTGCATGGCTTGCTGAGAGATGATTTAACTTCTTAGAGCGATTACAAGGAATATAATATTAGGCTTCAAGCATCCAAGATACACAGCACCATTGCCTCTTATAATTCCTCCATCCAAGGAAATTGCTCCATCTTTTAGGCAATGAATGGAGCATGAGCAAGGTACTGCTAGTGTTAAAGACAAAGAAAATGGCTGAAAGTGATTCACAGATGGCAGATGAGTTAGACAGAAAGATAGTTAATCTTGCAGAACAAAGAAAAGCTCAGATCAAAGAGTCTGACTATGTAGTGTTTGGAAGACTCTCACAATCCTTATTTAATTCAGAAGAAACTTGATGATTTGGGATAAATCACAAGTTTAGGGGAGGATTGTTTGGAATTAAATGTTCTGAAGATAAGTATTGGAAAGTAAATGTTCTAAAGGTTAGTACTGCTGAGAAGAATACACTAACAATACTAACTGCTAGTGTATATTTGAAGTCTGTTCAAGTTATAACTAACAGTACAAACTGATAAGTTAGTACTGCTAGTACAAACAAAGGTACTGCTGGTTGAATACTGCTGTTGGAGTGACTCATACTACTGCTGAGTGGATAAGTGTCGCGTATACTACTCCTGAAAGGATAAGTATGAAAAAGATATTTTGTGTATAAAAGTCAAGTATATACGGTAGATAATATCTTTGATAAGTGATCAGTCAACAAGTTGTATACACAGAACATGTTGTAGCTTTGCAACTGACACACATAACAAGCAAGTAGTTTGACAAGACTTGACAATATTGTAAAGATCTCCTTTGGACTATAAAAGAGAGATCTTAGCTTAGACATTAAATGTTCTTAAGTGAGTAATTATTAGACATTAACTTAGAGAGTTGAACATAACTCAAATAGTTATCTTTATAATAGAGATTCAAGGTTTTGTAACCCTAGTGATAGTGAAGATCACTCGTATTACTCTCAATAATATTGAATCGTTTGGTGTTATACTTTCTGTGTTCATTGTTCATCACAAAAACATTACTGTTCCATTTCCATAACCAATATCCTTCTAAGTGTGGTTAAGTAGATTCCGCATACATAATCATATTCACTCAAAGTATCATATACACACGTTAAAAAGACTAACATCCTACAGAGTGTATTACATCCTCTCACATATAAGGACCCAAATTCAGTAGCCATGAAAATTCACCTAAGTACCTACATGTCTTAAGAGCTTTCATGAATTAACCCAGATTTTATTCATTAGTACAATCATATAATAAAAATTACTCTTTACACGATTGTCTAGAAAATAAACTGCTCAAACACCCAAAAAGTTTGTAATTAATTAACCTAGTTATACACCTAAGAAAAATCTACCAAAATTCCAGGAAGCCACACATATCCTAGATATTACCCCTATCAAATTATAGCTCTTAAACCCACACGGTTTGGAAACTAAAATTCAAAAACACCAGCTGAATTCTCAGAATCCTAAACTCGGGATTGACAACCAATGTTCTAAAAAATCAAAAGTCACCTTCCCGACCTCCAATGGCTACGAAATTTGTCATGCAGAAAGTAGACTCAATAAACTTAGTTTCAGATTCAAGAAATTCAGAAAAACACATTGGGATCATTTAGTTACACTCCCTTGAACCTGACCAAAAAATCTGGACAGCTTATTAGTGAGACCGAAACAGAAAATCCACAAACAAACCCTAATCTAATTCATTAATTATGTATGCCCCGTAATAATTGTTTTAGGGTTTTATCAGATTTATACACACGTTATTAAGGACCAGATTAGGTTAGGGTTTAGATTAGATTAGGGAGAAAGTTATAGAGATCGTATTAAGGCCGATTAGATCAGGTCTAGGTCGAATATTATTAGGGGTCGAATAGTTCAGATCATATGTTGATTATATCATATCATAGGGTCGAATAGAAGCAGAATACGAGGGTCGAATTAGATTAGGACACAATTCAAATAGGGCAGCAAACATCAGATCGTATATGCCAGTTTTAAACTTGTTAGTTCATGATTTTATGTGTCCCTTTTACATCTTAATCGAATAGCAACATATCAAATTAGGTTATAGATGTTTTAAATATGATTCAGATTAGCATATATATGTTCAAATGGAACCAGAAAACAAGAGAAAGAATTGGTGGAACCTGCTGATGTACGAGACCAGAAAAGAGCAAGAAACACGATCATCCCCCCACGAATCACGAACCCTAACAGCAGCCCTAAACTCACGATCAATGATTTATCAACACCCTTCGATCCTTGGTCTTGAAAGAGGGAAAAAATAGCAGCAATATGTTTGTTTGTGTTCTGTTTGTTTCATATGAAGAGGGAGAGGAGAGAAAGATAGAAAATGGATTATATCAAAGGTAAGGAAGTAGCGTGTTATCAAATATGGTAAGGTAATAATGGCAGGTTAAATGAGTTTGATTGATTCGGTTATATGATCGATATAAGAGTTGAAATTATGGGATTGATATCTCATTTAATTGTAGAGAATGTATGGTGCCATACTTAAAGAAAACGTGTGTTAACTTGTAGTGATTAGGAAGGATTTATTTTTGTAACAAATATCAGTATTCTTATGTATAACTTAGGTTAATTTAATTAATTGTATTTATATTACATATTATATAGTTTAGGTGTCAAATAAATTATTACAAAACTTAGGTAAAAGTTCAAATTAGACGTAAAATTAGGAATTCAAAATTCAGGGTTTTACAATACGTATATATTTATAGGGCTCGTGAGCCTAATCGAGCTTTATATATAAAGCTCGGGCTCGAGCTCAATTATTAAACAAGCCCAAACTTAGGCTCGAACTCAGGCTCGAGCTCGTTTAGGTTCGGCTCGTTCGAGCTTTTTACCGATCTGATCTCGAGCTTTTCACGAGCGGTTCGGCTTGTTTCCACCCCTAATCAACACTACCCTTAGGACTAGCACCTCTAGTCATGATTGCAGACAAAAGAAAAACAATCAAAAAAGCATAAATAAACTAATAAACCACAGATGGTAATTACAATACCTACTCAGGAATTGGTACTAGAACCACACCATTCAAGATCAGGGACATGATTCCTTACTTCTATTTGGAAGTAGCTCAAGTATAACCAAGATATTCAGGGTATGTGTCCAAAAAATAAAATAATTTGCAAAAAGGTCAAACAATTAGCAAAATCCACAAGCACAAATAACCACCAATAAACCAACCATAACAACATCACAAATAAACCTCAACATATCCTCCAACAGTTTAAAACAGAAAATAAATGACAAAAATATAAAGAAGGGCGAATAAGGTGTTACAGTGCACGCAACATCAACCAGAATCACAGGGAAAGACTTATCGTACTATATTCTTGATTCACTTAGTCAAGAGTATAGTAAGAACGCAAGATAGTACCCAAAACAACCAAGAATCACCAATCCAAGAAAACCCCCAATTCACAAAATTAGGGTTTCAAGACAAAACCCCAATTTTTTAGAAGTGAGCAATTAACAACCCAGAAAACCAATTCAACCACCAACATTCAAGATCCAGCCACAAGAACCCCGAGAAACCCTAAATTTTTCGAAACCCTAAAAAACTAGAAATCACTAATTCTTCACCAGGAGATCAAGAGCCCACAATCAAGATGATTGCAAGCTCTGATACCATATAAAAACTAATGATCTAAACAACACAACACACCAATTGCACTCAACCAACTTCCACACGTGCTATCTTATTACTCAATAGAATGAGATGTATTATACGTACTCAAACTAGTGCAATACTACATACAAAGAAACTCGTTGTCCTCAAACAAATGCAACACAAGAAATACAAGAACACTCTACTCAAAACAATATTGAATAATACCATAAGTTGTAGATCAAAACGATCTAACAAACTAAATGATGAAGTGAATATTGTTTGTAAACTGTGAGAGAAAGAGATGAAAATAGCAAAACAAATTAAGACTGATATGGACCCTAGAGCTAGGATGGGGGATATTTATAACCCCAACTTTCACTTTAACTGCAAATATAAAACTTGATAAAACAAGAACACACTAGTACATTAAGGTTAATCGCATGCGACTTTTTTTCCACCCTGCCGACGTCATGACGTCGGCATAATGAGGTCCCGACGTCAGCACGAACTTGTCGAGAATGCTCCGTCGGGACTTAAGTTCCCGACAAACAACACCGACGACAAAGTGGGACCCACATGATTTTCCGGTCAAACGTTCTTGTGGTTCGACAATAATTTACCGACTCCAAGTCATCGGTGTAATACTAGATAATTAACGATTTAATTAGCAAAGCTAATTAGAGTCAACAAAAAGTCAACAATTTTGTAAATAATACCGACGACATGACGTCGGTATTATTAACAACAGTCAACGAAAAGTCAACAAAATTGTAAATAATACCGACGTCATGACGTCGGTATTATTTACAACAGTCAACCAAAAGTCAACAAAATTGTAAATAATACCGACGTCATGACGTTGGTATTATTTAAAATAGTCAACATTTTCTATATATTACCGACGACATGACGTCGGCAATATGTAAAGAAGTCAATGCATTGTATATTCTACCGACGACATGGCATCGATATTTAAGTTCTATTGCAGTTGCAATTCCCAGATTTTTGCCGCAAAAAATTGCAGCAAAAATCTACAATAACCTGCTATATATAACCTGCACATTCCATTACATTCCAATACATCCAACGGCTACAACGGCTATAAACTTTATAATGGCTAAAACGGTTATATATAACCACTAAACACTTAATAAACTTTACAAAACGGCCATAAACTTTATAACACCCTCAAAATACATTATAAAGTTTACATAACGGGTGTTATAATCGCTAAACCTAGCTGTTATATCTACAAATGTTGCAATATCCGCAATGTTCAAAGATAATAAGATTCGGGTCGTCAAAATATAGTTTCAAAGATAAAAACAACACAAAATAACACATAATAGATACCTCTACGGCCCCTCGTTGTCATACATATCATCACCACGACCAACCTCATCATCATCACTCTCGACGCCTGAGCTACTCTCACTGCCAGAGCCACTCTCGCTGCCAGAGCCACTCGTGCTCCCGCCTGAGCCACCCGCGCTCCCGCCTGCGCCACTCCCTCCCGCGCTACTCCCGCTGCCGCCTCCTACGTCACCTCGAGAACCAACCTGGCTAATAAACTCCTGCCATCGCGGGTTGGTCGAGACAAAAGAAGTCAACAACTTGAGCTGCCTCTGATTTTCCAACGCTTTCTTCTCAGCTCTTCTGCTCTCCTTCTTAGCTCTTCTGCTCTCCTCCTTAGCTTTTCTGCAAATCTTCTCAGCTTTTTTGCCCTTCTTGTCAGCTTCATCGAGCTTCTTCTGAGCTTCATCAAGCTTCTTCTGAGCTTCAGCAAGCTTCTCGTCGATCTAGGCGATACCTATAAACGAAATAATCAAAATTTAAAAACGGCCATTTCAATACATAAGATGAGTCATTTAATATTATCCAACTGTACATACCTGGATGTGGAGGCGGGGGAGGCGGGGTGTGTGGTAACCGTGGCCTCTTCAAGAAGGGTACCACCCTGCCCTTGCCGGCTATGTGACCACGCTGCTTGCCCTGTAGTACCCGGGCAAGTATCTCCTGCTCCATGTGTAACACCCCCAACTCGGAATATGGCAGCGGAACATAGTTAGGGGTATTACTCGAGGGGTAGTGAGTCAAAATCATAGATAAACGATCTCATAACGAGACGTTTTAATAAAATACCACATTCAAATACAAAGTTCAACCATTATAGTTCAAAAGACTCTTAACACATTAAGCAGCGGATAATAAAATAGTTTGCAGCGGAAAAATAAAGTAGTTTGCAGCGGAAAATTTAGATAGAAATAACAAAACACAACCCACAGATAGCCAATCAGAACCTCCAGCCCTTCCTCGTGCACACTTCATAAATCAAATACCTGAGATAACATGCTAAAAAGTCAACACAAAGGTTGAGTGCAATTCATAGGTTTAGTAAAATAATAGTTTGAGCACAAGAATTTTAATCTGGAAGCTTCACATATTCAATCAGGATATCTTTCGTTTGTTTCGCTAAGCTCATGACACACAATGCGTTAACCGAGGTACCAGTAACTCTGGCATAAGTCGACAATAACCGCGGAATTTCATAATCATAACATTTGCCCTCCAGTAGGTATCTTGCCAAATACCTAGGTATTCGATATACAGTACACCCGTGTTGCCTAACTGGTCAACAGGGATGGGACGGTCAATCCTATAGGCCTATAAACTATAATCGCGCTCACCCGCAGGTGATTAATGGTTCATGATCGAGGGTCTTGCTTTTGGCAAGGAAGGTACTTAGCATATATAGCGTCAATCAGGAATAGCATACAATAAACCATTGTGCTCAGAAAAATAGTAAGTAGCATGTATCTCCCCCATGGTTTAAAAATAATTAAAAGTGCACAAGTGGGGCTATGAATCACACCTTAATAACAGCAGGAAACGAGATATAGTAACCAAATCAAATAATGCGTCACAGCAATTGGACTTCAGCACAACCTAATCAATTTAAATGGCATAACTCAGAAATAATACTCGAATACTTCAATAATCAATACTTGAATAAAAGGTTTAATAACAATGGCATTTGAAAGAAAAAGGGTTTTAAAAAGTCTCGTGTGGAAGACAAGAAAGTTAGAAAACAAATACGTCGGCGAAACGAAAGAAACTCAAGAAAGACAAGAGTTGACGAAAGAGCTCCTCAAAGAAAGTCGTCGAAAAGAAATGAAAGACACACGCAAATAAACTATAACACATTAATAACAAGTCTCGGCTTTTCCCATTTTCCCAAAATATAACGTTGAAAGTAATATAAATGAAAAGGTTTTTAAATAGTTTATAAATCTTAAACGTTTAAGTGTTACAAAAGATTTTACAAAATTTCGGCATGACCTGCCCGTTTATAAAACATTTCCAAGTCATACGACTTATTTGAATATTCCAATTGTTAATAAGTTTTACAAGTTTAAATATATAATTGGACATATCATTCGCGTGAATATTAGTTGTTTAGTTTTATCGACCATTTTGTATTGTTCGGGTCCAGGTAGGTTAAGCTCTTATGAGTCTAACGTACCCTTCCGTCTCATGTACCAAAGGATCCATAATAGTCCAAATAACTAATACCGTAAATCCAATACGTCCAATCCTTGTCCACAACATTACAATATTACAAATAATATTCAAATCAAATCAATTATTAAATATCCCATGTGTTGCAATATTATCCCATATCGTTTCAAATATTCCGAAACTCCCATATCGATCACAAATAAATAAATAACGAACGAATAACTAATAAGCGTCTAACATAAATAAATATAACACGACTCGACGTAAATAAATAATACACGACGACAAACAACATATACGACTCGACGAAATATAAATAAATAACGAAACTGAAACGACGAGAGTAAATTTATAAACAACGACAAGTAAATAACCTTGGCCGTGACTCGCCACGAGTCACGGCTCGACTCAATCCGAGTCGTTGAGACTCTCGGCCGCAAATACATCTAACACAACACAACCATTTTCCACATTACTAACCTCAATCCGACTCTATATCTTAACACTAATTTTAACAAAATCTTATACCAACTCTTTTAAACAAAATATCCAAACGACACGAACCATTTTTTTGAAACTGCCACCATAATATCTCAACGCAACATTTGAACCAACCCAAACATCAAATAACTAATTCTAAATATGCTCAGCTTGCCGTGACTCGCCGTGAGTCACGGCTCGGCTTATATGCCGACTGCCGAAACTAAACTAAGCCCATACGGACCTCAAATCAAACCCAAGCCCAAACGCAAACAACACAACTTCATCAATTAATCCCAACAGCCACGGCTTGGCTAGCCATGTGGCTGCCGAGACTCAAATCAACCAAACGGACTCAATTCAATATCAAACTCTTCACGAGAACAACACCACATCGAAAGGAATATCAAAAGAACAATAAAACATAAAAATAATCAAACCCTCACCGAGTTGCCTCGGTGAGTAGGTGAGTTGACTGGGTCAACGCCCGAGTCACGGCTCCAAACGATAGATCCACACGAGTTAGATAAAACAAAAAGGTTTTGTAAAAGAAAATTATTGAAAATCGGATTTATAAATAAAATTAGAAATTAGGGTTTTGAAAATATTTAGTAAAAATAATAAATAAGGGCGCGTGAGTTAGTTTTACCGAAAGAAGAGGCGGCGAGGAAGGTGGTAGCAGCTTCGGTGGTGGTGGCAGTAGGCGATGGTGGCGCGTGGTGGTGTTGTGGTGGGAGCCAAAAGCTCAAAATCTCCAGAAATGGTGTAGGTAGGCCGATCTAATGATTCGGCAAAGAAAAGGCTTCGCCGGAAAATATTCCGGCGGCCGGAAAATATGAAGATGGCCGGACGTTTGGGACGCCGGCAAGGGAGAGGGGAGAAGAGAGAGAGAGGTGAGAGAGTGAGAGAGTGAAAATGAATTAATTTATTAATTTACGGGTTTATATACTAAATGAAGAGGGGGGTGAAATGAAAATATAAAAAGTGAGGGTGGGAAGTGTAACAAAAAGAAGGAGGGACTAAAGTCGTCAAACTAGCAATACTTTCCGTCAAAACGGTTCGGGGCTCATTCGACATAGCAGACGGACTCGAAAAATTACGAAACTTGCGCCATTGTTCACGAAATAATTTTTCCAATAAAAACGAGTATAAATTTGCAATACTTTCAAAAATCAATATTTTTGACAAATACGATACGTTTCGTGCTTTCTAGGTTGTGCTGGTTCACTAATAGGGACAATATTCTCGTTTCTCAAGCCCAAACAAGTTCAATAAAAAGTTTAAGTTCTCAGGTAATGCAAAGTTTTAAAATAATTGGCTAGAAAGGTTTTGGAAAATTACCGGGTGTTACAGCACATACATCATATTGGGAAATCCGTCCCGGATTTCAGTTTAACTTATCGGTTCCGGTTTCGAAGAGGTGAGGGTATTTGCGTTTGAACTGGTCCTCGCGTTCCCAGGTGAATTCGGGTCCTCTCTTGGAATTCCAGCGGACTTTCACAAGGGAAATTTTGCTCCTCTTTAATCGTTTGACCTCACGCTCCATAATCTCTACAGGTTCTTCAATAAAGTTCAGTTGCTCATCAACTTGAATCTCATCGAGTGGAATCACGGCTGTCTCATCGGACAAGCATTTCTTCAAATTGGAGACGTGGAATACAGGATGTACCCTACTGAGCTCTGGTGGTAATTCTAGCTTATAAGCTACAGGACCAGCTCGGTTCAGAATCTTGAACGGTCCTATGTATCTGGGGTTCAGCTTTCCGCGTTTGCCAAATCGTATCACACCTTTCCATGGTGAGACTTTCAACATAACTCTGTCTCCAACCTGAAACTCTAGCGGTTTGCGTCTTACGTCAGCATAACTTTTCTGTCGGTCTCGTGCGATCTTCAATCGGTCTTTAATCTGCACAATCTTCTCTGTGGTCTCACGAACAAGATCTGGTCCAATGAGCTGAGCTTCCCCTACTTCAGCCCAACAAATAGGTGATCGACATTTTCGGCCATACAATGCCTCAAACGGTGCAGCCTTAATACTTGCATGATAGCTGTTGTTGTATGAAAACTCAACCAATGGCAAATGGGTATCCCCCCCATTTCCAAAATCAATCACGCAGGCCCGGAGCATATCTTCCATTGAATCGTCCTTTCACTCTGGTCATCTGTCTCCGGGTGATATGCAGTGCTCATGTCGAGTTTTGTACCAAAGGAATCTTGAAGCGACCACCAAAAGTTTGAAGTAAACCTGCCGTCTCTGTCGGAGATGATAGATATGGGAGCTCCATGTCTCGATACTATCTCCTTCACATAGAGCCTTGTTAACTTATCCATGCCGTATTTTTCCTTGATCGGTATAAAATGTGCTGATTTCGTCAATCGATCGACTATGACCCATATAGCATCAAAGCCAGTTGCAGTCCTTGGGAGTTTAGTGACGAAATCCATTGTGATCCGTTCCCACTTCCATTCGGGAATCTCGGGCTGTTGTAGAAGACCAGACGGTTTCTGATGTTCGGCCTTAACTTTTGCGCACGTCAAACACCTTCGAACATAGTCAGCAACTTTAGCTTTCATATTCGGCCACCAGTACAGTTCCTTGAGGTCATGATACATTTTGTCGGATCCTGGGTGAATAGAGTATTTTGACTTATGAGACTCGTGCATAATCAAGTCTCGCAGTCCTCCATGACGTGGCACCCAACTTCTTCCTTTATAACACAACGTTCCATCCGAACGTCTCTCAAACTTCTTTTGTATCATTCCTTGAAGGCTCTTATCCTGGAGACCTTCCTGTTCTACTGCTTCTTCTTGAGCACGGAGAATTTGAGCGGGAAGGTTCGAATTGATGGTCATAACTAAAGCTCGAACCCGTAGAGGTTTCAGTCGTTCCTTACGACTCAAGGCATCAACAACAACGTTTGCCTTTCCTGGGTGATATCTGATTTCACAGTCGTAATCACTTAGAGTTTCTAACCATCGTCGTTGTCTCATATTCAGCTCCTTCTGATCTAAGATATGCTGAAGACTCTTGTGATCGGTGTATACGACACACTTCGTCCCGTATAGATAGTGTTTCCATATCTTGAGTGCAAAAAACTACTGCACCCAACTCTAAATCATGCGTAGTATACTTCTCCTCGTGGGTCTTAAGTTGTCGGGAAGCATATGCCATGACTTTCCCTCTCTGCATCAAAACTGCTCCTAAACCATGATAGGATGCATCGCAGTATACCACAAAATCCTCCACTCCGTCTTGGCAACGCCAAAATCGGTGCACTACACAGTTTTCGCTTCAGAATTTGGAATGCTTCTTCTTCATCGTTTTCCCATTCATACTTCTTATTCTTCTGAGTCAATGCACATTCTAAACAATCCATCTTTCTTCCTTACAAACAACACCGGTTCTCCCCACGGTGATGAACTAGGTCGGATGAAACCCTTAACCAACAACTCTTGCAACTGATTAGACAGTTCTTGCATTTCGGTGGGAGCGAGTTGATACGGTGCACGAGCCACGGGTGCAGCTCCTGGAACTAAGTTAATTAGAAACACCACTTGTCGAACTGGGGGAAGTCCAGGTAGATCTTCAGGGAATACCTCAGGGAAATCACGCACAATCGGGACGTCCTCGAGTCGCTTCTCTCTAGACACTTTCTTGGACACTTGTGCTAAAAACGCATGACAGCCTTTCTCGATGTACTTCAGAGTCTTAATGCAGGAAAATACTCAAACGGGTTCCACTACGGTCTCCGCGGACAACCAAAGTCTCGTCATTAAGAGAAATATGAACAACTCGTTCACCGCAAACAATACTGGCTAGATGTTTGGATAACCAATCCATTCCCACAACTACGTCGAAGCTTCCAAGTTCGATGGGTATAAAGTCGATGCTAAACGGGTGATCTAGAAGGTTTAAGGTACAGTCTCGGATTATGGTGCAAGTATTAACCAGATTGCCATTAGCTAGTTCAATACTATAACTGGTGTCTAGTGTGGTAGGGGTGAGATTTAGTAGTAGTGAAATCTTAGAAGATACAAAGCTCATATCGGCACCAGAATCAAATAAGACTTTAACACGAAGGTTGTTGAGTAAAAACGTACCGGTAACCACATTCGGGTCCTGTTGCTGCTCTCCATTGCCCATCTCATATGCTCTGCTACGAGCGTCTCCAGTTCTTCGTCCAGTGTTCTTTTGGCATCTATTCTTGTAGTGTCCACGTTCTCCACACCCAAAGCAAGTGACAACCGATTTTACATTGCTCCCTGTAGTCACAGCCTTTCCCTTACAGTTCTTAGTAGTATGACCAACCTTGTTGCATTTCTTACATCTCACAGTGCATGGTCCAGAGTGATGTTGTTTGCACTTGGCGCAGTATGGTTGATTCCCAGCATATCCTCTAACTTGTGTCGTTGCAGCCACGTATGTCCTGACAGTCTCTTGTCGACGGTTCTGCTGGTGGTGATGGTTGTTGTTACTGTACTGGTTATTGTTGTTGTTGCGGTTGTTGTAGTTGTTGTTGCTGTTCCTTCTGTAGTCATCCCACTTCCTCTTATGATCAAAACTGTTACCCTTCTGAGCAGTTCCATTCTTGATTGCCTGATCCATTAGTCGTTTAGCGGTACGGATTGCATCCTCCAAAGTTTGAGAATTGTATGACGTCACATTCCCTTTGATACAGGCCGGTAAACCTCGAATAAACTTTTCAAGCAGCTTCTCATTATCCGGCACCATATGGGCACATAAGATTTTTAACTCTTGGAATCGGCGAACATACGTAGCAAGATCAACACCTTCCACAGCCAAGTAGTAGAATTCAGTATCCAACCTTTTCATGTCACTACGTGAGCAAAACTCCTGTACCATCTCCTTTTTAAGCTCCTCCCATGAAATATTATAAGCATTCACAATCCCAACATACTTAGTATATGCTATCCACCAGGTTAATGCCTGCTCCATCAAGGTTCCTGTGGCATACTTTACCTTGCAGTCTTCCGTCCAGTTACTCTTCAGGAACACTGATTCCATCTTTTCAAACCATTGTGTTAAGCCGACGACTACTTCTGTTACCTTGAAAGTAGTGGGTTGACAGCTCATGAATTCTTTGTAGGTGCATAAATGGTTCTCATAGACAGGTTGCACTCCCGCCTGCCCAACAATCTGGTTACTAGTATCTGCTTGCCCAGCAAGCGCCGCAGCTATGCCTTCCTTAATCATTTTCTGAATCGCAGCCGGGGTCATTCTCTTAGGCGTTATAATTCTATCAATCGTTACCAATGTACAACACTGTAAGTATTTTGATTGACGTAACAGAATCATCACACAAAGGTAAATAACGATGACACATCATAATATAGTGTCCATTCAACATTATAATAGTACATCACCAAAATACATCGTAGATTCGATACTCGTCATCAGTCTTGCAAGATATGCAAACGACTACAAGTTTCTTATCAAATCTACTAACCGAAACTAGTCAGTTCAGTACGTACAAGGTAAACTACTACTACAATACTAAACTACTATAATAATATGATCACTAATCTCTACTAATGGTCTCCTATCTCCTCCTCATCATCCGGGTGAGGTACATCAATAGGGTGTGGGTCCATTTCTGGACTAGGTGGAGCAAGGGGTGATCGACGGGTGCAACTGATAATTGACCGGTGGGAACTGATGTAGCCGTAATACTCTCCATGGAGCATCGGGACAAGTATAAAAATTTCTAGCCAAATGTTTAAAAAAATAGTTTCATATAAAAATGAAATAGTAGTGAAATCCAAACATACAGTAATAAAGTACTTACGAGTGAAGCGGCACGGAAGGCTGATGGCTATCGATTTCGGAAAATGTTTTGACTCACACGAAAAATGTTTATAGTCGAGTATGACCTCGTTCTCTATAAACCTGGCTCTGATACCATTCTGTAACACCTCCAACTCGGAATATGGCAGCGGAACATAGTTAGGGGTATTACTCGAGGGGTAGTGAGTCAAAATCATAGATAAACGATCTCATAACGAGACGTTTTAATAAAATACCACATTCAAATACAAAGTTCAACCATTAGAGTTCAAAAGACTCTTAACACATTAAGCAGCGGATAATAAAATAGTTTGCAGCGGAAAAATAAAGTAGTTTGCAGCGGAAAATTTAGATAGAAATAACAAAACACAACCCACAGATAGCCAATCAGAACCTCCAGCCCTTCCTCGTGCACACTTCATAAATCAAATACCTGAGATAACATGCTAAAAAGTCAACACAAAGGTTGAGTGCAATTCATAGGTTTAGTAAAATAATAGTTTGAGCACAAGAATTTTAATCTGGAAGCTTCACATATTCAATCAGGATATCTTTCGTTTGTTTCGCTAAGCTCATGACACACAATGCGTTAACCGAGGTACCAGTAACTCTGGCATAAGTCGACAATAACCGCGGAATTTCATAATCATAACATTTGCCCTCTAGTAGGTATCTTGCCAAATACCTAGGTATTCGATATACAGTACACCCGTGTTGCCTAACTGGTCAACAGGGATGGGACGGTCAATCCTATAGGCCTATAAACTATAATCGCGCTCACCCGCAGGTGATTAATGGTTCATGATCGAGGGTCTTGCTTTTGGCAAGGAAGGTACTTAGCATTTATAGCGTCAATCAGGAATAGCATACAATAAACAATTGTGCTCAGAAAAATAGTAAGTAGCATGTATCTCCCCCATGGGTTTAAAAATAATTAAAAGTGCACAAGTGGGGCTATGAATCACACCTTAATAACAGCAGGAAACGAGATATAGTAACCAAATCAAATAATGCGTCACAGCAATTGGACTTCAGCACAACCTAATCAATTTAAATGGCATAACTCAGAAATAATACTCGAATACTTCAATAATCAATACTTGAATAAAAGGTTTAATAACAATGGCATTTGAAAGAAAAAGGGTTTTAAAAAGTCTCGTGTGGAAGACAAGAAAGTTAGAAAACGAATACGTCGGCGAAACGAAAGAAACTCAAGAAAGACAAGAGTTGACGAAAGAGCTCCTCAAAGAAAGTCGTCGAAAAGAAATGAAAGACACACGCAAATAAACTATAACACATTAATAACAAGTCTCGGCTTTTCCCATTTTCCCAAAATATAACGTTGAAAGTAATATAAATGAAAAGGTTTTTAAATAGTTTATAAATCTTAAACGTTTAAGTGTTACAAAAGATTTTACAAAATTTCGGCATGACGTGCCCGTTTATAAAACATTTCCAAGTCATACGACTTATTTGAATATTCCAATTGTTAATAAGTTTTACAAGTTTAAATATATAATTGGACATATCATTCGCGTGAATATTAGTTGTTTAGTTTTATCGACCATTTTGTATTGTTCGGGTCCAGGTAGGTTAAGCTCTTATGAGTCTAACGTACCCTTCCGTCTCATGTACCAAAGGATCCATAATAGTCCAAATAACTAATACCGTAAATCCAATACGTCCAATCCTTGTCCACAACATTACAATATTACAAATAATATTCAAATCAAATCAATTATTAAATATCCCATGTGTTGCAATATTATCCCATATCGTTTCAAATATTCCGAAACTCCCATATCGATCACAAATAAATAAATAACGAACGAATAACTAATAAGCGTCTAACATAAATAAATATAACACGACTCGACGTAAATAAATAATACACGACGACAAACAACATATACGACTCGACGAAATATAAATAAATAACGAAACTGAAACGACGAGAGTAAATTTATAAACAACGACAAGTAAATAACCTTGGCCGTGACTCGCCACGAGTCACGGCTCGACTCAATCCGAGTCGTTGAGACTCTCGGCCGCAAATACATCTAACACAACACAACCATTTTCCACATTACTAACCTCAA